>CM064351.1:11087335-11442335 GCA_032595735.1 Pelochelys cantorii | reverse complement strand
CAGCCGGCCTGTGACACTTCTCCCCTGGGGGTGCGGTGCGGACGGGACTCTCACAGGTTCACAGACGCGCTAGATAGATGCAGGCAGGTTCTGTCCAGAAAAGGCTTTTAGCCAGGCTGGGCAGGGAGGGTCCCGGGCCTCTGTCAGGGCTGGGAATGGGCGACAGGGGAGGGGTCCCTGCTCTGTTCCCTCCCTCTGGGCACCTGGCGCTGGCCACTGCGGGCCGACAGGACACCGGGCTGGATAAAGTGTCTCCCTCCCCCAGCAACCCCAGGGGCCTCCAGGGCCAGGGTGAGTCCTGCCCTCAGGGGACCCCTGGCCGCCCCCCCCCAGCACTCACCAGCGTGGGCCCGGAGGGGCAGGAGGGCGGCCGCCGGCAGCAGCAGCAGCAGCATCCTCCCCTCGGTCTGGGGGAAGGTGCGTCTGAGTCGGCTGCCGGGGGTGACAGTCACAGCCGGGCCGGGGCCAGGAAACCTCAGGCCACAGAGACCTGCGGGCCCCCCTCCGTCACGTCCCCCCGGCCCTGGGAACTCAGCCCCTCGGCCGCTCTCAGCCTCCCCCGCGCAGCCTCTCATGTGTCCTCCTCCCCCTCGCTCATGGCTCCGACCCCTGGCCCGGCAGAGCCCCGAGGGGCGACTCGCGGGCGGGTAACTGCTCTGGGTCTCTGCCGGCTCCTCCGTTCCCCGCGCACCCGACCCGCTCGCCGCCGGGGGAGTCACGGCTCGTGGGCTGGGCTGTTTCCCTCCCGCCGCAGGTCTGGGCCAGCCGGGTTCACGCAGTTTCTGCCGCTGACTGGCTGGTTTTCTGGGGGGCTGTTGGCCAGTGGGAGCCGGGCACAGACGCATGTTTTGGGGGGAACATCGGGCTTCGCCCCTGCTCCATCCCTAGTCCCCCCCCGTCCAAGTCCCCCTCCCCCTGCACTGTGAGCTGGTGTGTTAGCAGGGGGGTCTGGTGCGGGGAGAAGAGGGAAGAAGGGGGCGGGCTCCAGGGTGACTCGGGCTCCTGCCGCTGCGGCGATTGTGGGGGGTGCAGCCGGCGGGGACTCCCCGTAATCCCCCAGGCCCATCCACAGGACGATGGAGGCGGCTGTGGCGGGGTCCCCCGAAGTGCAGGGCTTGGGCCGGCCGCCCCGAACTGTCCTGCAGGCAGGATGGTGCCCAGCAAAGCAACGGGAACGCCTCTCGCTGCGGCCGAGCCGGGCACCGAGGGAAACCGGAGCTACCGACCCGAACGCAGCCCTGGCTGGGGAGGGAAAGCGGCCGCCCCAGGCCCCATCCCGTCTCTGCTCTGCCAGGCCGGCCAAGGGCAGAGCGGCTCTGGGGGCCTCAGCCCCCTCCACACTGCTGGGGGTCCATGCCAGATCCCCCCAGGGCTAAGCTCCAGAAGGGGGGCAGCTCCTCACTGTTCTGCCCCCCTCTGGGCTCAGCCTCAGAGACCTGGCCCCCCAGGGACTCACCTCTCCCTTCGGTGTTGGGGGGGGTTGCACCCCCCCGGGCCCTGGCCACAGGTGCAGGAGGTGACGCTCTTCACACCCCAGGGCCCCCGCTCCCCACCGGCTCCCCACAGGCCGGGCCTACGTGACCCTGAGGCTTCCTGCCCCCCCCCCAGGCGGGTGTATAAACCCCGGGGCTGTGTGGGGAGCTCGCCGCTGCCCCAGGGACACTGATGCTGCTGCTGCTGCTCCTGGCTCTGCTCCTGCCCCCCGGCGCCCCTGAGGGTGAGTGTGGGGGGCACCAGCCCCTAGGGAGATGTTTGGACTCCCCAGCCAGGCCAGGCAGCTGGGCAGGCTGGGGGGGCTTCTAAGGGGAGGGGGCTCGGATTAGGCACCAGCGGCTCGCTGGGACTCCACTTAGGAACCGTGGGGTGGGGCGGTCCAGGGGGGGCTGCTGGTATCATGGGAGGGGTGACCTGCTCTCTGCTGGCCCCCCAATTCCCCCTGCCTCTCACTCTCAGGGGGGCCCGCAGGGGAGACCGGCGGGGGATGGGCAGCCCAGCCCCACGTGGCCCTTGCGGAGACCCGGCCTGGAGCACCCGGTGGGCCCCTGATCCTGGAGAAGTTTGAGCCGCCGGCCGCCCCCTCGGGCTCTGGGTAAGTGCCTGTCCCTGGGGCGCCGTGTGTCTGGGGGGGAGTGAGACCTGGGAGGGGAAGGCACAAAGAGGGGGGCAACATTTTCCCCGTTTGGCAGCAAGATGTAAGCCAGTGTCTGTTGTGGGGGGGCTGGGGACCCCCCCCATCACTGCAGGGTTGGAGCATCCCTGGGAGATGTCAGACCCACGTCAATGCCCCCACTTTTGGGGAGCAGGGCCTGGTACCCAGCTTGGGCCCCTCCCTCCCTCCCTCACGGGCGCCTGACCCACGGAGCCATGAGGGAGGGTCGGTCTCTCCCGCTGAAGCTGCTCTACTGTGTATAAATCCTGGCTAGTCACTGGGACCCCGCGAGTGTGACTGGCTGTGTGGCCCAGTGGTTAGCGCACCCATGGAGGGGGGGGGGAGAAACCAAGGTCCCCCCCCACCCATGACCTGGAACGTCCCTGTCAGGGAGGTTGAGTTAGGTTCCCCAGCTGCCCTGGGGCTCTGTGCTGGGGCGGGTGGGGGGTCCCGGCTCTGGCTGGTGGCCGGGAACACCCCCTGCCCCCAGCCATGGACACCCCTGGAGTCAAGCCCTTTACCTGGTGAGGATGGTGCCAGATACCCCAGGGATGGGCGCGGTGTGAGAACGGCCCAGCACAGGGGTGGGGGTGCCCTAGGAATGGTCAGGGAGGGGAGGGGGGAGGGAGAGAGGGGGCAGGTGGGGGATGGTCTGGAGTGGGGGCCCTGCTGCCCCCCACGGCACCACATCCAGCCTCCCCCTGCAGCCATGTCCCCGCCACGCTCAGCGCCCCCAACGCCAGCCGCCAGGACTGGAGCCGCCAACGGAGACACATGCCCCAGAAGAGTCACCGGCCGGCCGGCACCCACGGGCAGGATGCCAGGGCCAAAGACCTCCTGCGGCAGGTACTGGGGGGCAGGGAGCCAGGACTCCTGGGGTCTCTCCCCAGCTCTGGGAGGGCAGTGGGGGCCAGCGGGTAGAGCAGTGGCTGGGAGCCAGGGCAAAACTGTCATACAGCTGCTTAGAGACCAGCTCGGATCGTGGCCACATGTCTGGGGGGGGGGCGGGGGGGGCTGGGGCTCTGGCGTTCAGTCTGTGTGTTAGGGTGGAGTTTGTACCCCCAGAAGGAGCGCTGAGCCCTGACCCTGGGGTGTCCCCTGGGACTCGAGCACCCCCATGGAAGTTGAAAATTGTGAGTAGGAAGCACCTCCCCCCGCCCCCCCGCTGTCTCCATCCACCTCCCCCCTCCCCCCGCTGTCTCCATCCACCTCCCCCTGTCCCCCCGCTGTCTCCATCCACCTCCCCCCTCCCCCCGCTGTCTCCATCCATCCCCCCTGTCCCCCGCTGTCTCCATCCACCTCCCCCGCCCCCCCGCGTCTCCATCCACCTCCCCCTGTCCCCCCGCTGTCTCCATCCACCTCCCCCCCCCCCCCGCTGTCTCCATCCACCTCCCCCCCCCCCCGCTGTCTCCATCCACCTCCCCCCTCCCCCCCCGCTGTCTCCATCCACCTCCCCCCTTCCCCCCGCTGTCTCCATCCACCTCCCCCCTCCCCCCGCTGTCTCCATCCACCTCCCCCTTCCCCCCCGCTTCTCCTCCCCCCCACCTCCCCCCCCCCCCCCCCCGCTGTCTCCATCCACCTCCCCCCTCCCCCCCCCGCTGTCTCCATCCACCTCCCCCCTCCCCCCGCTGTCTCCATCCACCTCCGCCCATCCCGCGCTGTCTCCATCCACCTCCCCCCCCCCCCCCCCCGCTGTCTCCATCCACCTCCCCCCTCCCCCCGCTGTCTCCATCCACCTCCCCCCTGTCCCCCCGCTGTCTCCATCCACCTCCCCCCCCCCCCCGCTGTCTCCATCCACCTCCCCCCTCCCCCCGCTGTCTCCATCCACCTCCCCCCATCCCGCGCTGTCTCCATCCACCTCCCCCCCCCCCCCGCTGTCTCCATCCACCTCCCCTGTCCCCCCGCTGTCTCCATCCACCTCCCCCCCCCCCCGCTGTCTCCATCCACCTCCCCCCTCCCCCCGCTGTCTCCATCCACCTCCCCCTGTCCCCCCGCTGTCTCCATCCACCTCCCCCCCCCGCGCTGTCTCCATCCACCTCCCCCCGCCCCCCCGCTGTCTCCATCCACCTCCCCTGTCCCCCCGCTGTCTCCATCCACCTCCCCCCTCCCCCCGCTGTCTCCATCCACCTCCCCCCGCCCCCCCGCTGTCTCCATCCACCTCCCCCGTCCCCCCGCTGTCTCCATCCACCTCCCCCCGCCCCCCCCGCTGTCTCCATCCACCTCCCCCCTCCCCGCGCTGTCTCCATTCACCTCCCCCCTCCCCCCGCTGTCTCCATCCACCTCCCCCCTCCCCCCGCTGTCGCCATCCACCTCCCCCCGCCCCCCCCGCTGTCTCCATCCACCTCCCCCCTCCCTGCGCTGTCTCCATCCACCTCCCCCCGCCGCCCCGCTGTCTCCATCCACCTCCCCCCTCCCCGCTCTGTCTCCATCCACCTCCCCCCTCCCTGCGCTGTCTCCATCCACCTCCCCCCGCCGCCCCCGCTGTCTCCATCCACCTCCCCCCTCCCCGCTCTGTCTCCATCCACCTCCCCCCTCCCCGCGCTGTCTCCATCCACCTCCCCCCTCCCCGCTCTGTCTCCATCCACCTCCCCCCTCCCCGCTCTGTCTCCATCCACCTCCCCCCGCCCCCCGCTGTCTCCATCCACCTCCCCCCGCCGCCCCGCTGTCGCCATCCACCTCCCCCCGCCCCCCCGCTGTCTCCATCCACCTCCCCCCTCCCCGCTCTGTCTCCATCCACCTCCCCCCGCCCCCCGCTGTCTCCATCCACCTCCCCCCCGCCCCCCGCTGTCTCCATCCACCTCCCCCCGCCGCCCCGCTGTCGCCATCCACCTCCCCCCGCCCCCCCGCTGTCTCCATCCACCTGCCCCCTCCCCCCGCTGTCTCCATCCACCTCCCCCCGCCCCCCCCGCTGTCTCCATCCACCTCCCCCCTCCCCGCGCTGTCTCCATCCACCTCCCCCCTCCCCCCGCTGTCGCCATCCACCTCCCCCCGCCCCCCCGCTGTCTCCATCCACCTCCCCCCTCCCTGCGCTGTCTCCATCCACCTCCCCCCGCCCCCCCCGCTGTCTCCATCCACCTCCCCCCTCCCCGCTCTGTCTCCATCCACCTCCCCCGTCCCGCGCTGTCTCCATCCACCTCCCCCCGCCCCCCCGCTGTCTCCATCCACCTCCCCCCTCCCCGCTCTGTCTCCATCCACCTCCCCCTCCCCCCGCTGTCTCCATCCACCTCCCCCCGCCGCCCCGCTGTCGCCATCCACCTCCCCCCGCCCCCCCCGCTGTCTCCATCCACCTCCCCCCGTCCCGCGCTGTCTCCATCCACCTCCCCCCTCCCCCCGCTGTCTCCATCCACCTCCCCCCTCCCCCCGCTGTCGCCATCCACCTCCCCCCGCCCCCCCGCTGTCTCCATCCACCTCCCCCCGTCCCGCGCTGTCCCCATGCACCTCCCCCGTCCCCCCGCTGTCTCCATCCACCTCCCCCCGCCCCCCCGCTGTCCCCATCCACCTCCCCCGCCCCCGCGCTGTCTCCATCCACCTCCCCCCTCCTCCCGCTGTCTCCATCCACCTCCCCCGTCCCCCCCGCTGTCTCCATCCACCTCCCCCCGTCCCCGCGCTGTCTCCATCCACCTCCCCCGGTCCCCGCGCTGTCTCCATCCACCTCCCCCCGCCCCCCCGCTGTCTCCATCCACCTCCCCCCGTCCCCCCGCTGTCTCCATCCACCTCCCCCCGTCCCCGCGCTGTCTCCATCCACCTCCCCCCTCCCCGCGCTCTCTCCATCCATCTCCCCCCTCCCCGCGCTGTCTCCATCCACCTCCCCCCCTCCCCGCGCTGTCTCCATCCACCTCCCCCCTCCCCGCGCTCTCTCCATCCATCTCCCCCCTCCCCGCGCTGTCTCCATCTGTCTCCCCTCCCACGGCAGGTGGATCCAGCGACCGACACGGCCAAGGCCCCACAAGGACTCTGGGCTGCGCTGCTGCGCGTCATCCGGCTGGTTGGTGGCTTGCGGAAGCGCCGGCCTAAGGACAGATACGAGTGTTTCCTGACACAGCACGTTGACGGGAGCAGGAATTGGGACCTCAATGACACCGCGTACTGCAACGACAAGATGAAGGGTCCCGACATTAACCGTCAAAGAAAACCCTGCGGCTGGAACGGACGAAAGTGCAAACCCATAAACACCTTCATCCACGCCCCTGAAGAGGACATCCAGGCCGTCTGCCAGCCCGAGGGAGGGGAGAACCTCGTAGAGAACTACTACCTCAGCACGGAGACATTCAAGCTCACCGTCTGCCGCAGGGAGTGCCTCAGTGTCAGACGGCCCTGCAAGTACAAGGGAGAGAACATCACCGCCTGGATCCTGCTGGCATGCAATAAAGACAAGAAGCCCGTACACTTCGAATGGCAGATTAAAGAGAAACCGATAGCCCTTGGCCAATCCCAACCCTGACCGGGCCACGCCGCCTGGGGGCCCCCGCACCCCCACAGAGCATGATGGGGAGCAGCTCAGGAACCGCAGCTGGGCACAGAGACCCACACACAGACCCCCCCCCCCCCCATACACCCCGCTCCCCGCTGCCCCAGCGCCCCGCTCATGTACCCTTGTTACTTGCTTTGGGAAATAAAGGGGAATGTCCGAGCTTTATTCCAGGGTCAGACTGTTTACAAACGAAGGGAAACAGAGGCTGGAGTGAGGGATCGTGGTAAGGAGAGGCCGGGGGAGGGGATGCTGAGGGGAGAAGGCTGTGAGTTTTGGGGGGGCACACGGTGGGGTTGGGGGCATCGAAGGGGCGTCTGTCCTGTATCCTGGGCACTGGAGATTGGAAAGGCAGGAATGGTTTGCTCTGCCGAGCCCACTCTGTGCCTGCTGACTGCCGGGGGGCCGCTCTGCCAGACGTCGGGCGTGATCCCCGTGGGTCCTGGGTGCCGCGGTGGATGACTCACACAGAGGGTGGGCCGAGGAGGGGCAGGGACTCAGCAGGGCGCCCCCAGCCCAGGGCATGTCCCCTGAGAGCCAGGGCAGCTGGAGACCCCGGGTCTCATGGCGGGTGCCTCGTGCAGAGGGGGGCGAGGAGGGGCAGGGACTCAGCAGGGTGCCCCCGGAGAGCCAGGGCAGCCGGGGGGCCCGGGTCCAGCCGCTGGGCCCTAGAGGGCGCGGTCGTAGTGCACGGGCAGCCCCCCGACGCAGGCCACGCGGATGCGGCGGGTGCTGCTGGCCCCCCGGTAGCTGCAGGGGGGGCGGGCGGAGCCCCCGGCCCGGCGGCAGGTGGTGATGCGGAAGCGGCCGCTGCTGTCGTGCAGGTTGCGGGCGACGCGCCTGCCCCTGGGGCCGCACACGTCCTGCAGCTGGCGGGCGGGGGTGTGCATGAAGGCGTTGGTGGGCTTGCAGGGGCTGGCCATGCCCCGCCGCGGCGTCAGCACGGTGCAGTCGGTCCGGTCGTCCCGGGCCCGGGTCTTGGGGCTGCCGACGTGCTGCCGGAGGAACTGCGGGTAGCTGGCCCCTCGGCCCAGCCGAGCCAGGCAGCCGGCCAGCAGCGCCAGGGCCAGCAGCAGCCCGGGCCGGGGGCCCCACGGAGCCATCGCCGCGACCCTCTCGGCCTCCGCCTGCAGGGAGAGGGACGTGGGCAGGTCGGGTGGACGGGAGCATCGGGGTGTTTGTGGGCGGCCCCCCCACCCACTGTGACCCCTCCCATCGAGCAGGCTAGTCACCGCGAGGGCTGGCGCTTTCCCTGCCGGTTTCTTCCCCTCGCTTGGATGCAGATCCCAGGGAATTTTGGCTACTCTGAGATTCCAGGTCCCTGCAGCGAGGTCCCTGAGCTCTTAGGGGCTGACCGCCCTTGTCAGCTGCCCCCCGCAGCTCCCAGCCGCCCCCCCGGCCCTACGCCCGGAGGTGCCCGATTGTCCTGTGCCTGGGACCCCGGCTGTGCACGTCTCCCGCAGAGACCCAGCCCCCACATTTGTCCCTGTTATGAGGACAGGCCCCCCAGCAGCGCCTCAGGCCAAAACTCTCCACCGTGAGCCTGGTTTGGCCGTGCTGCTGCCTCGTATGCCCCGTGACCACCCCCACCTGCCACCTGGACCTGGATTTCCCTCTCTCCTGGCTTTGCACCCCCACTTGAATGGGGCCCTGTTCCCCCTGCCCCAGGCAGGCTGGTTCTCCCCCCGGCTCTGCCCCTTTGTGTACACACGTGGCGGTGGGATCTCCCTGCCCTCGCCCGGTGTGCAAACCACGCTGGGCACCATCCGTCAGCTGCTCACGTTCGCCAGCACCGCGTCTGCCTGAGTCCCCCCCGCGGTATCACAGCCGGGCCCACGTCTGCCTGTTTCCCCCCCCCCCCGGGTATCACCGCTGGGCCTGCGTCTCTCCGGCATTGCAATCCGGGCAAGAGGCAGGTGCTTCCTCAGAAGTCACTGAAGCCGCCTCCCCTTCAGCCCCCCCTTTGGACCCCTCCCCCCCCACAGCTCCATGTCCACCCCCCCGTCGCTCCGACCGTCTCACGCACTCCGCTCTCCTTCGCCCCCCGCCGAAGAGAAGGATCCGGCCGCCGATGGAGCAGGGAGTCCAGACGGTCCAGCGGCTCCGGGCAGTTATATGCCCCCATAGGGCAGGGCCAGGCTTGCGGGGGAGCCCACCCAGTGCCTACGTGGCAGTGCGGGGCCACGAGGAGGGGCAGGATGGGAGTTAAACAACCCCCTGCCTTCCCGCACGGCCCCGTTGTCCTGGGCCATGCCCTGCAACGGGCCATACGGACGCCAAGGTCTGGTGACCTGCCCTGAACACCTGGGCTCTCTCTACCTGCCCGGCCTCTCCGGCTCGGCCTGGGGCCAGCTGGAACCGAGTCGCCTGGCTCGGGAGCGGAGGCGCAGGGGTGATGGGCAGCCGGGGCGGGGCACTGAGGGGGGGAGAGGGCTTGGCCCTTGGGTGGGCACCCAGCGGGGGGAGCCTGTAAGCCATGGGCCAGTGTCCTGTGAACAGGGCTGCTTGCTGTGAGAAATTCACCCGGGAGAGGGGGGCAGGTCGTGGGGTCCCCTTGGGCTTTGAAATCTGGGCTCCACCCCCCCCCCCGTGTCCAGCCCCTCCCACCATGCCCGGGGGGGACAGCACCTTGGCCTCGCCCGTAACGCCCTCAGACCACTCCCACGCAGCATGATGGCCCCACCCATTCCCAGGCTCCAGGGCGGGCAGGGTCAGGAAGGACAATTCCCCCATGCACAAAGGCTGGGGGGGGCGGGGGGGGGCAGGGATTGTCTGCAGCCAGAGAAGGGACTCTGGGCGTGGTCCAGAGGCAGCTGGTGGGTGTCACATGCCCGGGGTGGCCGCTGGCCAGGGCTGCGGTGGGGAAGGAAGAGTTTGGGGTGTTTCACCCTCGGCTGCAGCGTGGGGGGTGCTTCTGCTCCAAGGCAGGGCTCTGCTAATCACCTCCCTCCCCTCGGTCTGCCCTGGCCTCGCAATGGGGCAGCGGGGGGGGGGGGGGGCATTTCACGAGCTGCGCTCACGGGTCCCCTGGGGGTCTCGCTCCGGGGCGGGCGGTTCCATTCCCCAGCGGCGCTGCCTGGCTGGCAGGGTGCTGGGCGCCAGCGACAGTCCGGGTGGCAGTCAGGCAAAACGTCATTTATTTGTCTGGCACCAGGACGGATAATTGTCCCCGAGGGAGCGGAGTCCCTAGGCCCTGCAGAGGGGCTGCCAGCTGGCAGGGGGCCCAGGCGGCTGATTGGGTCCCAGCATAGCACAGACGGGGCAGCCAGGGACCAGAGCAGCCCAGCTCGGGCCGAGGGGCCTGGAGCCAGGCCCTGCCCCCCCAAGCCAGCGGCTCGCTCACACATCCAGTAACCGGCCCCAGACTTGTCCAGCTTCCCCAGCATGACAGGCCAGCTGGTCACCCCCCCCCCCCTCGGCTCAGCTGCGGCCACTGTGAACGTGCTGGACTGGGGCAGCCTCCCTCCATGGGGCACACCCGGAATCCTCATCTCACTACTGGCGCCGTGCCCAGGGAAACTGAGGCACGCACACCGGGTAATGACTGGACAGTAGGAATCACATGCAACAGAACAAGCAAACAGAGCAAATGCGATCCCTACTTCGTCCCTGCTCACCTCGCTTTGAGACCGAACTGGGCAGGGGGCGCGGTGGGGGAGGGGCGGCTATACTGTATAATGGGCACTAGGGGGGCAGAGGGTGGGATGGGGGGGGGGCGGCTATACTGTATAATGGGCACTAGGGGGGCAGAGGGTGGGTGGGGAGGGGCGGCTATACTGTATAATGGGCACTAGGGGGGCAGAGGGTGGGATGGGGGAGGGGCGGCTATACTGTATAATGGGCACTAGGGGGGCAGAGGGTGGGTGGGGAGGGGCGGCTATACTGTATAATGGGCACTAGGGGGGCAGAGGGTGGGATGGGGGAGGGGCGGCTATACTGTATAATGGGCACTAGGGGGGCAGAGGGTGGGATGGGGGAGGGGCGGCTATACTGTATAATGGGCACTAGGGGGGCAGAGGGTGGGATGGGGGAGGGGCGGCTATACTGTATAATGGGCACTAGGGGGGCAGAGGGTGGGTGGGGGAGGGGCGGCTATACTGTATAATGGGCACTAGGGGGGCAGAGGGTGGGATGGGGGAGGGGCGGCTATACTGTATAATGGGCACTAGGGGGGCAGAGGGTGGGATGGGGGAGGGGCGGCTATACTGTATAATGGGCACTAGGGGGGCAGAGGGTGGGTGGGGGAGGGGCGGCTATACTGTATAATGGGCACTAGGGGGGCAGAGGGTGGGATGGGGGAGGGGCGGCTATACTGTATAATGGGCACTAGGGGGGCAGAGGGTGGGTGGGGGAGGGGCGGCTATACTGTATAATGGGCACTAGGGGGGCAGAGGGTGGGATGGGGGAGGGGCGGCTATACTGTATAATGGGCACTAGGGGGGCAGAGGGTGGGATGGGGGAGGGGCGGCTATACTGTATAATGGGCACTAGGGGGGCAGAGGGTGGGATGGGGGAGGGGCGGCTATACTGTATAATGGGCACTAGGGGGCAGAGGGTGGGATGGGGGAGGGGCGGCTATACTGTATAATGGGCACTAGGGGGGCAGAGGGTGGGTGGGGAGGGGCGGCTATACTGTATAATGGGCACTAGGGGGGCAGAGGGTGGGATGGGGGAGGGGCGGCTATACTGTATAATGGGCACTAGGGGGGCAGAGGGTGGGGCGGGGGAGGGGCAGCTATACTGTATAATGGGCACTAGGGGGCAGAGCGTGGGTGGGGGAGGGGCGGCTATACTGTATAATGGGCACTGGGGGGGCAGAGGGTGGGGCGGGGGGGGCGGCTATACTGTATAATGGGCACTAGGGGGCAGAGGTGGGGTGGGGGAGGGGCGGCTATACTGTATAATGGGCACTAGGGGGCAGAGGGTGGGTGGGGGAGGGGCGCCTATACTGTATAATGGGCACTAGGGGGGCAGAGGGTGGGGCGGGGGAGGGGCAGCTATACTGTATAATGGGCACTGGGGGGCAGAGGGTGGGTGGCGGAGGGGCGGCTATACTGTATAATGGGCACTAGGGGGCAGAGGGTGGGTGGGGGAGGGGCGGCTATACTGTATAATGGGCACTAGGGGGGCAGAGGGTGGGGCGGGGGAGGGGCAGCTATACTGTATAATGGGCACTAGGGGGCAGAGCGTGGGTGGGGGAGGGGCGGCTATACTGTATAATGGGCACTGGGGGGGCAGAGGGTGGGGCGGGGGGGGCGGCTATACTGTATAATGGGCACTAGGGGGGCAGAGGGTGGGTGGGGGAGGGGCGGCTATACTGTATAATGGGCACTGGGGGGGCAGAGGGTGGGGCGGGGGGGGCGGCTATACTGTATAATGGGCACTAGGGGGCAGAGGTGGGGTGGGGGAGGGGCGGCTATACTGTATAATGGGCACTAGGGGGGCAGAGGGTGGGTGGGGGAGGGGCGGCTATACTGTATAATGGGCACTAGGGGGGCAGAGGTGGGGTGGGGGAGGGGCGGCTATACTGTATAATGGGCACTAGGGGGGCAGAGGGTGGGGTGGGGGAGGGGGGCTATACTGTATAATGGGCACTGGGGGGGCAGAGGGTGGGGGTGGGGAAGGGGCAGCTATACTGTATAATGGGCACTAGGGGGGCAGAGGGTGGGGTGGGGGAGGGGGGGCTATACTGTACAATGGGCACTAGGGGGGCAGAGGGTGGGTGGGGAGGGGCGGCTATACTGTATAATGGGCACTAGGGGGGCAGAGGGTGGGTGGGGAGGGGCGGCTATACTGTATAATGGGCACTAGGGCAGCAGAGGGTGGGGGTGGGGGAGGGGCGGCTATACTGTATAATGGGCACTAGGGGGGCAGAGGGTGGGGTGGGGGGGCGGCTATACTGTATAATGGGCACTAGGGCAGCAGAGGGTGGGGGTGGGGGAGGGGCGGCTATACTGTATAATGGGCACTAGGGGGGCAGAGGGTGGGGTGGAGGGGCGGCTATACTGTATAATGGGCACTAGGGGGGCAGAGGGTGGGGGGCGGAAGGGGCGGCTATACTGTATAATGGGCACTAGGGGGCAGAGGGTGGGGTGGGGGAGGGGCGGCTATACTGTATAATGGGCACTAGGGGGCAGAGGGTGGGGTGGGGGAGGGGTGGCTATACTGTATAATGGGCACTAGGGCAGCAGAGGGTGGGGTGGGGGAGGGGGGGCTATACTGTATAATGGGCACTGGGGGGGCAGAGGGTGGGGGTGGGGGAGGGGCGGCTATACTGTATAATGGGCACTAGGGGGGCAGAGGGTGGGGAAGACGGCCAAGGGATTTAGGCCCCTCGGGCCCATGTGCCCCAGCAGGGCCCTGACTCCCGACTCCCCTGGGCATGGGGGATGCGCCGGCCCCCCCCTAGAGCTGGCGCTGGAAGTGCACGGGCAGGCCGCCCTCGCAGGCCAGGCGGACGCGGTGGTTGCCGGTGCGGCCGCGGTAGCTGCAGGGCGGGCGCGAGGAGTCCCCGGCCAGGCGGCAGACGGTGAGCTCCAGGGGCTCCAGGCTATCGTGGTAGTTGCCGGTGCTGGGCGTGCCCCCTGGCCCGCAGACCCCGTCCACCTGGGCGGGGGGGGCGTGCAGGAAGGTGTTGGTGGGCTTGCAGGCCGCGCCCGTCAGTTTGCGCTGCGCCATGAGCTGGTTGCAGTAGCGCCGGGCGTCCGGGGCGCTGGTGCGGGGGTGGTCCACGTGCTGCCGGTGGAACTTCTCGTGGCGCGTCTCCCGCTGGGCCCGGCCCGGCCCGGCCAGCAGCAAAGCCCCCAGCAGCAGCAGCAGCGGCAGCAGCGCGGGACGGGGTCCCGTCCGGGCCATGGCTGTGGGGGGAAAGCAGGCGTCGCGGTGGAGAGCAAACAGGGGCCGCGGGGGGCTGGGAGCACCCGTCCCGCTCACGGGTTCCAGCCACGTGCGGAATAATCGTTGTGCTGTGCGCCGAGGCAGGCGTGGGCACGCACCACCCCTGGGAGCACCACTGCGGGCCCAGGGTGCTCTGCCAACCCGAGGGAGGCGTTCGAGTCCCTCCTGGAGCGCTGCCCGAGTGCGCAGCTTACAGCCAACACTGGCTGGGAGCCAGGGCTCCTGGGTTCTCCCCGCTCTGCAAGGGGAGTGGAGGCGAGTGGTTAGAGCAGGGAGTCTGGGAACCAGAACGCCTGGGTTCTTCCCCTGGCCCTGGGAGGGGAGTGGGGGCCAGTGGTTAGAGCAGGTGGCACTGGGAGCCAGGACTCCTGGGTTCTCTGCCTTGCTTGCGGCGGGGGCCCTCGTGTCAGGCCTTTCGGGTCCATGTTTCGATCTTTGTACCTGCCCTTCCTGCCGAAACACACCGGCCATCGCACCCCCACCCTCCACTCACCGCCGACTTGTGCCTCGGTTTCCCTTGCGGGGCGGGTCTGAGCGCGGGACCCTCGGGCGGGCGCTGTGCGGAGCTCGGCGGCAGAGACCTGGCAGGGGTGGCTGCGCTCGCAGAAATGTCTCGCTGGCCGGTTACACAATCCCTGAGCCCGGGAAACACTGAGGCCAAATAAACATCCCGAGAGCAAGGGTCGAACTCCTCCCTCTGGCGCTGGAACGGGCCCGGATGCCGCAGGGGGGTCCGACTGCAGCCGCCTCTGGGGTGGGGCCCAGCTGGCGGGAGGCTCTGGGCCACGGGGCTGGAATTTGGGGAGGGACCCAGGGCTCAGATGTTGCCAGAGGAGATTTAGGCTCAGCTTTGCCTAGGGGATTTGAGAACCCAGGTCTCCACTTTCAGAGAGTCGGGGCTCCGAGCCACTCTGGAAAGAGCCTGACTTGACGTGCCTCAGTTTCCCCACCAGCCGCACGCCGGGGCTAGGAGAGTCAGCATGAGGGGCTGCACAGGGAGGTGCAGGCCTGACTCGCAGCAGGGCGCCCCCTGCTGCTGTGCTGGGCCATGGGGGTCGGCCCCCCACCTCGCACCGACCTGGGGCTCCCCGCTCCAGCCCCAGCTGGCCTGGCGTAAGGACCAGCCCGGCCGAGGGGAGGGCCGGGGCTCTGGGAACCGTGGGCGGGGAAGGGATGTTTCGCCAGGGCCCCTGGCAGTGCAGGCTGGGCCCCCGGCCAAGAGAGGCCCCACGGGGAAATCGGGGGCCTGAGAACGCGGAAAGAACTCGCTCCGAACTTCCCGGGACCGGCTCCCGAGAAAGGGGCTTTGCCCATCGCCGGGGGGCCCCGTCCGGCTGCCAGCGCGGCGCGGGCAGGTCCCCGAGGCCCAGCGGAGACCCGGTCGGGGGGGGGGGGGGGCATGTCGAGCCCTGCCTGGGCCACGGCTCTGCCGGCTGGCTTAGAGCAGGGCTCCGGGTCCCCAGCCGGCCGGGCGTGGGGAAGACGGGCTGGTGCCAGAGAAAAGGGGCAGGGTCCGCCGGGGGGCCAGGAGCCAGCGGAGGCGCGAGAGGGATACACTTCTGTTCTGGGGCGTGATCAGCAGGGGGCGCTCTCCCTGGTTCTAGGGCAGCTCTAGGGGGCACAGTGGGGCAGGGAGCAGGCAGGAGGCTCAGCAGGGGGCGCTCTCCCCTGGCTCAGGGGGCGCTAGGGGGCGCTGTGGGGCGGGGAGCAGGCAGGAGGCTCAGCAGGGGGCGCTCTCCCCTGGCTCAGGGGGCGCTAGGGGGCGCTGTGGGGCGGGGAGCAGGCAGGAGGCTCAGCAGGGGGCGCTCTCCCCTGGCAGGCAGGCGTGGCTCTGGGGCAGCAGTAGGGGGCACTGTGGGGCCAGGCTCAGCAGGGGGCGCTCTCCCCTGGCAGGCAGGGCTGGCGCTAGGGGGTGCTGTGGGGCGGGGAGCAGGCAGAAGGCTCAGCAGGGGGCACTCTCCTCTGGCTCAGGGGGCGCTAGGGGGCGCTGTGGGGCGGGGAGCAGGCAGGAGGCTCAGCAGGGGGCGCTCTCCCCTGGCAGGCAGGCGTGGCTCTGGGGCAGCAGTAGGGGGCACTGTGGGGCCAGGCTCAGCAGGGGGCGCTCTCCCCTGGCAGGCAGGGCTGGCGCTAGGGGGTGCTGTGGGGCGGGGAGCAGGCAGGATGCTCAGCATGGGGCACTCTCCTCTGGCTCAGGGGGCGCTAGGGGGTGCTGTGGGGCGGGGAGCAGGCAGAAGGCTCAGCAGGGGACGCTCTCCTCTGGCTCAGGGGGCGCTGTGGGGCGGGGAGCAGGCAGGAGGCTCAGCAGGGGGCGCTCTCCCCTGGCAGGCAGGCATGGCTCTGGGGCAGCAGTAGGGGGCACTGTGGGGCCAGGCTCAGCAGGGGACACACTCCCCTGGCAGCACTAGGGGGCGCTGTGGGGCAGGGAGCAGGCAGGATGCTCAGCAGGGGGCGCTCTCCCCTGGCAGGCAGGCGTGGCTCTGGGGCAGCAGTAGGGGGCACTGTGGGGCCAGGCTCAGCAGGGGGCGCTCTCCCCTGGCAGGCAGGCGTGGCTCTGGGGCAGCGCTAGGGGGCAGGAGCGCCACTGGTGATGCCGGGAAGCGGGCCCCAGCGTGGGAACCCCCCGCGGCCCAAGCAGCCGGCCCGTGGGGTAAGGAGGAGGGGGGATGCCTGGGGGGGGGGGGCAGGAGAGGCCCCAGCGACAGAGGCTGCCCGGGGGCGGGGGGGGGGCCCAGAGGTCCCCCGGCCCTGCTCACGCCAGGCGTGCACTCTCCAGGTGCACGGGCAGCCCCTGCACACAGGCCACGCGGACCCGGGTGCTGCCCACGGCCGCCCGGTATCGGCAGGCGCCGGGGCGGGACCCGGGCAGCGCCCGGCACACGGTGAGGCTGAGGGGCGCGGGGCTCTCGTACAGGTTGCGGCCCACGTGGGCCCCCCCGCGGGAGCAGAGGGCGCGGAGCTGGTGGGCGGGCGCGTGCAGGAAGACGTTGCGCTGGCGGCAGAACCGGCGGGTCAGGCCCCGGAGCTCCATCATGCGGGTGCAGTAGAGCCGCTCGCTGGGGGCCTCCGTCTTGGGGAAGTCGACGTGGTGGGTCAGGAACTGCTGGTAGCTGGCGCCGTCGCTGGGCAGGGCCAGGGTGGCCAGCAGGGCCAGGGCCAGCAGGAGCGCGGGGCAGGGTCCTCCCAGGGCCATGGCGGGGCCGGCGCTCGATCCACCTGCCGTGGGGAGAGGGGGAGATGGAGGGAGACAGCGCGGGGCCGGATCTGCCTGCTCCATGGAACCGCCTGAGCCCTGCCCAGACCCCGGCCGAGATCAGGGCCCGTGGGGCCGGGTGAGCCCAGACCCGGCCGAGATCAGGGCCCGTGGGGCCGGGCGAGCCCAGACCCGGCCGAGATCAGGGCCCGTGGGGCCGGGTGAGCCCAGACCCGGCCGAGATCAGGGCCCGTGGGGCCGGGTGAGCCCAGACCCCGGCTGAGATCAGGGCCCGTGGGGCCGGGTGAGCCCAGACCCCGGCCGAGATCAGGGCCCGTGGGGCCGGGCGAGCCCAGACCCGGCCGAGATCGGGGCCCGTGGGGCCGGGCGAGCCCAGACCCGGCCGAGATCAGGGCCCGTGGGGCCGGGTGAGCCCAGACCCGGCCGAGATCAGGGCCCGTGGGGCCGGGTGAGCCCAGACCCCGGCCGAGATCAGGGCCCGTGGGGCCGGGTGAGTCCAGACCCCGGAGACGCTCTTACAACATACATTGGCAAAGCTGGTGGACAAAGGGTTTTGTATCCATCTTGAAGATGGGGAAACCGAGGCACACAGTGGCTATGGCTCAGCTTTTCAGCTGGGGCCCCCGGGCGCGACCTGAGGGCTTGTAGGGGTTGAAAGTCCCATCCTAAGTGTCAAATCCCGAGACCCCAAACCCCGGTGCTGAGCACTGGCCCCCACCCCAGTCTGCTCCTAGCTTGGCTTGTCCATGAGGGGTCCACACGACCCACTTGCCCCTATCTGCCACCCCAGACCCGCCCCCCCTCCCAGGCTGGGGCTGGAACCCAGGAGTCCTGGCTCCCCGCCCCTGTTGCTCTAACCACTAGACCCCTCTGCTGCTCCTGCCAGATCTCACCTGCTCTGCCTTCCGCCCTCCTGCCAGGTCTGAGCTCACTTCCCAGGGTCAGTCCGGGGTCAGGGCTGGTCTCTGTCCCCAGTCGCCCCCCCCCGCCCTGGCTGGGTCTGTTCTCAGCTCACCCCAGCCTGGTCCCCGCAGAGCTGAGTCCCTACGTTTCCTTCCCCATCAGGGTGGTTATATAGGGCCACAAGGCAGCCGGGGCTGGAGCGGGGCAGCTCCTCCCTCCAACCGCCCCAGTGGTGCGGGGGGGGGAGGGGGGAGGAAAGGGGGCAGGGCTCTGAGAATCTGAGAACCCCCCAGCCCAGTGCCTGGAGCTGTCCCTGTGACCGTAGCCCTATGCTGTCCCTGCTCCAACCACTAGACCCCACTCCCCTCCCAGAGCTGGGAAAGACCCCAGGAATCCAGGCTCCCAGCCCCTCTGCTTTAACCACTAGTCCCCCCCTCCCCTCCCCTCCCCAAGCCAGGTTCCAACCCAGGCCTCCGGGCTCCCTGCCCGTCCATCTATCCAGTCCTGGGGCCTGGCCAGACTTTGCCCCTTATCAGGGGCCCTGGGCACCCCACGACCCCAGCGCTCCGCCCAGCCCGGCTCTCCATGGGCCCCTGCCAGGTCCCTGGGCACGGCGAGGGGCAGCGACCAGGTGGGGGGGCAGCCTGGCCAGTGGGAGCCGGGACCTGCCCTGCCTGCACCCCCTGAACCACTGGGCATGGGGGAAGGGCGAGGGCTGGAGAGGAAATGTGTGTGGGGGGGGGGGCGGAGGGGGGGGGACCAGCTGCCAACGCCAGCCTGGCCTTGGGGCTTGGAGTTGTCTCTTCTGGGGCCAAATCCTGCCCACGGCTGGTGGGGGGCTGGGAGCCAGGACTCCTGGGTTCTATCCAGCTCTGGGAGGGGAGTGGGGTCTAGTGGTTAGAGCAGGTGGGGGGGGGGCAGGGCTGGGAGCCAGGGACTCCTGGGTTCTCTCCACTGGCCCTGCCCGACCCCTCTGTGCCAGCTCCTGCCCCCTCCCCTGCAGGGACCCCGGTGCTCACAGGCTCAGGCCGTGACACCCCAGTTCTGGGGCAGGCCCAGATCCGACCCCCCCGGGGCTGCCCTCGGCCCCTCAGCCTGGAGCGGCGCCAGCCCGGGCAGGGAGGGGACCCCAGGGCCCGTCCCAGCTCCCAGCCCCATGGCTCCCGGGCCGGTTGGTGGTTGGGCCGTTGTGGGGGAAGTGTCGCAAGCCGGGCTGGGGCAGGGCTGGGCGGTTGGTGACTTCCCCGCAGAGCCCAGGGCGACATTCAGCGGCTCCGAGAGCCGGTCCCTGGCCGGCCCGGCCTCCAGCTGGGGCCCGAGGAACAAACTCCCCCCGTGGGTGCCGGGCAGCCCGAGCGGGGCCAGGCTGGGAGCCTGGGGCCGGGTGGGGAAGGGTCCCACGTCTCCCCACCTGCACCCCGATTCCAGTCCCCACGCCCCAGAGCCAGTCGGGGAGGGGGACGGGACAGATCGCAGTGCCTCAGCCCTTCCCCCACCTCAGCCAGGCCCCCAGCGCCCGAGGGTCCAAGAGGCTCGGCTACGGCGCGACCTCCCCCGGCCCCCGACACACGGACGCGGCGGCTGCCGGGAAAGGGTTGTATTGCAGCAAGCGGCGCGGGAACCAAACTCCACAATAGCCTCACGGCCCCGCCCCCCCAAGACCATCCTTGCCCCACACGCTGCCCCCCAGACCGTACGGGGGAGGCAGCTGGGCTGGGTCACGGGCCCCCAGCCAGGCGGGCGCTGGGCTCAGGACGAGGGTCTCGGTGCCAGCCAGGGGGTGGATGCCCCGAGTGTCACTGGGCTGGGACCCCCTGTCACCGAGGGGGGAGCCCCCGGGCCCTGCCCCCCCACCCACAGCCAGGGGGCACAGGAGGGTTCTTGGGTCCCAGGGACCCAGTGGGGCACAGACTGGGCAGCGCAGGGACCGGCTTGAGGAGAGGGGCCCAGAGCCAGGGCCCTGCCCCCCCATCTCTGCCCCCTAAGCCAGCCAGACTCCCCCACGCAGCAACCTGGTCCCAGCGCTGCAGGCAGCCCTCCCTTTCTCCCCTTCCCAGGCAAAAGGGGCCACATGCTCGCCCCCCCCCCCCTGGGCTCAGGTAACAGCATCAACCCCCGTGACCATGCTGGGGTGGGGGAACCTCCCTCCAAACTCCCACCCCCCTCTCGCTACCAGTGCTGTGCCCAGGGAAACTGAGGCAGGCACCGGGGGCTACCGCAGGCCGCTAGCAGGGTGAATCCGCCCCCCCCTTACTCCACCCCCTCAGCCCCCACTGCCGGGCCGTGGGACGAGGGGGAGGCGGGCTGCCCCAGGGGTGGGGGGAGGGGCTGCCCAAGCGGGAGGAGAGGGGACCCCGCCCCCGGCCGGCACCCGGTGCTACAGGACCCTGTCGAAATGCATGGGCAGCCCCTGGCGCCAGGCCACGAGGACCCGGCGGGTGCGGACCCGGGCCCGGTACATGCAGCGCCCCGGGCGGGCGGGCGGGAGGAGGAAGTCGACGTGGCGGGTCACGAAGCCTCGGTCGCTGGCCCCTGTGCTGGGCCAGGCCGGCAGCCAGCAGCGCCAGAGGCAGCAGGGGCAGCGGGCGGGGTCCCACCTCGGCTCCACCTCACACCAGCCATTCACCTGCCCGGCTCCCGGGACCCTCCGTCCGTCTGCAGCAGGGGGAGAAACCACCGAGTGGCCTGGCGGGGTCAGAGCAACAGCCCATCCAGCCCAGGGCCCTGTTGGCCCGCCGTGGCCAATGCCGGGTGCCCCAGGGGGAGTGAACAGAACAGGGAACCATCCACTGACCCCTCCCCTGTCGCCCACCTCCAGACAGACAGAGGCCGGGGACCCCATTCCTACCCAGCCTGGCTAACAGCCATTGATGGCCCAAACCTCCACGGATCTAGCTAGCTCTTTCTTGAAACCTGTTATACAACATCCCCTGGCGAGGAGTTCCACAGGTTGATTCTGTGGTGCATGAAGAAAAACTTCCTTTTGTTTGTTGAACTGCTGCCAGTTCATTTCCTTGGGTTCTTGTGTTATGGGAGCAAGTCAGTAACGTTTCCTTATTCCCCTTCTCCACACCGGTCATGATTTTTTGCTGGTTCCTGCAGTGCTCTGCTCTAACCACTAGCCCTTTCAGCCAGTGCATGATTAGAGCCCCATGCTGGTTCATGCAGTGCCCTGCTCTAACCACTAGCCCCTACAGCAGCCCCTTGGCACCCGACGCCAGTGGCAGCTACCTCCCCTGGGCTGGGCTGCGGCGCCGTCGGCGAGTTGGCTCTGGGTCCCGGCTGAGACGGAGTCACTGAGCCCTCCGGCTCCGGGGCCCCTTATATAGAGCCGGCGGGGCGCGGGGCTGGCAGACGGGGAGCGAGGCCGTGAGCACAGCTGCGGAGCAGGGACGCCGATCGATGGCCATAAAGAGCAGGCACCAACTTGGTCAATATTTGCTGGGAGATACCTGGGATGGGCCCTTGATCTGCCAGTGCCCTTCAGCCCCCCAGCCCCTGCCCGCCCAGCCCTGTCGGTGCCCCCATTTCCACCTCCGGCCCCTGCCAGCCCGGCCCTGGGCTACCCTGCAGCCCTGCCGGTGCCCCTCAATCCCGCCCCCCCAACCCCTGCCCCCCAGCCCTGCCAGTGCCCCTCTCTCCCGCCCTCCAGCCCAGCCCCCCAGCCCTGCTGGTGCCCTTCACTCGTGCCCCCCAGCCCAGCCCCCCAGCCCTGCCAGTGCCCCTCTCTCCCACCCTGCAGCCCCTGCCCCCAGCCCTGCTGGTGCCCCTCACTCCCACCCTACAGCCCCTGCCCCCAGCCCTGCCAGTGCCCCTCACTCGTGCCCCCCAGCCCAGCCCCCCAGCCCTGCCAGTGCCCCTCTCTCCCACCCTACAGCCCCTGCCCCCAGCCCTGCCAGTGCCCCTCACTCGTGCCCCCCAGCCCAGCCCCCCAGCCCTGCCAGTGCCCCTCTCTCCCACCCTACAGCCCCTGCCCCCAGCCCTGCCAGTGCCCCTCACTCGTGCCCCCCAGCCCAGCCCCCCAGCCCTGCCAGTGCCCCTCTCTCCCACCCTACAGCCCCTGCCCCCAGCCCTGCCAGTGCCCCTCACTCGTGCCCCCCAGCCCAGCCCCCCAGCCCTGCCAGTGCCCCTCTCTCCCACCCTGCAGCCCCTGCCCCCAGCCCTGCCAATGCCCCTCACTCGCGCCCCCCAGCCCAGCCCCCCAGCCCTGCTGTTGCCCCTCACTCGCGCCCCCCCAGCCCAGCCCCCCAGCCCTGCTGTTGCCCCTCACTCGTGCCCCCCAGCCCAGCCCCCCAGCACTAGGTCCGATCAGCGGGGTGCCAGAGCCCTGGGCCCTGACGTTCCCTGTCCAATTCCCCGCCCCCCTTGGGGGTATGGCGCTGCATGTCTCTAGACTCCCAGCAGGCCCCTCGCCCCGGATGGCTGCCGGCGGGGCAGGGGCCCTGTGGCCCTCGGGGGCCGGGTCCGGACTCCGGGCGGACGAGGGCTGAGCGTTACAAACTCGCCTCTGTCTACACGGGAGGAACGCGACCCCCCGCTGCGCCCCCCGGCTCGGCCAGGGTGTGAGGGGCCGGGGGCTGCAGGAACCGCAGGCGTGTTGGGGCCCTGCCGGCCGCATTCCGGCCCCCCCGAGGCGCGAGCCCCCCTGGCGCCGGCCGCCCTGCATCCCTTTGAGTCCCCAGCACCGTGAGACGTGCGGCCGCACGCCGAGCGAGCACCCCGGCTGCTCCTGCAGGGCATTTCCCGCCCCCCGCCAGGCTGGGGGACCGTAGGCCTGACTGGCCCAGGATGGGGGCGGCTCTGGGGCTCTGGAAGGGGCAGGGCCTCGGGCAGGCGGGGGACAGGGGCTCTTTGGCCCTGCACCGGTGGAGATGTAAAGGGCTTGGGGCTCCGGCCCTTCCACATCTCTGGGTCCGGGGGCAGCTCCCCCTTCTTGGCCCCCGGCAGGGCCTCCGGGGCCCGACTGCGGTGAGACCCGGCTGAAACGCTCCCCCCGGGCCTGGCAGCAGGCGCAGGAGCCCGTCGTGAGCGTGCAGAGCGCGCAGGCCCTGGAGAGAACTGACCCCCCCTTGCCTCCCCTATCGGCCCTGTGGCCCGTCTCCCGGCTGCTCCGGAAAGGGCCACGGGCTGCCGCCTGGGCAATAATTAACCGCGTGTGGCCCGGGGCTGGCGTCCGGTGGCGGGAGGGGTGGACCGGAGATCAGAGCCGGTGGCGTCGGGTTCAAAGGGCGACCCGCCGGCTCACTCCAGCCTCAGAAGGGCCCTTGTCAGGAGCCATCAAGCCCTGAGAACTGGAAAGGGGACGAGGGAAGGAACCGGTCAGGTGTGGGGGGCTGGACATGTCCCCCATGTAGCTTTTGATGTAAAAATGCAGGTGTCAGAGGCAGGGGAGCCTGGCTTTGTAATGCGCCACTGTGACGACGCAGGCGCGGTTCCCCGTTCCTGCAGCCCCGTAGCAGCAAGAACAGTCTCCGCCAGCCGTAGAGCAGAGAGGGGTTTATTGGTCCTTCAGGATACAGCCCAGCACAGACTGGTGTGGCTACAGGGCCAGGGCCAGGATGCCTCAGCCCCTAGGCCCCCAGCTTCCCCGACAGCCACTGCCTCCCCCCCAGGCCTGCCCAGGCCTGCCCCCCAGCCAGGTGCTGGTCTCTGCCTTCCTCCCTTTGTCTCTCCCTGGGAGGCTGAGCCTGGGTGTCTGGGTTAATCCACATTTGGGAGAGTCGGTGAGAATCCCCCATCACAGCGCAGGGTCACAGAGCAGACAGCCCCCCACTACACCACAGACACCCAGTCCATGCCTTTGTTCAAGCCCAGGAAACAGTGTCCACTCGGCAGGTGAACACTGGAGAAATGGTCTGAGCTAAACAGGATGAAGTTTAATAAAGACAAATGCAAAGTGCTCCACTTAGGGAGGACCAGTCAGTTTCACACACACAGAATGGGAAGTGACTGGCTAGGAAGGAGTACGGCAGAAAGGGATCTAGGGGTTAGAGTGGACCACAAGCTGAATATGAGTCAGCAGTGTGATGCTGTTGCAAAAAAGCAAACATGATTCTGGGCGGCATTAACAGGAGTGTGGTGAGCAAGACACGAGAAGTCATTCTTCCGCTTTGCTCAGTGCTGGTTAGCCCTCACTTGCAGTATTGTGTCCAGTTCTGGGCACCACATTTCAGGAAAGAGGTGGAGAAATTGGAGAGGGTCCAGAGAAGAGCAACAAGAATGATGAAAGGTCTAGAGAACATGAGCTAAGAGGGAAGGCTGAAGGAATTGGGCTTGTTTAGTTTAGAAAAGAGAAGATTGAGGGGGGACATGGTAGCCGTTTTCAGGTATCTAAAAGGGTGTCATGAGGAGGAGGGAGAAAACTTGTTCATCTTGGCCTCTGAGGACAGAACAAGAAGCAATGGGCTTAAACTGCAGCAAGGGAGGTTTAGGTTGGATGTTAGGAAAAAGTTCCTTAGTGTCAGGATAGTCAAACACTGGAATAAATTGCCCAGGGAGGTTGTGGAATCCCCATCTCTGGAGATATTTAAGAGCAGGTTGGATAAATGTCTATCAGGGATGGTCTAGACAGTATTTGGTCCTGCCATGAGGGCAGGGGACTGGACTTGATGACCTCTTGAGGTCCCTTCCAGTCCTGGTATTCTATGATTCTATGAAAATGTTAAAACCCTAAATTTTGGGAATAAAACTTCCGCTGCCACCACCCAAATATTGATGTGAAAAATCAGGGGAGAGATCACTTGGGAAATCTCAGCTCTAAAGTACAGTCCAGGACACAACCATTAACCAATACCAGGTTAATAAAAGAAAAGAGAAAACTTTTATTATCACCACACTATTCCTGTTGCAAGCATAATGACTAGATGGAAAAGTAACAAATAATATACTTATGGAGAAACTCCATGGGACTAGAACTTAGTTACAAAGGAAAGCCAAAACATCTTTTAAAAAGTGCACAGACAGCAGATCCCATACCCAAACCATAAAACAATAAAACCTAACGGGTGTATCTAAATTTACCCTACTTACAGAAAGTGAAGAACTGTTTCTTGGAGACAGAGACATGTCTGTCTCCCTCAGGAGCTGGAGGGAACTCTCCAGAGACAAAGGAGGGAAAAACCAAAAATTCCTTTGTCCCAGTTTGAAATTCCTACCTACATTCCTATTGGCCACCTGGCTAGGTGAAGTTGACCCCTTAGTCCCCAGGCTGCTGGCCGTCTCTCATGATCATGACAGGTGTGTGTATCTTTGGGGTGTGTCAACTGAGACATATGGAGGGGGGAATACTTGGTGGGTTTCAGATGTGTGAACGAGAGCCACGGAGGGTGTCTAGCTCTTTTGTCCTTCGGTCTGAGCAGTTGGTGGGCAGTGGACTCAATTCTTGAACAAAAAGAAGAGGGAAGCAGAGGCCTGGGTCTGTTGGCTGGGCTGAACCTGAAGGAAGGAGCCGGAGACCCCAGGGTGGGGAGGAGAGCCCTGGTTGGGAGGGGCAGCTGGAAAAGAGGCTTGAGGGGGAGTTTGAGGAGTTTGTGCTGAGGTTTCAGTGGAGAATTAGCCGAGCGGTTTTGTTTCTTTGCTCGGCCTGTTCTCACTTATCGCCACTTCAATCCTGCTGCTTCCACTGAATAAAATCACCTTGATTTTCTATCAAGCCCAGTGTAAGCGATTGTTACCTGGGGGCAGCCAGTGTGCACCCCCCCCTTGCATTGCTAAAGGGGGCTTACCTAATTCCTTGGGCTTTGATCCCATGTGGGGGGTGCTCTCCCAGGAGGCTGGGCCCTACACTGCTCTCTCCTTGGACCTGAAGAGGTTCAGTGTCCTCAGTGGGGGCAGGGACCTCAGCTCGGGGCCTTGGCTGGGGGGACCAGGGAGTGGGCCCAGCAGGACCGGGCGGAGAGGAGCCCCAGAGAGCAGGAATGCGAGTGGCAGTGGCCGTGCCAGCACCCCAGGAGCCCCCCGAGGGGTCATCTGTGACCGCCCCCCGTCACAGGGCCACTTGCTGGGAAAGGCCCGGAGCGGAAGGCGGCGCCCCGAGGAGCAGCCGGCGGGGCCGGCACAAGGACCTGCTGGCGATGCAGGAGGGCAGGGCGTAGGAATCATGGGCTGTGGGCACGCGGGGTTCTGCGGGTGGGCTCAGGCGGGGGGACCTGACCGGAGGCGGACCCTGCCCACTGCCCCATAGGGGTGGGGAGACAGGCCCGGCGAGGGCTCACGGCCTCCGTGCCAGCCCACTCGCTCGTGCGGAAGGGGCTGGTGAGGCTGCACTGGATGGTCCCAGGAGCACAGATGTCACCAGGGTGCGTCCATGGGGACGAGAGGTCCTGCCCCGCAGCCCAGGTGCGGCTGGAAGCGAAGGGCGGGGTCCGGTGGAAGCGGGTGGGGGTGATGGACCAGCGACCGAGCCCGGTCGTGGCAGGTCAGGACTGGGACCGGCCCACCACAGCAGGCGAGAGGGGAACCTCAGGGAAAGGCAGAGATCCCCCGAGGGACACAGAGGCGCAGCCGTCGGTGCTACGGGTGTGGGGAACTGGGGCCTGTAGCAGGGCGATGTCCCAACCCCATGGGGACAGACCGGTGGGAAGCGTGTCGGGGGTAATGGGTAGCCCTCACCCCTCCCAGGGAGAGGAGGCACAGGTGGGTCGCTCCCCAGAACAGCCCCCCGAAAGGAGACCTCAACCCTGGTTGGGGAGATGAGGGAAACTGAGGCACGGATGATGCCGCATAAAAAGGGGTGAGACCTTGTTCCCCCAGTGCAGGTGGAAGCGGTATTGGAGGAAGGGCCCCAGTGGGGGGGAGGAGGAGGGTTGTGTGAGGACCTGCGGGCAAGGGCTGAATGATGTGGACCAGGTCCCTACCAGGCTAATTTTTGCAGGGAGGGAACGAAAGAGCCTTCGGAAGACACCCCGAGGGAGGGGCTTGGGCACAAGTGGGGATTGGCCCTGAGGAGCCTCCCTTACCAAGGACCAGAGCAGTCCAGGGAGGGGGGAGCCCCAGAGCCAGGGACAGCTTCCTAAGAGGGACCCCAAGAAAAAGGGGGGGCAAGGCACCCCAAAGGGCGGAGAGTGTTAAGGACGGGCAGGCTGCCCTACGCACTCAGCTGTGGGAGGCGTCTGGGTAGGGCCCCCAAGGGGGCCAGGGCAGGCCCCAGCCTGGCGGTTCATGGGGGGGAGTGTGTGTGTGTGGCGTAGTGGGGGGCTGTCTGCTCTGTAACCCGGTGTCCCCCTGCGCTGGGATGGGAGATTCTCAAAAATGTGTATTAACCCAGACACCCAGGGAGAGAGACAAAGGAAGGAAGGCGGGGACCACCCCCTGGCTGGGGGGCAGGGCCTTGGGGGGAGGCAGTTGCTGTCGGGGAAGCATGGAGAGAAGAGGCTAAGCTGGGGGCTAGGGATGATGGACCCTAATCCTGGGGTCTGAGCCATCCTGGCCCTGCCCCCAGTAACCACATCACGTCTGTGCTGGGCTGTATTCTGGAAAATCAGTAAACCCCTCTCTACTCGACTGGCTGGTGGAGACGGTTCTGGCTGCTACGGGGGTGCAGGATTGGGGGAACCCCGACTCGCTGTCACAGGGGGACCGACGGCTGGCTGGGCCAGAGCTCTGCCCCTCCAGCCGGGCTGGAAAGGCCAATCGCAGGCAGCTGAGCGAGCCCAGGCTGGAAGGACGCAGCTGGGGCCTCAGTAGCCAGAGGGCGAGATAAGGCAGAGGGAAGGGGCCGGGAAGGGGGAGCCAGGGGCCGGGGTGGCTGCGTGTGCACCAGGCGGAAGGGGAAGGAGAGGGAAGGTTTGCTGAACTCTAAAGACTCTGTAACTAGGAGGCGGTGGGAAGCTGCCAATAAACGCCCCCGGGGGACGGCGCCCGAGAGGGTCTCCGGGTGATTTGGGGACCAGAAGGCGTCCCAGGGCGAGGGGCCAGGGCCGGGCCCTTGCCACACAAGCCAAGAGACGCCTGTTCCGCCGAGCGGGCATTGAACCAGTCATGGCCTCCAGCAGGCCGGGAACAGACGAGGGGAACCAGCCGGGAACATCCTTCCCCAGGGAGGTTGGGTCCCTGACTCTCAACTGGCAATATTTTACAGAGGGCCCCTCACACCATTCAGGGGTCCGGTATTGGCCCGGACAGTCTGGGATTTGCGGCCCCTGTCCGGTAAACAAATCAGAAAACACTGGACATGGAAAATGTCCGTTATTTTCTGTTTCTCGGAAGGAAGGCTGCTTGGGACAAACTTCCCCTGCTGTATGGGGCAGGCCTGGGGGAGTGGGGAGGAGGTGGGGGGGAGTGGGGCGTGTGGGGATTTAAAGACACAGCACGTCTTTTTTTTTTTTTTGCTCAACAACTTTGGTCCCCTCTGCCCCTCTTTTTTTTTTGCTGAACCAATTTTTTTCCTGCCATGTTTGGTATTTTCTGTGAAAGTATCTGGCCACGCTATATTCAAAGGGCAGACAAATACCCCAGCGGACCCTCCTTGTAGCCCCCTGCCCCTCCCATGCATGGCACCAGAGCGGAGAGCGGAAGCTTTCCTTCACCTGGAGAGGGGCCCTGGCGTAAGAGGTGTGGTCAGTAACATGGCAGCCCCTGGAGAGGAACGTTCCTCCAGCCGGATCTGGTTCTCTTAGGGTATGTCTACACTACCACCCTCGTTCGAACTAGGGTGGTAGTGTAGACATACCCTTAGGCAGCTGCTGTGGTTGGGTTTATTTCCTTCGAACCAGACTTCAACTCCTCGTTCCTTGCGCTCGCTCTGACTTGCGCTGCCGTTCCCGCCTGGGTTTCGTCGTTGCATTTAGTCCTGAGCGCTCACATCGAAGGGGTTGGGATGCTCCGGCAGGGCTGGCTCCCTAGCTGCCTGTCATGCCTGTGAAAGCGGTGACGGGCTTTGTACTCGTTGCATAATGCAGGAGACGGCCGGGCCAGGGGGGCGCGGGGGTCGCCTCGTGGCATAACTCAGGCTGGTAGGGGCCAGGGTGTGGCTGGCTGGCTGCGGCACCCACAGGCACAGCAGGGAGCGACTTGCCTGTCGGAGGCTGTGGGGGCTAGTGGTTAGAGCAAGGCCTGGCAGAAACCAGCATGGGGGCTCTAGCCATGCACTGGCTGTGGGGGCTAGTGGTTAGAGCAGGGCACTACAGGGACCAGCTGGGGGCTCTAGCCACGCACTGGCTGTAGGGGCTAGTGGTTAGAGCCGTGAATTATGGGCTGGAGGCTAGAACCGTAGGTTCAGGGATGCAGCAGCCCGTCATCGGTCAGGACTGTACCCCGGGAAGGTCGCAGGGGCCGTGGAGATGGGACAAGATGAGACATTCACTGGCAAACACCAGGTGACACCTCTGCTCCCGGATCCCCCTCCCTGGCACCCCCCGCACCAGCCAGCCCCTGCCCAATGGGACCCACATCACAGCTGGGACCCTGGGTCTCGTCCCCCAGCAGCCCAACCCAGGGCCACACAGGGGCCCGTAAGCTCTGGGGCCCAGGGCCCCCTTGTGGTGAATGGCCTGTATTGCATTCCCTGTGGCCCTGCCCCAGACCCCATCAGGACTGGAGCCAGATTCCCCTGGAGAGGGGAGGCCCCCGATTCCAGTCCCCAAAGCAGGGGTCACCCAGGCCTCCCACGGAGGGGCTGGTCACTGTCAGTGCAGAGCAATGGGACCCCTCAGCCCTCCCTCATCCCTTCCCCCACTTCAGCCATGCCCCCCATAGCCGGAGGGTCCAAGAGGCTCGGCTACGGCGCGATCCGCCCCCGGCCCCCAAACACACGGACGCGGCGGGTGCTGGGAAAGGGTTTTATTGCAGGAAGCAGCGCGGGAACCAAACTCCTGGGCAGCCTGCTGGGCCCTGCCTGGGACCATCTTCACCCCCCCACCCTGCCCCCCAGGCCCAGAGTGGGCAGGGTGGGAGGGGGCAGCTGGGCTGGGACAGGGGCCCTCAGCCAGGTGGGCGCTGGGCTCAGGCGGAGGGTCTCGGTGCCAGCCGGAGGGTGGGCGCCCAGAGCATCACTGGTGGGGCTGGAACCGGGTCCCGGCGTGGGAACCCCCCGAGCTGCCGGGCCACAGGGTAAGGGGGACACGGGATGTCCCGGGGCGCAGGGCTGGGGCAGGAGAGGCTGCTCAGGTGCAAAGCGGGGGACAGGGGACCCCTCTCCCCACCCAGGGCCGGCGCGGGGCTAGCCACAGGTGACGCGGATGCGGCTCCAGAGGACGGAGGTACGGTAGGTGCAGCGCCCAGGGCTGGCGGAGGTCAGCTGGCACTTGGTGATGTGGAAGTGGGCCAGGCTGGTGTAGACCTTGCCGAAGATGCGTTTCCCCGCGCCCCGGCAGACGGCGTGGACGCGGGAGGCCGGCGCGTGGACGAAGATGTTGCTGGACTGGCAGGAGGGCCGGGTCAGGCCCCGACGCTGCATCAGACGGTTGCAGTAGCCCTGGTCCGCGGTGGAGCCGGAGCGGGGGAAGTCGATGTGCCGGTTCGAGAACTGCCGGAGGCTCTTTCCGGCACTGGGCTGGGCCAGGCTGGCCGCCAGCAGGACCAGGGGCAGCAGGAGCCAGGGGCGGGGTCCTCTCATGGCCATGGCAGGTTTGGCGCTGGGTCGAGCTGCAGAGGGGGAGATGGATGGAGATGGGGTGGGGTCTGCCTGCTCCCCTCTCCCTTCGGCCCCCCCAAATCTGTTCCCACGCCGGGCAGAGAGATGGGGCTGAGCTCTTTGGACCCACAAGGGGGCACCAGAGACACGCGGCCAACACTCAGCAAGGGTCCCCCGAACTGTGGGGGTGCTGGGGGATCCCCACCCCTTTGAATCCCCATTGCCCCATGGCCACCTCCCCACCAATTCACCGACCCCACAGCTGGGAGAGAACCAGCCCCCCCCCCCAGCTCCAACCATCAGCCTCCACCCACTTTCCTCCCAGGACATCCTGCCCCCCCCCCCCAGGCTTGCCCAAAATCAGCATCTGGGAGTGGAGCCAGCTGGATAATGGATTTTTGGTTCGGGCGAGGGATGTGAATGGTTAACTGCTTAACCTGTAAGCCCAGGTAAAGTTAATCCATGGGGACTTGGAGCAGCTCTAACCATTAGCCTCTACAGCCCATGCACGGCGAGAGCCCCATGCAGATTCCTCCAATGCCCTGCTCTAACCACTAGCCCCTACAGCCAGAGCACAGCAAAAGCCCCCATGCTGGTTCCTGCCGTGCCCTGCTCTAACCACTAGCCCCTACAGCCAGTGCACAGCAAGAGCCCCCATGCTGGTTCCGGCCGTGCCCTGCTCTAACCACTAGCCCCTACAGCCAGAGCATGGCTAGAGCCCCCATGCTGGTTCCTGCTGTGCCCTGCTCTAACCACTAGCCCCTACACCCAGTGCACGGCGAGAGCCCCCATGCTGGTTCCTGCTGTGCCCTGCTCTAACCACTAGCCCCTACACCCAGTGCATGGCGAGAGCCCCCATGCTGGTTCCTGCTGTGCCCTGCTCTAACCACTAGCCCCTACAGCCAGAGCACAGCAAAAGCCCCCATGCTGGTTCCTGCTGTGCCCTGCTCTAACCATTAGCCCCTACAGCCAGTGCACGGTGAGAGCCCCCATGCTGGTTCCTGCTGTGCCCTGCTCTAACCATTAGCCCCTACAGCCAGTGCATGGCTAGAGCCCCCATGCTGGTTCCGGCCGTGCCCTGCTCTAACCACTAGCCCCTACAGCCAGAGCATGGCTAGAGCCCCCATGCTGGTTCCTGCTGTGCCCTGCTCTAACCACTAGCCCCTACACCCAGTGCACAGCAAGAGCCCCCATGCTGGTTCCTGCTGTGCCCTGCTCTAACCACTAGCCCCTACAGCCAGTGCACGGCGAGAGCCCCCATGCTGGTTCCGGCCGTGCCCTGCTCTAACCACTAGCCCCTACAGCCAGTGCACGGCGAGAGCCCCCATGCTGGTTCCTGCTGTGCCCTGCTCTAACCACTAGCCCCTACAGCCAGAGCAAGGCTGGAGCCAGGGCTCCTGGCTACTTTAACTGCCCCCATCTGATTTCCCAGCTGACCTCCTGCCGGATCCCGCAGCCCCTCGGCACCCGACGCCAGCAGGCTCCTACCTCCCCTGGGCTGGGCTGCGGCGCCGTTGGCGAGTTGGCTCTGGGTCCCGGCTGAGACGGAGTCACTGAGCCCTCCGGCTCCGGGGCCCCTTATACGGAGCCGTGAGCACAGCTGGGGAGCAGGGGCCCTGATGTACGGCCATAGAGAGCTGGCACCGGCTTGGTCAATATTTGCTGGGAGATACCTGGGATGGGCCCTTGATCTGCCGGCGCCCTTCACCCCCAGCCCCTGCCCGCCCAGCCCCAGGCTCCCCCTGCTACTCTGCCAGCGCCCCTCACTCCCACCCCCCAGCCCCTGCCAGCCCAGCCCCAGGCTCCCCCTGCTACTCTGCCAGCGCCCCTCACTCCCACCCCCCAGCCCCTGCCAGCCCAGCCCAGCCCCAGGCTCCCCCTGCTACTCTGCCAGCGCCCCTCACTCCCACCCCCCAGCCCCTGCCAGCCCAGCCCAGCCCCAGGCTCCCCCTGCTACTCTGCCAGCGCCCCTCACTCCCACCCCCCAGCCCCTGCCAGCCCAGCCCCAGGCTCCCCCTGCTACTCTGTCAGCGCCCCTCACTCCCACCCCCCAGCCCCTGCCAGCCCAGCCCAGCCCCAGGCTCCCCCTGCTACTCTGCCAGCGCCCCTCACTCCCGCCCCCCAGCCCCTGCCAGCCCAGCCCCAGGCTCCCCCTGCTACTCTGCCAGCGCCCCTCACTCCCACCCCCCAGCCCCTGCCAGCCCAGCCCCAGGCTCCCCCTGCTACTCTGTCAGCGCCCCTCACTCCCACCCCCCAGCCCCTGCCAGCCCAGCCCAGCCCCAGGCTCCCCCTGCTACTCTGCCAGCGCCCCTCACTCCCGCCCCCCAGCCCCTGCCAGCCCAGCCCCAGGCTCCCCCTGCTACTCTGCCAGCGCCCCTCACTCCCACCCCCCAGCCCCTGCCAGCCCAGCCCCAGGCTCCCCCTGCTACTCTGTCAGCGCCCCTCACTCCCACCCCCCAGCCCCTGCCAGCCCAGCCCAGCCCCAGGCTCCCCCTGCTGCTCTGCCAGCGCCCCTCACTCCCACCCCCCAGCCCCTGCCAGCCCAGCCCCAGGCTCCCCCTGCTACTCTGCCAGCGCCCCTCACTCCCACCCCCCAGCCCCTGCCAGCCCAGCCCAGCCCCAGGCTCCCCCTGCTACTCTGCCAGCGCCCCTCACTCCCACCCCCCAGCCCCTGCCAGCCCAGCCCCAGGCTCCCCCTGCTACTCTGTCAGCGCCCCTCACTCCCACCCCCCAGCCCCTGCCAGCCCAGCCCAGCCCCAGGCTCCCCCTGCTACTCTGCCAGCGCCCCTCACTCCCGCCCCCCAGCCCCTGCCAGCCCAGCCCCAGGCTCCCCCTGCTACTCTGCCAGCGCCCCTCACTCCCACCCCCCAGCCCCTGCCAGCCCAGCCCCAGGCTCCCCCTGCTACTCTGTCAGCGCCCCTCACTCCCACCCCCCAGCCCCTGCCAGCCCAGCCCAGCCCCAGGCTCCCCCTGCTGCTCTGCCAGCGCCCCTCACTCCCACCCCCCAGCCCCTGCCCCCAACAGCGCTTCACCCCTGCCTCTCTGTCCTGTCCCACATCCCCTTATTCTTCCATGTCCTCTCTCCATCCCCCATTCAACCCGTCAGCTAGAACCCACGTCTCTGACACTCGGGTGACACCCTGGCCTCTGGCCTCCATGCTCGGTCCCTGGCCTGCCCCCTTTCTCTGCCGGGCACTGTTGGGGGGAGGGGGTCTCTGCTGCTGGGAGCATGTGTGTAATGCTGCAGCCCCCCCATCTCTCCTGGGAATGTGCTTCTGAGTCTCATTTCTGCTGGTCCCGCTGGGACCCCGGGGACTGGAACCCAGGTTGGACGTGGGACTTTTCCGTGGTGGGCAGAGGGTTGAAGCTGAGCTGATTCCCACCTTGGGCACAATCTAGCCAAGGGCAGGGATCCAAACGGGGGGAGCTGGCGGTCAGACAGGACCCCCCCCTCCGGCCGGCCCCCAGAGGCCTGCTGGGAACATCTGAGCCCAAGGAGGGGGCAGGGCCGGGCCCCACGGTGGAGGCTGCCCAGCGGGCGAGAAGAGACGACAGGAAGGGCGGTGCGGGCAGGAAATGGCTGGGAGCCGATTGGCAGAGCCTGGCACCGGGCGGGCAGGTTGTTTGATTTTACTTAGTGACTTCCTTTGATCTGTCTGTTTGCGCTCGCAGCCCCTTAGCCAGACTTCCCCCTCGAGAACATGACGTGGGTGGGTTCATAAACCAGGGCAAATAGCTGGTACCGGAGGGGAGCCACGGCTGGGGACGTCACTCCTGCAAACGCTAGCAGGCTGCTCTGGATACCACTCGGATACGGCGCGAGACGGGTGATCGGGGGTTCGGGTCCCCAGGGGGCGGTGCGCCTGGGTGCTGGCAGGTCCCTCTGACCGAGCCTTCCCAGAGCTGGTCCCCTCTGTTGCTATGCTGGGGGGCTGTGACCCCAGCTCTGTGCCCTCGCCGGGGGCGGCCAGAGGGTCTGGGCCCAGCAGGGCCGGGTGGTGGGCGCCCCAGAGGGCAAGCAGGCTCAGTGGTGAGAGCAGCCCCAACAGCATCTCTGTGATCTGGCCCCTCACTCTGTGTTTGTCCAGCACCGAGCACATGGACGCACAGGCATGATGGGCGCCCAACAGAACAGAAATTAAACCCACCCCCTCAGTCACAGAGCCCACGATACCCTGTTAATCGCCAAGGAATGTATTGGGGGTCTGGGAACAGCAAGGGGCTGCAACCGAGATCAGGGCCCGTGGGGCCGGGCGAGCCCAGACCCGGCCGAGATCGGGGCCCATGGGGCCGGGCGAGCCCAGACCCGGCCGAGATCGGGGCCCGTGGGGCCGGGCGAGCCCAGACCCAGCCAAGATCGGGGCCCGTGGGGCCGGGCGAGCCCAGACCCGGCCGAGATCGGGGCCCGTGGGGCCGGGCGAGCCCAGACCCGGCCGAGATCGGGGCCCGTGGGGCCGGGCGAGCCCAGACCCGGCCGAGAACAGGGCCCGTGGGGCCGGGCGAGCCCAGACCCGGCCGAGATTGGGGCCCGTGGGGCCGGGCGAGCCCAGACCCCGGCCGAGATCGGGGCCCGTGGGGCCGGGCGAGCCCAGACCCCAACTGGAGAGACTCTCCCAATTTTGTCCCTGGGACGTTTGGGGAGCGTGCCGCCGGGCACAGCCCTGTGTGTAATTGCTCAGCTGAATGAGGGAAATTCAAGGCGGATTCTGCTCTGTCCTGCTCCCGACCTCCCCCCCGCCCCAGAGATGCTGGATCAAACGACTCCGGTTCTCTTACGGGAACGTCGCCGCTTCGTCGTCCAGCATCCCCCGCCCCGTGCCCTGAGCCCGCACGCCGGGGAGAACACCGGCCGCTCCTGTGGGCCCCGCCCACCCCACCTGGCTGCAGGCTCCCTGGGGGTGACTGGTGAGAGCCAGAGGTGAGACCCGCGCCGAGCCCCCCGCGGACTCAGGGGCGCCGTGCTGCGGGAGCGAGGGCTTGGCACCTCCGCCCGGGAGAGCGGCTTATCGCTGGCCGTAAAACCGCCTTTATACGCGCAAGTGGGTCGTAAACCGAGTTTGACACCAGCCGCCTCTTCCCTTATCTGCTCAGGCTGGGCTGGGGAGGGGCCGGCCCGGCCTGGCGGGGGCGATCATTAACCGACCTCCCTCGCGGCCCGGCAGGTGCGCAGCACGGCCCGGGGCAGGTGTCCGGCGGCGGGAGGGGACGGCCCCGAGATCAAAGCCGGGGCGTCGGGTTCAAAGGGCGACCCACCGGCTCTCGCCAGCCTCACAAGGGCCCTTATCGGACGCCATAAAGCCCTGAGAGCTGGCAATGTGGACCCTGCTCCCTTTCCGGCCATCGCCCTCCCTCCGCCCCGGCGCCGCCGGCTCGCGGCCGGGGACCAGACCGCCTGCTTGGGACACGCTGGTGTGTGTGTGGGGGGGGCCGCCTGTGTGCCTGCTGGTCTGTCCGTCTGTCTGCCTGCCTGTGTGCCTCCTGTGTGCCTGCTGGTCTTTCTGTCTGTCTGCCTGCCTGTGTGTCTGCCTGTCTGCTTGCTGGTCTGTCTTTCTGTCTGCCTGCCTGTGTGCCTGCCTGTGTGCCTGTCTGTCTGTCTGCCTGCCTGTGTGTCTGCCTGTCTGCTTCCTGGTCTGTCTGTCTGTCTGCCTGCCTGTGTGCCTGCCTGTGTGCCTGTCTGTCTGTCTGCCTGCCTGTCTGCTTCCTGGTCTGTCTGTCTGTCTGCTTGCCTGTGTGTCTGCCTGTGTGTCTGCTGGTCTGTCTGCCTGTCTGCTTGCCTGTGTCTGCTGGTCTGTCTGCCTGTCTGCTTGCCTGTGTCTGTCTGTCTGTCTGCTTGCCTGTGTGTCTACCTGTGTGTCTGCTGGTCTGTCTGCCTGTCTGCTTGCCTGTGTCTGTGTGTCTGTCTGCCTGCCTGCTCAAGAACTCCTCCTAAGCGGGAAGAGTGAGACGCACCCAGTGCTGGAGGCAGCCTCCTCTCCTCACTCAACGCAGGGGCAGGTTTGGCTGGGCCCGGGCAAGGGGCTGGGCCCGGAGTGGGACTGGTTCTCAGAAAACCGAAGGGAGAAGAGACAGACCCACCGGGCAGGAGGAAGGGGCTGGTTGGGGGTGCTCTCCTCCCCCCAAGTTGGGCCTGCCCCGGCCCTGAGCCTCCCACCCCCCAGGCGCCCTTTAGGGTGGGAGGTGGCTGAAATTCCCCCATTCCTCGAGTCGCGCCAGGACGTGCTTTGACACACTCAGTGTCAAAGAGTGTGGGGGAGCCCCCGGGCCCTGCGCCCCACACCCGCAGCCAGACGGGACTCTCAGGCGGCAGGTAGAAGAGAAGGTCTATGGGGCCAGGGACACGGCGTAGCCCAGACTTGTTGTCACAAGAGCCAGGAGCAGCCTGGGGAGAGGGGGGCCCAGAACCGGGGCTCTGGGGCCCGGCCCCCCAAGCCAGCTCCACTCCCCTCTCCCTGAGCCAGCCAAACAACTAACTGACCCCCAGCCATGGGTCCCAGCCCCCTGGCAGCCCCGGCCCCTCCTCCGTCCCGCTTCCCGGGCCCCAGGAGCTATCAGACATCACTGGCTGCATCGGGGCAGGGGACAGGCTGGCCTGGGCCATCCCCTACGCGGCTCCCCTCAGCGACCCCGTCCCCTACGCGCCTCCGCTCAGCGACCCCGTCCCCTACACGCCTCCCCTCAGCGACCCCGTCCCCTACGCGGCTCCCCTCAGCGACCCCGTCCCCTACGCGGCTCCCCTCAGCGACCCCGTCCCCTACGCGCCTCCCCTCAGGGACCCCGTCCCCTACGCGGCTCCCCTCAGCGACCCCGTCCCCTACGCGCCTCCCCTCAGCGACCCCGTCCCCTACGCGGCTCCCCTCAGCGACCCCGTCCCCTACGCGCCTCCCCTCAGCGACCCCGTCCCCTACGCGGCTCCCCTCAGCGACCCCGTCCCCTACGCGCCTCCCCTCAGCGACCCCGTCCCCTACGCGCCTCCCCTCAGGGACCCCGTCCCCTACACGGCTCCCCTCAGCGACCCCGTCCCCTACGCGCCTCCCCTCAGCGACCCCGTCCCCTACGCGGCTCCCCTCAGGGACCCCGTCCCCTACGCGGCTCCCCTCAGGGACCCCGTCCCCTACACGCCTGGCCTCAGGGACCCCGTCCCCTACGCGGCTCCCCTCAGCGACCCCGTCCCCTACGCGGCTCCCCTCAGCGACCCCGTCCCCTACGCGCCTCCCCTCAGCGACCCCGTCCCCTACGCGGCTCCCCTCAGGGACCCCGTCCCCTACGCGCCTCCCCTCAGGGACCCCGTCCCCTACACGGCTCCCCTCAGCGACCCCGTCCCCTACGCCCCCCCCCCCCCCCCCCCCCCCCCCCCCCCCCCCCCCCCCCCCCCCCCCCCCCCCCCCCCCCCCCCCCCCCCCCCCCCCCCCCCCCCCCCCCCCCCCCCCCCCCCCCCCCCCCCCCCCCCCCCCCCCCCCCCCCCCCCCCCCCCCCCCCCCCCCCCCCCCCCCCCCCCCCCCCCCCCCCCCCCCCCCCCCCCCCCCCCCCCCCCCCCCCCCCCCCCCCCCCCCCCCCCCCCCCCCCCCCCCCCCCCCCCCCCCCCCCCCCCCCCCCCCCCCCCCCCCCCCCCCCCCCCCCCCCCCCCCCCCCCCCCCCCCCCCCCCCCCCCCCCCCCCCCCCCCCCCCCCCCCCCCCCCCCCCCCCCCCCCCCCCCCCCCCCCCCCCCCCCCCCCCCCCCCCCCCCCCCCCCCCCCCCCCCCCCCCCCCCCCCCTTTTTTTTTTTTTTTTTTTTTTTTTTTTTTTTTTTTTTTTTTTTTTTTTTTTTTTTTTTTTTTTTTTTTTTTTTTTTTTTTTTTTTTTTTTTTTTTTTTTTTCCCCTCAGGGACCCCGTCCCCTACACGGCTCCCCTCAGCGACCCCGTCCCGGGCTACGCGCCTGCCCCTCAGCGACCCCGTCCCCTACGCGGCTCCAACACTCAGCGACCCCGTCCCCTACGCGGCTCCCCTCAGGGACCCCGTCCCCTACGCGGCTCCCCTCAGGGACCCCGTCCCCTACACGCCTGGCCTCGGGAGGGACGCGCCGGCTCCCCTACGCGGCTCCCCTCAGCGACCCCGTCCCCTACGCGGCTCCCCTCAGCGACCCCGTCCCCTACGCGGCTCCCCTCAGCGACCCCGTCCCCTACGCGCCTCCCCTCAGCGACCCCGTCCCCTACGCGGCTCCCCTCAGCGACCCCGTCCCCTACGCGCCTCCCCTCAGGGACCCCGTCCCCTACGCGGCTCCCCTCAGCGACCCCGTCCCCTACGCGCCTCCCCTCAGGGACCCCGTCCCCTACGCGGCCTCCCCTCAGCGACCCCGCCCCTACGCGCTCCCCTCAGCGACCCCGTCCCCTACGCGGCTCCCCTCAGCGACCCCGTCCCCTACGCGCCTCCCCTCAGCGACCCCGTCCCCTACGCGGCTCCCCTCAGGGACCCCGTCCCCTACGCGCCTCCCCTCAGCGACCCCGTCCCCTACGCGCCTCCCCTCAGCGACCCCGTCCCCTACGCGGCTCCCCTCAGGGACCCCGTCCCCTACGCGGCTCCCCTCAGGGACCCCGTCCCCTACGCGCTCCCCTCAGGGACCCCGTCCCCTACGCGGCTCCCCTCAGCGACCCCGTCCCCTACGCGGCTCCCCTCAGCGACCCCGTCCCCTACGCGCCTCCCCTCAGCGACCCCGTCCCCTACGCGGCTCCCCTCAGGGACCCCGTCCCCTACGCGCCTCCCCTCAGCGACCCCGTCCCCTACCGGCTCCCCTCAGCGACCCCGTCCCCTACGCGCCTCCCCTCAGGGACCCCGTCCCCTACCGGCTCCCCTCAGGGACCCCGTCCCCTACGCGGCTCCCCTCAGGGACCCCGTCCCCTACGCGGCTCCCCTCAGGGACCCCGTCCCCTACCGGCTGCCTCAGGGACCCCGTCCCCTACGCGGCTCCCCTCAGGGACCCCGTCCCCTACGCGGCTCCCCTCAGCGACCCCGTCCCCTACGCGGCTCCCCTCAGCGACCCCGTCCCCTACGCGCCTCCCCTCAGCGACCCCGTCCCCTACGCGGCTCCCCTCAGCGACCCCGTCCCCTACGCGCCTCCCCTCAGGGACCCCGTCCCCTACGCGCCTCCCCTCAGCGACCCCGCCCCTACGCGGCTCCCCTCAGCGACCCCGTCCCCTACGCGGCTCCCCTCAGCGACCCCGTCCCCTACGCGCCTCCCCTCAGGGACCCCGTCCCCTACGCGCCTCCCCTCAGCGACCCCGTCCCCTACGCGGCTCCCCTCAGCGACCCCGTCCCCTACGCGGCTCCCCTCAGCGACCCCGTCCCCTACGCGCCTCCCCTCAGGGACCCCGTCCCCTACCCGGCTCCCCTCAGCGACCCCGTCCCCTACGCGCCTCCCCTCAGCGACCCCGTCCCCTACGCGGCTCCCCTCAGGGACCCCGTCCCCTACGCGGCTCCCCTCAGGGACCCCGTCCCCTACCGCCTGCCTCAGGGACCCCGTCCCCTACGCGGCTCCCCTCAGCGACCCCGTCCCCTACGCGCCTCCCCTCAGCGACCCCGTCCCCTACGCGGCTCCCCTCAGCGACCCCGTCCCCTACGCGGCTCCCCTCAGCGACCCCGTCCCCTACGCGCCTCCCCTCAGCGACCCCGTCCCCTACGCGGCTCCCCTCAGCGACCCCGTCCCCTACGCGCCTCCCCTCAGGGACCCCGTCCCCTACGCGCCTCCCCTCAGCGACCCCGTCCCCTACGCGGCTCCCCTCAGGGACCCCGTCCCCTACGCGGCTCCCCTCAGGGACCCCGTCCCCTACGCGGCTCCCCTCAGCGACCCCGTCCCCTACGCGCCTCCCCTCAGGGACCCCGTCCCCTACGCGGCTCCCCTCAGGGACCCCGTCCCCTACGCGCTCCCCTCAGGACCCCGTCCCCTACGCGGCTCCCCTCAGGGACCCCGTCCCCTACGCGGCTCCCCTCAGCGACCCCGTCCCCTACGCGGCTCCCCTCAGCGACCCCGTCCCCTACGCGCCTCCCCTCAGGGACCCCGTCCCCTACGCGGCTCCCCTCAGGACCCCGTCCCCTACGCGGCTCCCCTCAGGGACCCCGTCCCCTACGCGGCTCCCCTCAGGGACCCCGTCCCCTACGCGGCTCCCCTCAGGACCCCGTCCCCTACGCGCCTCCCCTCAGCGACCCCGTCCCCTACGCGCCTCCCCTCAGGGACCCCGTCCCCTACGCGGCTCCCCTCAGCGGACCCCGTCCCCTACGCGGCTCCCCTCAGGGACCCCGTCCCCTACGCGGCTCCCCTCAGCGACCCCGTCCCCTACGCGGCTCCCCTCAGCGACCCCGTCCCCTACGCGCCTCCCCTCAGGGACCCCGTCCCCTACGCGGCTCCCCTCAGGACCCCGTCCCCTACGCGGCTCCCCTCAGGACCCCGTCCCCTACCGGCTCCCCTCAGCGACCCCGTCCCCTACGCGGCTCCCCTCAGGGACCCCGTCCCCTACGCGCCTCCCCTCAGCGACCCCGTCCCCTACGCGCCTCCCCTCAGGGACCCCGTCCCCTACGCGGCTCCCCTCAGGACCCCGTCCCCTACGCGCCTCCCCTCAGGGACCCCGTCCCCTACCGCCTGCCTCAGGGACCCCGTCCCCTACGCGGCTCCCCTCAGCGACCCCGTCCCCTACGCGGCTCCCCTCAGCGACCCCGTCCCCTACGCGCTCCCCTCAGCGACCCCGTCCCCTACGCGCTCCCCTCAGCGACCCCGTCCCCTACGCGCCTCCCCTCAGGACCCCGTCCCCTACGCGGCTCCCCTCAGCGACCCCGTCCCCTACGCGCCTCCCCTCAGGGACCCCGTCCCCTCGCGCCTCCCCTCAGCGACCCCCCCCCTACGCGGCTCCCCTCAGCGACCCCGTCCCCTACGCGGCTCCCCTCAGCGACCCCGTCCCCTACGCGCCTCCCCTCAGCGACCCCGTCCCCTACGCGGCTCCCCTCAGGGACCCCGTCCCCTACGCGCCTCCCCTCAGGGACCCCGTCCCCTACGCGGCTCCCCTCAGCGACCCCGTCCCCTACGCGCCTCCCCTCAGGGACCCCGTCCCCTACGCGGCTCCCCTCAGGGACCCCGTCCCCTACGCGGCTCCCCTCAGCGACCCCGTCCCCTACGCGCCTCCCCTCAGGGACCCCGTCCCCTACGCGGCTCCCCTCAGGGACCCCGTCCCCTACGCGCCTCCCCTCAGGGACCCCGTCCCCTACGCGGCTCCCCTCAGGGACCCCGTCCCCTACGCGGCTCCCCTCAGCGACCCCGTCCCCTACGCGCCTCCCCTCAGCGACCCCGTCCCCTACGCGGCTCCCCTCAGGGACCCCGTCCCCTACGCGGCTCCCCTCAGGGACCCCGTCCCCTACGCGCCTCCCCTCAGGGACCCCGTCCCCTACGCGGCTCCCCTCAGGACCCCGTCCCCTACGCGGCTCCCCTCAGGGACCCCGTCCCCTACGCGCCTCCCCTCAGCGACCCCGTCCCCTACGCGCCTCCCCTCAGCGACCCCGTCCCCTACGCGCCTCCCCTCAGCGACCCCGTCCCCTACGCGGCTCCCCTCAGCGACCCCGTCCCCTACGCGCCTCCCCTCAGGGACCCCGTCCCCTACGCGCCTCCCCTCAGCGACCCCGCCCCCTACGCGGCTCCCCTCAGCGACCCCGTCCCCTACGCGGCTCCCCTCAGCGACCCCGTCCCCTACGCGCCTCCCCTCAGCGACCCCGTCCCCTACGCGGCTCCCCTCAGGGACCCCGTCCCCTACGCGCCTCCCCTCAGGGACCCCGTCCCCTACGCGGCTCCCCTCAGCGACCCCGTCCCCTACGCGCCTCCCCTCAGGGACCCCGTCCCCTACGCGGCTCCCCTCAGGGACCCCGTCCCCTACGCGGCTCCCCTCAGCGACCCCGTCCCCTACGCGCCTCCCCTCAGCGACCCCGTCCCCTACGCGGCTCCCCTCAGGGACCCCGTCCCCTACGCCCCTCCCCTCAGGGACCCCGTCCCCTACGCGCCTCCCCTCAGGGACCCCGTCCCCTACGCGGCTCCCCTCACGGACCCCGTCCCCTACGCGCCTCCCCTCAGGGACCCCGTCCCCTACGCGCCTCCCCTCAGCGACCCCGTCCCCTACGCGCCTCCCCTCAGGGACCCCGTCCCCTACGCGCCTCCCCTCAGCGACCCCGTCCCCTACGCGCCTCCCCTCAGGGACCCCGTCCCCTACGCGCCTCCCCTCAGCGACCCCGTCCCCTACGCGGCTCCCCTCAGGGACCCCGTCCCCTATGCGCCTCCCCTCAGGGACCCCGTCCCCTACGCGCCTGCCCTCAGGGACCCCGCCCCCTACGCGGCTCCCCTCAGGGACCCCGTCCCCTACGCGGCTCCCCTCACGGACCCCGCCCCCTACGCGGCTCCCCTCAGGGACCCCGTCCCCTACGCGCCTCCCCTCACGGACCCCGTCCCCTACGCGCCTCCCCTCACGGACCCCGTCCCCTACGCGCCTCCCCTCAGGGACCCTGTCCCCTACGCGCCTCCCCTCAGGGACCCCGTCCCCTACGCGGCTCCCCTCACGGACCCCGCCCCCTACGCGGCTCCCCTCAGGGACCCCGTCCCCTACGCGCCTCCCCTCACGGACCCCGTCCCCTACGCGCCTCCCCTCAGGGACCCCGTCCCCTACGCGGCTCCCCTCAGGGACCCCGTCCCCTACGCGGCTCCCCTCAGGGACCCCGTCCCCTGCTGGGCACTGCAGGGGCATACAGACAGCACACAGAGACACAGACACAGACACACACACACACACACACACACACAGAGACAGACACACACAGACAGACAGCACACACACACAGACACACAGACAGCAGGCACACACACACACACACACAGCAGACACAGACACACACAGATACACAGAGACAGCAGACACACACACACATAGAGATACACAGAGACAGCAGACACACACACACAGACAGAAGACACATACACACACAGATACACACAGACAGTAGGCACACACACACACAGCAGACACACAGACACAGAGATACACGCAGACAGCAGGCACAGACACAGACAGCAGACACACAGACACACACAGACAGCAGACACACACACACACAGACAGACACACACAGACAGCAGACACACAGATACATACAGACAGCAGGCACACACACAGACAGCAGGCACACACACACACACAGAGATACACACAGACAGACAGACAGCACACCCACACACAGCAGACACCCACACACACAGATACACACAGACAGTAGACACAAACACAGACAGCACACACACACACGCACACACAGAGATACACACAGACAGCAGGCACACACACACAGACACAGCAGACACACACACAGACACAGACACACACAGACAGACAGACAACACACACACGGACACACACACGGACACACAGACAGCAGACACAGACACACACACAGAAACACACAGACAGCAGACACACACAGAGATACACACAGCCAGACAGACAGCACACACACACATGGACACACAGACAGCAGGCACACACACACAGACACAGCAGACACACACACAGACACAGACACACACAGACAGACAGACAACACACACACGGACACACACACACGGACACACAGACAGCAGACACAGACACACACACAGACACAGACAGACAGACAGACAACACACACACGGACACACACACGGACACACAGACAGCAGACACAGACACACACACAGAAACACACAGACAGCAGGCACACACACAGACAGCAGACACACACAGCCAGACAGATAGCACACCCACACACACACACAGACACACAGACAGCAGGCACACACACAGACAGCAGACACACACACACACACAGAGATACACACAGACAGCAGGCACACACACACACACAGCAGACACACACACACACAGACACAAACACACACAGACAGACAGACAGCACACACACACACACACACGGACACACAGACAGCAGACGCACACACACAGACAGCAGACACAGACACACACACAGAAACACACAGGCAGCAGACAGAAACACACACAGAGATATACACAGACATCAGGCACACACACACACACACAGAGATACACACAGACAGCAGGCACACGCACACACAGAAGACACACACACACACACACACAGACAGACAGCACACACACACACACACACGGACACACAGACAGCAGACGCACACACACAGACAGCAGACACAGACACACACACAGAAACACACAGGCAGCAGACACAAACACACACAGACATCAGGCACACACACACACAGAGATACACACAGACAGCAGGCACACACACACACAGACACAGACAGACAGACAGACAGCACACACACACACACGCACACACACGGACACACAGACAGCAGACACAGACACACACACAGAAACACACAGACAGCAGACACAGACACACACACAGATACACACAGACAGCAGACACACACAGCCAGACAGACAGCACACACACACACACAGACACACAGACAACAGGCACACACACAGACAGCAGACACAGACACACACACAGAAACACACAGACAGCAGACACACACACACACACACACAGATACACACAGACAGCAGGCACACACACACACACACACACAGAGAGTCACTGCGGAGCAGCACAGGACAGTGGCAATCGCACACAGCATGACACAGCCAACGGTGCCCCCAATCCCCACTCCGTCACACCCGGTTTGTGCACCCCTCTCTGTGGCTGGGGAGCGCAGGGGGCTGATGAACCAGGACCTGCCCCAGTGGGGCAACACCCCCCACCCCCGGCTGTGCCCGCCGGCGCTGCCGTGCCCATGGAGAGGCGCTTCTCGCCTGGCCCCACGCGGCTGCGGTGACGGGGCTGGGCTGGTCCCCTCTCCCCGGGGCAGCCTGCACCTTGAACTCCCCCCGGCCCCGCCCCGGGGCCACGATTCACGTGCAGCCGGGACATTTGCGTTTCACTTTCCAGGCCCCAGCCGTGAGCTAAGGAGCCAGCCGGGGGGCCCGCTCTGCTGGTGATCCTGCCCTGTTCGGGAAGCGCCCTGGGGAGGCGCCTTGGGGCCGAGCGGAGACAGAGGTTTCGCCGCGGTGCAACCCCCTGGAGCGAACGGGACGGCTCTGGCTACAACTGCGGCCAGCAGCACCTGTCTGGCGCCGGGGGGGGGCTGGTCTCAGCTGTGCCCCGTTCTTCACACGGACGCCACAAGCCCACTAGAAAACGAGGGGCAAGCCCCCGAAGGGACCCGCTCCCTGCCCCCGGCAGTCACCGCCCCGGACAAGAGGACGGAAACTCCCGGCCAGCTGTGCCCGTTGCTTACACCGGCTCCGCCCTGCTCGGCTCGGCCCCCGGCCTGTGTTCGCTTGATCTCCTCGCAGCCACGTCCGGGGGTGATTCCTCGCCCCCGGGACGCACTCCCGGCCCCCCCTCTGGACACCGAGTGCTTGCTTAGTTGCTTGAGCTAATCCGGCGCGGCGGGGGGCCTGCACCCCGGGGTGGCCCGCTGCAGGCCTGTTCCTCCCATGGCGGCCACGGCGGGTTTGGTGTAGACGTGCACAGGCCAGGCGAGGGCTGTGTGGTGCTACTGCGTTGTGAGATGCGCCTACGAATTGCCACAACCACGTGTGTGTGCGCACGGGTGTGTGTGCACTGGTGTGTGCGCACGGGTGTGTGTGCACGACACCTTGTGCGCAGTGGGCCAGGCGAGGGCTGTGTGGTGCTACTGGGTTGTGAGACGAGCCTACGAATCGCCACAACCACGGGAGTGTGTGCACGGGTGTGTGTGCGCACTGGTGTGTGTGCACGATACCTTGTGCGCAGTGGGCCAGGCGAGGGCTGTGTGGTGCTCCTGCATTGTGAGATGAGCCTACGAATCGCCACAACCACTGCTGTGTGTGCACGGGTGTGTGTGCATGACCCCTTGTGCGCAGTGGGCCAGGAGAGGCGTCTGTGGAAAGCAGGCGATTGGCTGCCTCTGTTTGTGCTGCTCCGATGCATGTCACTTGTGCACGTGTAGTGACGAGCGCTGGTGCTGGACTTACACGTGTAACCCTTCTGCCAGGGAGCGCCGGCAGCAGCTGGGGCCGGGTTCAATATCGAGGGGTCCCTTTTCCTCCATCTCACCCAGCACCGGCTCGAGCCCCCACCCTGTAGCCTGGGAAATTCACCCCCCCGGGCGCCTTCGAGAGGCCATGCTTCCCCCCTCGCAAGCACAGAGTCTGAGCGTAGAAAAGAAACTTTTAACAAGAGAGGGCGAGATTCCGCCCTGCGTAGGTCGCAGGGACCAGCCCTGACAACGTGGTGCAGGAAGGAGACACAACGGGCCCGAGGTCCCAGAGCAGAACCGGGATTGGACACAAGGAGGGGAAATTCCTTAGCTGGTGCCCACTACACGCGCCCTCCCCCCCGGCCTGGCTGGGATTCGACATGCGGCTTTGCGGGAGACGGGTTTCCCTTTCCGGTCACATAAAACAACCCAGTGGGTGACAACAGCGTCTGTGAGGTCTGAGTCACCCACACCCAACCCAGGAAAGACACCGGCGGGAGGGACCCTTGAAAAGCCCCACCCAATTCCCAGTGAAAACGGGGCTCAGCTCCTGGCTTACGACAGCCGGGCTCTGCGTGATGGATCCCAAAGGGGACGGCCCTCACCCTGGAAGTATTCTCAGCTGCACTGTGTACTGGGCGTTAGGGCGTTTGCAATGCTTCTCAAGCACTCACGGAGAGGACGTCCTTCGCTAAGGGCTTGCAAAGGTTTTATTTCATCAAGGCAGGGACAGGCTCGGCCGCTTGAGCAATGCAGAGGAAATGCTCTGGCAGAAGATGGGGGTGACATACTGAACAACGGGGATTGGTGGCAGCGGTGGGATGGGACGGGGCAGATGGTGCGCACAGCCGGCAGCTGCATTAGAAACAACCCAGCATCTTTGCTCCCGGGCCGAGTGGCCACCCTTTCTCCTAGAGGCGCCGCAGGTACTGGACGGGCGACCCGTCACGGCAGGCCAGGCGGATGCGGGCCGTGGTGGAGCTGCCCTGGTAGAGGCAGGGGCCCTTGGGCCGGCGGGTGCAGACGGTGAGCAGGAAGGTGCCCTGGCTGTCGCGGACGTCTGGCCCCTGGCTGGCCCCTGAGCGGCACACAGCTCTGAGCTGGGCCTCGCTGGCGTGGAGGAAGGTGTTTCTGGGCTGGCAGCGGATGCTGCGCTGCCCCATCATGGTGGTGCAGTAGCGCTGCTTGTTCGCCGCCGGTGACTTGGGGAAGTCCACGTGCCGCTTGAGGAATTTGTCATACGGGGTTTTCGCCGTGGAGCGGGGGAGGCAGGCGGCCGCCAGGCAGAGCAGGGACAGGAGAGCCAGGCGGGATCCCTGTGGGGCCATGGTGGGTCCAGAGGCAGGTCTGTCTGCAGTGGGGAGAATGGTGAGCAATGGGGGAGGGGGTGGCACTCGCACGCAGCTCAGTGCAGATGGTTGGTTCAGGGCAGCCAGAGATCACAATATTTTGCAACACGAGAACTCGGGGTCACCAAAGGAAATTAATTGGAATACAACACACAAAGGGAAGTTTTTCTTCACTTAGCTCACAGTCAACCTGTGGAACTCCTCGCCGGAGGATCTTGTGAAGACCAGGACTTTCACAGCGTTCAGAAAGGAACTAGATAAGTTCCTGGAGGACAGGTCCAACAATGGCTATTAGCCAGGATGGGCAGGGCTGGTGTCCCTGGCCTTTCTTAGGGGCTGGGAATGGCTGACTGGGGAGCGATCACTGGATGGTTCCTCTGGGGCACCTGGCATTGGCCGCAGTCGGCAGACAGGACACTGGGCTGGGCGGACCTTCGGGTGGCCAAGTCTCTGGTTTCTGACCCTGGTGGCCACCCGAAGGCAGAACAGCTGCAAGAGGAGAACCCACGTTCCAGCCCTTCCTGTTGGACAGGCCTGGCCGGCCACAGCCCAGGGAAGCGACCGAACCTGGGGGCTAAGGGGCTGGTGTTTCCTCCTGGACCGTCCTGGGCCTGTCCCCCTCCTCGGCCTGACTCCAAGGGCCCTGCGCGGCCACGTTGGGGCTCTCGGGTCCAGCCCATGCGTGGATTCACGGCTCACGTCAGGGACCAGAGAATCCAGGGCCATTGGCTGAAGGGTTCTCAGCCGGCCCTGCCCAGGAGTCCTGGCTCCTGGCCCCCACCTGCTCTGACCCACCTGGAAAGCCCATTGGACCCTTCTCCCAGCTGGGCCTGCACCTCACCTTGTCCTGGGCTGGGCTGGGAGCCGGCTCCGGCTCGGAGATGAATGCGTCTGAGCCGTGCCCGGCTCCGGGGCCTGTTATATGCAGCCTGGGGCTGGGAGCCGCCCAACCAGCAGCTCCGCAAACACAGCTGGAATGGGGGAATGCCCAGGCCATAAACACCGGATCATAGGGTTGGTAAATATTTGCTCTCAAATATCCACCCAGGATCTGCCGGTGCCCCTCAGTTCTGCCCCTTTACTGGCACCCCTGTGTCCCAACCCAAGCACCCGCCCATCCCTCGACCCCCTATACCTGTCAGCCACGACCCATGTCTCTAACATGCCAGTGACACCCATCACCGGTGCCTCTGGCCTCCTGGCTCTGCCCATGTCACTTTCTCTGCTGGCGGCTCTTACTCTCTAGGGTCTCTGCTGCTCGGCTTGTCCCTGGCACTGTTTGTTGAGCCCCAAGTATGCCGCCCAGACCCCAGCCAAGATCAGGGCCCATTGGACCGGCAGCCGCCCAGACCCCAACCAAGATCAGGCACTGCCCAGACCCTGACCGAAATCAGGGCCCCATTGGGACAGGAATCCTACTAGAGGCATGATTTCCTTTTACAGAAACCACGTTGACTTTTCCCCCAACAAATTATGTCCGTCCATGTGTCTGACAATTCTCTTCTGTGCGAGAGTTTCAACTAATTGGCCCGGTACTGACGTTCGACTTACCGGTCTGTAATTGCCCGGATCGCCTCTAGAGCCCTTTTTAAATATTGGCGTCAGGTTAGCTATCTCCCAGTCATTAGGTACGGAAGCTGATTTAAAGGACAGGTTACAAACCACAGTGAATAGTCCTGCAATCTTCCATTTGAGTTCTTTTAGAACTCGTGGGTGAACGCCATCCGGTCCCGGTGACTTGTTACTGTTCAGTTTATTAATTTGTTCTAAAACCTCCTCTAATGACACCTCAATCTGGGACAATTCCTCAGATTTGTCCCCTACAAAGGATGGCTCAGGTTTGGGAATCTCCTTGATATCCTCAGCCGTGAAGACTGAAGCAAAGAATTCATTGAGTTTCTTTGCAACGTCCTTATAGTCTGAGGGCTCCTTTAGCATCTTGATCATCCAAAGGCCCCACTGGTTGTTTAGCCGGCTTCCTGCTTCTGATGTACTTAAACAACACATTTCACTGTTACTTTTTGAGTTCTTGGCTAGCTGTTCCTCAAACTCCTTTTTGGCTTTTCTTATTACACTAGCCAAGAGCTTGTCATAAGACGGGATTTTCGGGTCTCTCCTCCACATCTCTCTCTCTCTCTCCACCGCCTACTGCCTCCCACTCTCTCCTTCTCAGCTCTCCTCCGTCTCCTGCCTCACTCTCCATCTCTCGCTTTCTCTTCTCCTCCCCCTCCTGCCTCTCACTTGGGAGACCGCGGAGCCCAAACGGCTGTTTGGGCTCCGTGCTCCCCGTGCTGCATGAGGACTGTGGCACCCAAATGGCCACTTGCGCCACTTGCTCCCCCGCGGTGGCCCGGCTGAGCGGCACAGAAGTCAGCCGAGCGCTACGGCGGGAGGCAAAGGACGTGACTCAGGCAACAGCGCCGCCCAGGGGGAACAGCCAGCATTTCAGAGTCACAGACATATATATGATTTTTATACTTAATTTGACATAGTCAAAGAAGCCAGTATTTAAATATCCCCGGCTTCATTAAAATAAACGTGGCCGCCGCACTGTGCCTGCTCAGCTGATCGTTGGCACAGCGCGCGAGTCAAGACGCGGATTGGTCGGCAGGGAAAGCCTTTGTCGACCACTCCTGTAAACCTCGTTTCATGAGGCATAAGGGAGCAATCGAGGCATAATGGGGTCCGGCTTCTTTGACTATGTCGGGTAGCCTAGTTTACATGCCTCCGTCGGCAGAGGCATGTAGTCTAGACATACCCTATCACTGTCCTGATCAGGTGGTTGATAATCTATCTATGGGTATGTCTACATGACAGCACTAATTTGAACTAACTTAATTCAAATTAGTTAATTCGAACTAAGCTAATTCGAACTAGCGCATCTAGACCTAAACACTAATTCGAATTAGCGTTTTGCTAATTCCAACTAGCGTGTCCACATTGAGTGGACCCTGAACCGAAGTTAAGGTTGGCCAGAACCAGGACTTAGAGCGTGGAGCTGCTGCCTCAGGCTAGCCAAGGGCTGTGCTTAAAGGGACCCGACCCCCACCCCGGACAGACAGTTCTCAGGGTTCCCCGCTTGCTTGTCTAACTCGATGGGGGACAGCAAAGCAGTCCTGTCTTGGAGTGCCCTGAGTGCCCACCCTCGGCACATCACAGCACTCGGCCATCAGCCCGGCTGCACTTGCCGCAGGCTGCCATCCGGGGGGGTCAATCGGGGGGCTGTCAGGATCCAGGAGGCCCTGCAGGAGAGCTTCCACCCTGAGGAGCCCGCAGAGCCACCCCAGTCCTCCCCATCGGGGGCTCGTGCCCCATTCCTCCCTCACCTCCTTCCACTTACCCCTCCCCAGCCCCCCTTCCTGATGTAAAAAATAAAGGACACGTGTTCAAAAATAGAAACTCTCTTTATTTAACGAAATTGCGGGGGCGGGGGGATTAACCTCTGGGGAGACTGGGAAAAGGAGGTGGGAGAGGGGAAGAGAGAGGGTGGGAGGGGGAAACCTGGGAGGAGGGAGCTGGAAGGGGGAAGCCAGGGGAAGAAGGAGGAGGGGAAGTATCAAACTATGGTACGCCATATCTTCAGTACTGTGTACAGATGGGGTCTCCTCACCTCAAAAAAGATATTTTGGCCTTGGAAAGGGTTCAGAAAAGGGCAACTAAAATGATTAGGGGTTTGGAACAGGTCCCATATGAAGAGAGGCTAAAGAGACTGGGACTTTTCAGCTTAGAAAAGAGGAGACTGAGGGGGGATATGATAGAGGTCTATAAAATCATGAGTGGTGTGGAGAGGGTGAATAAAGAAAAGTTCTTCATTAGTTCCCATAATGGAAGGACTAGAGGACACCAAATGAAATTAATGGGTAGCAGGTTTAAAACTAATAAGCGAAAGTTCTTCTTCACACAGCACATAGTCAACCTGTGGAACTCCTTGCCACAGGAGGCTGTGAAGGCTAGAACTATAACAGAGTTTAAAGAGAAGTTAGATAAATTCATGGAGGTTGGGTCCATGGAGCGCTATTAGCCAGGGGGTAGACGCCCGCATTCCTGTGCCTAGTGTGGAGGTCATGGATGTTGGCGGCCTCCCCCCAAACCTCGATGAGGTCCACGATCTCCGCCCTAGACCAGGCGGGCGCCTGCCTCTTGCGGCCCCGGGCAGGCTCCTGGGAGCCGCCAGCCTGGTCCTGGGAAGAGGGGGAGGGCTGGGTGGCAGCGGGTGGCTGGCTCGTGCCGTGCCAGGTGCAGGGTCTGCTGGCTGGGTGCTGGCAGGCTTGCAACTGGCACGAGCACTGTAGCCAAACTGTGGCCCTTTAAGGGCTCCGGGGCCGGGAGGGGGGCAGAAAAGTTTCCCTGGTTTGGCTCAGAGTGACCACCAGGGCAAGCTGGGAAGGGCTAGCCTCCCACTAGTTCGAATTAAGTGGCTACACAGCCCTTAATTCGAACTACTTAATTCGAACTAGGCGTTAGTCCTCGTAGAATGAGGTTTACCTAGTTCGAATTAAGCACTCCGCTAGTTTGATTTAAATTCGAACTAGCGGTTTGCGTGTGTAACGCCTATGAAAGTTAATTCGAACTAACGGCTGCGAGTTCGAATTAACTTTGTAGTGTAGACATACCCTATCTGAGTGCCTCTGTCTGTCTGAGTGCACTTGTTCAAGATCTCCTCTTAAATGGTAAGATCTAGGAGCACCAGTTTTGGGGGGCACTTTCCCCTTACCCTAATGTAAACCAGGGCCAGGGTTTGGTGGTGCCTGGAAAACAGGAAGTGCTGGGAATGGGGCTGGTTTCCAGCACATGGAAAGGGAGGGGGCAGAGAGAGGAGGGAGGCGATACTGGGAGTGGCCATCGGGGGCAGCTGCAGCACCAAGGGAGCAGCCAGGAGGGCTGGGGATGCCCCCTCTTGCCTGCCAGCTCAGGGGTTAGTACAGTGGCTGCAGGGGGGCAGTGGAGGGGGCCGCTGGAGGAGGGGAAGCCCCCAGAGCTGATTCCCCAACAACCGGGGTGAGGTCCTGAAGGCTGGGGGGGCAGCCCATGAAGCCTGCCCCCCCCAAACAGGCTGCAGGAGGGAGGGGTCACTGCCCTAAGCAAGACCCCACTGGAGCAGCAGCAGCCTGGGAGGGGCAGCTGGAGGCCAGAGAGCCCCAACCCCCACCCTGGGTTCCCCTCTCCCAGGAGGAACTGCCCTCTGGGGGGTAGCTGCTGCTGGAGCAAAGCCACCCTGGTCACCCTGGGTGGCTTCTATAAGCCCCTGACCTCCTGCAGCCTGTTCTGGGGGGCACTGCACCACCCACCTGCCTTGACTTCTGCACCCCCACCTCTGTCCACCTGCCCTGAGCCTCCCACTTTTATCCCCCAGCCCTGAGCCCCCCACCTCTGTCCCCCTGCCCTGAACGCCCCACCTCCGTCCCCTCCACTCTGAGCTCTCCACCTCTGTCCCCTCCACCCTCTTTACCCCCAAACTCTTGTGCCAGCCTTCCCTTTCCTGCATTTTTGAAAAACCCAACCATTGAAATAAAGCAGGGACATTTCTCATTTATTGTCCAAAAAAAATTACATCAGCGAAAGACCCCAATAGTGTTGGGAATAGCCGCTAGTGCTGCACAATGGGCATTAGGGTAGCAGAGGGTGGGGTGAGGATGGGGGTGCTGTACCACGGGGGGAAGGGGCAGTTGCGCTGTACCCCGGGGATGGGGGGAAGGGGCAGTTCGCTGTACCCTGGGAGTGGGGGGAAGGGGAAGTTGTGCTGTACCACTGGGGGGAATGGGCAGTTGTGCTGTACCCTGGGGGATGGGGGGAAGGGGTAGTTGTGCTGTACCACAGGGGGGAAGGGGAAGTTGTGCTGTACCACTGGGGGGAATGGGCAGTTGTGCTGTACCCTGGGGGATGGGGGGAAGGGGCAGTTGTGCTGTACCACTGGGGGGAATGGGCAGTTGCGCTGTACCCCGGGGATGGGGGGAAGGGGAAGTTGTGCTGTACCACTGGGGGGAAGGGACAGTTGCGCTGTACCCTGGGAGTGGGGGGAAGGGGAAGTTGTGCTGTACCACTGGGGGGAATGGGCAGTTGTGCTGTACCCTGGGGGGTGGGGAGAAGGGGCAGTTGCGCTGTACCAGAGTACCTGGGGTTGCTGTGCAGAGAGGGGAGGCGGGGTGGCCATGCCACAGACAGAAGCGGCTACAGCATTCCGACAAAGTGCACGGGGCGCCGGTTCTCACAGGCCAGGCGGACGTGCCGGGTGGCGTTGCTGGCCTGATACCGGCAGGGTGGGGTCTGCGTGGGCCCCCGCAGCTGGCAGAGGGAGAGCTCGAAGGCGCGGATGCTGTCTTGCCAGTTGCGCCCTGGCACCGGGGTCCCCCCACGGCCGCAGACGTCAGTGATGGTGTCCTCACTGGCGTGGATGAAGACGTTGAAGTGCTTGCAGACCGGCGTGGTCATGCCCCGGCGCTGCATCATCACGTCACAGTAGGGAGCGACCGGGGTCCGGGGGTAATCGATGTGCTTCTGCACGAAAGCCGGGTACGTCTGCCCCTGGGCCAGAGCCAGCCCCGCGGCCAGCCAGGCCAGCAGCAGCATTGGGTGGGCCATGGGCCGGGTCTCCCTGCAGTGGGGAGGAAGGAGGCGTATGGACAAGTGGGGCAGAGGGGACATGTCCCCTCCCATGAGCCCTGCACCCTCATCCCCTCCAGCCCCCAGCCCTGGGAGGTTTCAGCAACTTCCGCGCCCCCAGCACCCTGAGGCCCCAGCACCCCATGAGATGCACGTCTGGGCATGGAGCCTGGGGCAGGGGGACGCTCTCTGGCCCGTGTGGCTGGGAGCCTGGGGGCCCATCGTCCAACAGCCCAGCCGGCTGCGCAGTGCGTGACTCCAGGGATGGCTCTGGCAAGAGGGAGCCCACCATGGGGGGGAGGGGAAGCCCCCGGCTCTGCAGGGCTCCGTGGAAATGGGCCCTGAAGGGCCGCACCCAGCCCAGGACTGCTCTGAAATTCCCCTCTGGGGTAGATGAAGGAGCCCCCCTCAAAGCTCATCAGTGGAGACCCCTCCCCCACTTGGCCTCACGCTTTCACCCCTTCCCACCCGTCAATCTCCCAGCTTGGCCCCGGAGGTTCAGGGGTTGGTAGCTGGGGCCCTGAGCTGGGATTTGAAGGGACCTTCCAGAGGTTGGTGCCCAAATCCCACAGGAGATCCCCTAACTCCCTTGGGCCCTGGCAAGCCCAGCCAGCGGCCCCCAGCCAGAGCAGCCCAGGCGTGGGGCTCCGAGGAGCCTGTGTGTCCCCCAGGGGCTGCCAGTCGGGCGTTGGCCCTGCTCTGCCCAGCTGGGGATGTTGAGTCACCCTGTGGCCGTCTCAGCCTAGCCCCGGCTCCGTTCCCCAGTATGGGGCACTTTGCCACGAGCCACCAGCCTCTGGAGGAGCCACGGTGAGTTGGCCACGCCCCCTGTGCCGGCCTCTCGGGGACAGACACGGGCTGGGCGGAGTCCTGCTGCTCCCACCCCCATCTCTCCGGCACCGCCTTTGCAGACTCAGTTCCCTTCACTCCTCACAATACAGTGGAAGTACCGTGGCCCCCAGTGTCACTGAACCCCCCGTTACCTGTTTACCGGCTTCCTGAGGGCCAGGGAAAGTCCACGCGGTGGCTCCAGGTCCCAGAGAGATGAACGACGCTGCCCTGGGGCCGGGCCGGGGCCGCACGAGAAACGGGCTCGGAGGCACGGCCGGGAGAGCCCGTCAGGAGCCAGCAGAAGCAGAAGTGAGAGTCCTGCCCCGGGGCGGTGCTCTCTAGAGCCCGGCCAGGCTGGGGGGCAGGGAGGGGAGGGGCAGCTCCTCCCACAAAGGCCCCAGAGATGCTGGGGGGGAGTTAGGGGGAAGCAGGCATGGGGCTCTAAATGCACAGTCCTGATGCCCCCTTACAGGGCTGGTTCCTCACTGGGCGTTCTGGGTACCCATGAGCCACAACCCCCCCTCCAACACTTCCCTGTGTGGGTCCCTGCCAATGTCTGCGGGCCCTGAGGGGCAGCGACCCAGCCTGGGCAGGGGCAGGCCTGCCTCCTAGTTCCCCTGGCCCAGCAGAGAGCATGGGGGCCAGGTCCTGTCCCCCCAGAGCCCCAGAGCTGCAGGAAGGGGGGAGGGCTGGAGGGGAGCTGGGGGGCAGGGACTGGCTCAGGGGTGGGCAATCATTTCTGCCAGGGAGCCCTTCAAAAATTTGTGAAGTGGCCCCGGGCCACCTGGAAGGGGCAGGGCCTAAATGGGAAGGGGCAGAGGTGGGGGGAGCCCCTTTCCCCTCCTTCTCACGAGGCACCAATGCCCTGGAAGAGGCTTGGCACAGTCCCCCACCCCCAGGCCAATCGGGGTTCAAGTCCCGCGCCAGCCCTAACGTGACGGTGTTTGACATGCCGATGCAGCGCTTGTTTCTCTGTGCACTCTGGCTTCAAATGTACTTAGCAGGCGGGTGGCGACTTCCAAATCCCTCCCTGAGGGGGCGTCCACACTGCAGGCTGGTTTCGGAGCAAGCTCTCCCGGAAGCAATGCGCACAACTAGCGGGTTTCCAAACAGCGCGTCCACGCGGCAGGGAAGCCTCCAAATCAGCCCGAAACTGCTCAGCCGGGAGCTTGTTCCATCTCTGCTCAGAGCCGGCCCCGGGCGCTTGCCGACGGGCGTGTGCGGTGGGTTTTCCTTAGCAGCCCCACTCTCCACCTGTCCTTGCTGCCAATGAGCCTTCCCATGGTAGAAGCTGCAGGCCAGGCCCAGCTAGTTCCTTGGGGTAAGAGTTGAAGCATAAATTGCCCTGGGCCTGTGGCTGGCCCTTTGGGACGCGGAGAACCTGTTGGGGGGGATGGGTTAGAACCCAAGGAGCAGCACAGACCCTGACCCTCGTCAGGTCCGGGGGGGGCGGGTTCAGGGCCCAGCTCCCTGGGACCCCCCTCCCCAAAGGGGATCAGATGCCAATGAGTGAGCTGGGGGAGCCCCGTTAGCAATGGACGGGGGATGTGCCCACTGGTGGCCCCCCGGTAACAACCATTGACTCGGGGTGTGACGGAAAACACAAGTGGCTTGGTGACGCGTGAGCCACAGGACTGACGTGGGGGAGGCGAGAACAGGCCGAGCCAAGTCGGTTACAAAATGAAGGAAATGGAAACACTGGGCGAGTTCGATGTGGAAACAGCACCACCTCCTCCCACTCGCCGTCCTGCCTGTTCCAGCCGCCCCCCCGGCCCCAGGGTCTTTGGCTCCTTCCCTTGGGTGCAGCCCAGCCCACAGACCCTGGCCCGGCCCTCCTCCCCTTCGTTAAGGGATTGCAGCCACGCCCCCAACCCTGCTCCGACAGACGGACAGAGCGATTGTTCGATAGCTGCACAGCCGGACCCTGAGGGTTACACCCCTCTCCCCCGCCTCGCACTCACACGTTGAACCCACCAAGGGTCCCTGCCCCATGGGTCTGGTGTGACCCACACAAATGATCCAACACTTCTACTGGCCGGGGATATTTGCGGCCGTGCAGCGGCACTGCCGGTCCTGCGACTCCTGCCAGCGGGTGGGGAAGGCCCAAGGTGGGAGGAAAGCTGCTTGGAGGCTCCTACTCATCATAGAGGAGCGGCTCCGGAAGGCAGCAATAGAGATAGTTGGGCCTGTCGGCCAGGCAACCCTGATGGGGAACAAATGCATCCTGGTAGCCGTGAATACGGCTACCCACTGCCCCGAGGCCGTGGCTCTGCCCTCGATCAAGGCAGCCACGGTGGCAGACGCGCTGCTGGCCATTTTCAGCAGGGTGGGGTTCCCCCAGGAGGTCCTCACAGACCAGGGATCCCACTTCATGTCGGCCCCGCTCCGGTGCTTGTGGGAGAAGCACGGGGCCTGGCTCACCTGGGCCCCAGCGTATGGCACCCGGTCCAGCGGGCTGGAGGGGAGGTTCCAGGGGACCCTGAGGCCTTCATCCACCGGCATCTACAGAACTGGGACAAGTACCTGCCCCACCTGCTGTCTGCACATGGGGAGGCACCCCGAGGGTCTGCCCGGTTCTCCTCAACAGAGCCGGGGTGCAGAAGGGGGAAGGACCCCTTGGGCTTGCTGAGAGAGTTATGGGAGGGGGAGACCTCCCTGGATGGAGCGTTAGGAGTGGAAGATGTCTTAGCTTTCCAGAAAAGGCTGGCTGAGCTCATGGGTCCGTCCAGAGAGACGTGGGCCAGAGCTCAAGGGCAGTGGAAGGGCTGGTATGGCCACCAAGAATGGACCCGTGCCAGGCCCCCCAAAGCTGGGCAACAACCGGACAGGGGGGAGCTGGCTCCTGCAGGGCAGCGCCGTGGCCGGCCTAAGCCATGGGGAGTGCCAATGTCATCGCTGCTGCTTTACCGGGCAGGGGACCCGAACTTCCCCAGGTCACAAGCGGAGTGACCCTGCTCAGTTTGCTCTCGGAAGGGGGAGAGATGTGGTGTAGTGGGGGGGCTGTCTGCTCTGTGATCCGGGGTCCTCCTGCGCAGTGAGGTGTGATTCCCACTGACTCACCCACATGTTGTGATGTAGTGTCAGTACCTTAGGGTATGTCTACACTACAGCGCTATTTCGAATTAACTTAATTCGAAATAGTTAATTCGAATTAAGCTAATTCAAAATAATGCATCTATACACAAAAATTATTTCGAAATAGCGGTTTGCCTGTGTAGACGCTATTAAAGTTAATTCGAAATAACAGCTGTTATTTCGAATTAACTTTGCAGTGTAGACATACCCTTACTGGTTGCTGTGCTTGGGCGGTGGGCTGTGGATGACCCCCTACTGGCCTCTGCCTGTGAGCCCTGCTCAGCAGGGGGGCTGCCTAACTCAGGTAGACAAAGACCCAACCGGTCAGATGAGTTGGGGCAGCGAGGGAACTAGGGAAGTGAGTTTTCGGGGGAAGGGTCAGTCTGGGGCTGGAACCATGAGGGAGACAGACTGAGATTGCTGGGGGTGATGGACCCTAACCCAAGGGGTCTGAAACACCCTGTCCCCGAATCCTGTAATCACCCCACGTCTGTGCTGGGCTGTATTCTGGCAGAGCAATAAACCCTCTCTACTCTACTGCTGGCGGAATCGGTTCTTGCTGCTACAGGGGTGCAGGATCAGGAGAACCGCGACTGCCTCATCACTGACCCACACACCCGAGTGGACAGACCAGCCCAGGGGAGGTGACGTGAGCATGGACGGTCCCCATGGGATCGTGTGCTCAAACCGACTCCGAGTTCTGTGCATTCATGTCCCTTGCACCCCCCATCTCCCCTCCCTGTGCATGCCAACAGCAGCTGCCTTGGATGTTCCCAGGGATGTCCCAGGAGATTCTCACCTGTGCCAGGTGGCTCAAAGGTTTGAGTCCTGGCCTTGAGAGCTGGGGGGCCTGAGTTTGCTCACGGGGGGGGTCTGACCCCTGCCTTGCACAGCGTGTGTTTCAGAGTTAACCCTGTGTGTTGCCTGTTCCTCTCTGCAGGACGCCTGCCCCCAGGAGCGGGTGTCTCCACTTCTGCTTTCACAGAGAGCCGGCTTTCCGTTTTCCACGTCGTCTCCACCGACCTGCCTTCCCCTCCCCCAGGGCTGGAAACTGCAAAGACCTACGGGGGAAGGGGGTGCCCCACAGAACCCCACCCCAGCCAGGGCAGACCAGCGGGGTCCCTATCCTGCAGTGTTGGAATTGGCGAGCCCCTTCTGGGGAGGGGGTGTGACGTGGGGCAGTTATGGGCATGCGCGCACTCACACGTTCTAATAATATTTGCCAATTGATTACGTGTTATGTAGGATTCCTAAAATGCCCAGTGCCCCTATTTGGAGCACATGGGGTGCTGGTGAGGGTGGGGGGATGGGACAGAGGGAGCTGGGGGGTCTCCCCCAGGGGTGGTGGTGGGGGTGCGGGGATGGAAAAGGGAGGGATGCAAGGATCTCCCCTGGGGTGCTGGTGGGGGTGGGGCAAGGGAAACTGGGTCTCCAGTTTTCTGTGGGACCAGGGCGGAGGGTTCACCTGGGGGTGGGGGCCGCACCCTGGCAGAGCCCAGCTGTCTGAAAAGTGCATCCTCCATGCCCCCAACCCTGCTGCTGAGTTTCCCCCTCCCCCCCTGCGCCCCAGCGAGGGGTTGGAGTCTCTCTGGGGGCAGGAGATGGGGCCGGAGCAGGGCCACACTCGGCTAGGAATGGGATATGGGGGGCAGCCCCGCCACCGGCCAAGGGTGCTCAGGGACTCTCGGGGCACACAGCCACCTGGGGCAAGTGTCAGTGTCAGCCCCTGTCTGTGCGGCCCCTGCAGGGCGGCTCTAGTTGGTCTCACCAGCCCAGGGTGGGTCCCAGGGCCCCTGGCCAGCTGGCACCAGGTACCGTTGGTGCCAACTGCTCAAAGCTGGCAGGGAGGCCCCACCCACATCCCTGGTGGGGAGCCGCACCCACGAAGATTCGGTGTAGCCCATGTGTGTGGCAGGGCATCCGTTGCTGTTTCCCACCTGTCTCTGGCCCATTGGGCCGCTGTCGAAATTGGGGTTGCTGGTGTGACGGGCCCATCACTTCTAGTTACAAGGGCAGGAGCTGTGGGTCCATCCTGCTCCCTCCCTCCCGTTGATTCTTCTCACTCAGCCCATTGTATAACAGAGCCAGACTTGGTCGCTTACCAATGGGTTACGTGTGGGGTGAGGTGCCTGGTCGGCCCATCCTTGGGGGACATGCTGCTACTCAGGATCTTGCCAAACTCTGTGCGTGGGTGGCAGTTTCCTGGCTGCACCTGGTGTTGTTTTACGGGTCAGAGATAGAACGTTCCGGTCCCAGGTTACTCCAGGATTTCTTGGAAGAGTCTGGCAGCAGCATGCACCATTTGCATGATTGTGCAAAGCGTCCCTGCCTCTCCAAGCTCCCCCTGCCTGGCCTGCGTGCGATGCACACCAGATGAGAGACAGGTCTGGGGTTTGCCGTATCACAGAGCCGGGCTTTGGACAAGGCCAGGAAAGTCCTGACAAGGACGACGTTGTGGGTTTGATTGAATCTTCCCTCCTGCCAATTACTGCCCCAGTGGGGCCCTCTTGCCGGAAGGATGCTCCTTATTTCTAATTAGAAAAAAGAAACAATTGTTTACTACCAAAACAAAAGCACACTGGCAAGCATAGTAAATTGGCTAGATGGAAAGAGCCACCATTGATATCGACACTCAGGGAAAGTCCCTGGGCTGAAGGGTTAGTTACAAAAGAGAAAAAACAATTAGCCAGCTCAGACATGATTTCCAAATCCCCAAACAAGGAAAATGACAAACCCTGACGGACTAGCTAAACTTTCCCCTATTCACATATTTCAAGATGTCCGTGCGCGGAGAGAAAAGCGTCTCCCACCTCCCTCAGTCCCTGGGAGAAACTGCTCTGATCTCAAGCAAAGAAGAGACAGAGAAAACCCCTCTTTCCCAGTTGGACGTTCCTACCTGCACTGCTATTGGCTGACCGCCTGACACCTGGGCTAGGTACATGAGTTAACTCTTTAGTTACCAGGAGCTGGTCAGCACTCCTGATTATGACACCCCTCAGGTGCCTTTGGACTCAGTGGGCTGGATTTCACAGCAGTTTAAGCTGCCATCCTCATGTGTCCCCGGGTTCAGCACCTCCCCATCCCCACTCTCACCCCACAATCCTTCTGTGGGTAACCCATGGGATGAGCAAACCCCACGGGATGTTTGGGCACCGCAGGGATCCTCATCTGAGGCACAAGAAGCATTGGTGGAGAGCGAATGGGGAAGCCAGAACCACCCCCCTGAGGAAGGGAGAGCGAGAGAGAAAGAAAAACAGAGAGAAGCCACCAGCTTATCCAGGACAGTTATTGACATCTGGGTGGTGACTAGATCTATGCAGGGCTCGAGGAACCACGGCGAGATCTACTCACCAGCCCTGCACCGTGCATGCGCCAAACTGGCACTGCGCATGCGTGCAGCGCTGGTGAATGGGGTAACCAGCTGAAACCTACTCACCACAGGCAAGTAGATATAACGATTTGTCGAGCCCTGGATATATGGATGGGGAGCCAAACACACACAACAGTGACAATATTAAATCTAACTTGAAACTTGTTACAACTGTTGGAGCTAGCAACCCACAGAACTGGTTCCACAAGGCAGGGTCAGGAGGCTGTGCCTACAGAGAGGTGGGGCGGGGAGAGATCTCACCACTCCATGGCACTTGCACTGATCGGGGTTCCCAGAGGGTGATGGGAGCCGGGGATCCAGAGGGAGCCCCCAGACGATCAGGCAGGAGAGGATGGAGTCTCAATGGATCTGATGCAGGGTTCAGGCATCAGAACCATTTTCCCTGGGCAAGGGGGGATGTTTTTGCGGGGACAGGACACTGGTTCCAGGAGGACACTGGGTTTGTTCCTGGGCAAACAGAGGCAAGACAACAGAGACTGGTCATGCCCAGCTGGGGGGATGTCCTTTGAAGGAGCTCACAATGCAATGGGGCAGGTTCAGTGCTGGGGGTGTCAATAGGATCCATTCTAGAATTGGTCCGATAAGGACTCATTGGGGGGGAGCTGGCCTGGGTTCATTAGCCTCTGGAGCAGAGATTTCCCATCAGGCCGTGCTTCTCCCTTTTCACGATCCCAGAGCTCAGTGCGGTCCCTGCTTCGGAAGAGCTGGTCTCCGTTCCGTCTGCTAGTGGAGATGTCTCTCTGCTCCATCTCCAGTGCAGCTGAGGCTGGGGTGTGTCCTTAGCCCCATTGCCCATGTCTGGAGGGGCTTAGCTGGGTCTCCCCCGGCCTGTTCTCTGCTTTGTCTTTGATTCCAGCATTGGCCTGGGGGAGGGGGATTGTTTCCCTGAGTGTCACTGCCTGGCTCCCCAAGAGCACAGGGCTGGCAGATAGCAAGTCCCCCTTCCAGCTCCCTCCTCCCTCTGGCAAGATTCTCACTCCCCTTCCCCCTCTCGCCTCCCCCCTCCCAGGCTCTCCCCAGTTCTTTGACCCGACACAGCGAATACAGAGCTTTGAGTGTTTGAAAACAAATGTGTCCTTTATTTTTTCAGCAAGAAAGGGGGCAGGGGAGAAGGGAGGGGTGAGTACAGGGACGGCAGTGAGGGGTGAAGCAGAAGTCCCTCGTGGGGCAGACCAGGGGAGAATGTCACTGGTGTCCCTGGGGAGAAGCTCTCCCTCAGAGCCTCCCGGATGCACATGGCCTGCCAGGTTACAGCCGTATGTGGCTGCTCGTAGACCCTACCTAAGCAGCCAGCCTCCACCCCCCACCCCGGCAGGAAGGCCTCCTCTTTCCATTCGCACATGTTGTGTAGGACACAGCAGGCAGCCCCCACATGTGGGATGTTGTGCTCCCCCACCTCCAGGGGCGGACTGGCAATCAAAATAGGCCCAGGAAATGGGTTGAGAACGGCCCACTTTTTCACATCAAAGAATTTTTTAAAAATTTACTCTTAGACGCTAAGTCACTCATAACGTCCTCATTATTTATGTCGGACAGTAGGTCCTTCTCGCATGACATTAACGTGAAGGATTCAAGATGTGACTGTGTAAGGCAATTTCTCAATTTGTTCAGAATATACTTCAGCTTTGAAAAAGTCCTCTCACAGGATTCCTGGGTTGCAGACAAGCTTAATACATATTTGTACGCTAGAAAGACGTGCGTATTTGCCAGCGTGTGCAAATTAAACTTGGCCAAACCATGGTAACAACACGCCATGCAGCTGTTGCAAGATTTACATTTTTCTAGAGCAGTTTCGTCGCATTTGTCACTATTCTCAATAGTGTCATTTAAGACATCTTCGGTAAGAGTTGACCTGAATTTGCTCCATTTCCTTGCGAAATCCATCATCTCTGCATGAAATATTTCTTTTGAGATAGTGTTGCTACATTTTTTTAACAACTCACTTAATTTTTCAAATGCATTTTTGGGCAGATTGTTTAGAATATTTTCAAAATTCTTTGGATCCAAATAAGAAAATTCTGCGTAAAGATTGCAGTGTTTTAGATACCTCGTATTGGAACTGCTGACTACTCTATCCATTGTAACATTATACACATTTATGCGATAAGTTTCTTTTGCATTTTGTAGCGTTTCATTCGAACCAAATTCCCCAGGTAACTTCTTCTGTATTCTAGTCCGTTTTTCTTTAAAATGCGTTCCAATGAACATATCTACATTTCTGATTTCGAATTCTTCATTTGCCGACGTTACAAATTTTGTAGCTGCAATAAGGACTTGTTCAAAATGTCTCGATATTTTAGACAATTCTTCAGATGTACTTTCAATCATCTGATACGCTTTTATAATGTACATGTTATTCGACTGTAAATACGCCGATAAAGGAGAAGTGTGCTCAAAAAGCTGTAAAAGTAGTTGTGCGGTTACTATTGTTTCAAAACGGGTCAGAGAATCCAAACTAGTTTTGTCTTTGTGCCGCACATCTTTGTTAAATTTAATGGATTCTGACAGTTTGTAAAATGTTTGTTACATATCACAATAAAATGTAACATCTGTAGTGTTAAAAGGGCCAAAAAATTTTCTTAAAGCTCTGTCTTTCGCCCACCAGTGAGTATCTCCAAGAACTGAAATATACTTCATCTTACTAAATTCGCGCCACACATTCACGTGTAGGTACGATTCTCTGAGAAAAACTGCGCAGGTGTTAATAATCCCAAAGAGAGAAATAGTTTCCACCGTAATCCGTGTTATTTCACTTATAATTAAGTTCAAAACATGTGCATAGCACCACATGTGCATTTGTCCAGGTGCAGCGTTGTCCAGCCACGCAGAAAACCCGTTATATTCAGCTTGCATATTGGCTGCTCCATCAGTAGAGTTACCAACACCTTTTCTTACATCGATATTCAGGTTTTTTAAAGCATTGCAAACTAAATTGCACAATGCGTTTCCCGTTGTTGATGTACAGTTGACTACCGCCACTAAACATTCGTGGATCGTATTTGTCACGTATCGTATAACAATTGAACATTGATCGTGAGCATTAAAATCCTGCGTTGTATCTATTTGTATGCTGAACATTCCTGCATCTCTAACTTCATCACCTCGCATTGTCTTTAAGGGGAGTGTGGTGGACTCAATAACTGCATTGGCAGTTGTTTTGGACAACAATGTCAGCGGATTTCCTCGCCCCTTTTTATTCACATTTGTGTCATGACGTTGTTTGCTTTTTTCTACTACCTCGTCACTACGTACTTTTAATAGCCGATCAAATTTACAGTAAGTAAAAGTAACTCCAAGAAGTTACCATGATCAACATTTTCGTTGAGTAACGTATATGCTGCCTCCTTTGCACTTCCTCTGTAGCTGAGCCCTCGCTTTCCGATTAGTTTTACCGTTTCAATTATCCTTTGCATAATTTGACGTTTGCCTTGTGAGTTTTCAAGTTTCATTCTTGTAAATAAACTTAACAGATCACTTTTGGTAGTTTTTAAAATATATGCTTCAGTAGAATTTGCAGGAAGTGCAGACGTTTCATGTTCTAAGATTCTTTGGTAAACGTGTTTAGTGTGATTTACATCAAATCCAGTGATAAATCTGGAATTATCAGAATCGCTGCTAAATGCAAGGCGAAAAAGCCAAATAAATTTTCTATTTCAGTGTTATACGTCAACCAATGACGACATAAACCATCTTGCTGAAAATAAATCTTTTTGAAACTTGAGAAAATGACTTAGATTTTCTTGTTTTGGTCATAAGAAATAAATACTTTCGGATTCATTATCCCCATATTCAACTGAGGAAGAGGTCGACAGCAACAAAATCATTAGGGTTACCAGTAAAGGATTGTAAATTCAATACTTGTTCGGGTTCGAGAATGGAATTATCAGGAGATTGTGAAGTCGATGGAAAGGCGGGAATAAGTTTGAGAGTAGAGTCTGAATTCTTATTTATCAGTGATGCTGATGACAGCAACGCAGAACATGAGGATTGTGTCGGCATAGTTGTAGAATTGAATGTGTTTCGTCAAACTGAGAAGTACCAGTACCAACGGTGTGTGTAGCAACATTTACATTCAGTGATGGTGACAAGGAAGACTGGCCGGTCACAATGGACAAATAATCTGATAGAGAAGCGTTTTCGAAAATATGTCCGTTAATTTCTGACATTTCTTCACTTGGGCTTGTAAGATTGCCTGGTTTTTCTTTTTTAACTTCTCCCAACCACCTTGCACTTTTCTTTTTGACATGTTTTAAATTATTTTTGTTGTACTTATCTTATAGGCTGCTATAATTCCCACAACCAGAATCGGAACAATGTACAAGCACCAACTGATATTGTCAACAATAACCGTGCACAGTGACGTCACACCCTGCGCCACTGCAAGACTCGCGGAATGTACGGACAGCGACAACTACAATAAGCACGCACCTCGGCAATTACTCATCCAACCACTGCAAACTCTTAGAAGCTTTATGGTGGATATTACAGTTATGGTGACCATATTTTCTGAACCAAAATTAGGAACACATTAGGCACACCCCTCTGAGTGCTTCTTAACCACATCCCTGACCCCCCATAAGCCACACCCCCTGACTCCCATTAGCCACGCCTCTGGAGGTAACACTCTTGGGGTCTAGATGGACACATGCCCAGAAGTAAAAGGTGTCATGTGACCCCCCTCTAAGGACTTTTCCCATCATCCTCCTACCAATAGGGATGAGTTTGGCCCCCACCAACCCCCCCTCATGCAACTATCCTGCAATTGCATTAACGCAATGTGTGTGACATTAACTTGGGGGCGGAGAGGCTGGGGGAAGGGTTCCCTCTAAGAGTTTCCTCCCATGAGCAGAATGAATTTTGTGTTGTGCACCAGTACTGAGTTCATGGGGCTTGTTTGGATGTGCTGCTGTGGCACCCAAGTTATTAATAAATATCTTATAAACCTCGACCCTTTCCCTCTGCTGCCCTGTCTCCTCCCCTTGCTCCATCAGCTCCCCTGGTGCCTGCTGCCCCCCAACCCCTCACCCTCCTCTGCTGTCCTGACTCCTGCCCTTCTCACTGCCCTCAGCCCTCCTGGGACCTGCCCCCCTCCATCAGCCCTTCTCTCCCCCCTGTGCCCACTCCTCCAGTAGCCCCACTCTGATCATGTGAGCTACCCCTCCTCATCCCCTCTCCTAACACCTCCCTCTACACACCTGCCCTGCCTCTCTCCTCTGGTGCTGGTCCCTCCCCTGCAGGTGTCTGCCCTTCTGCTTCACCCCAGAATCCCCTGGCACCTGCACCTTCCCTTAGGCCTGCACCCTCCTGGTGCCTCCCCCTTCCCTCACTGCCCCTGCCCCCTTTGCCCTCTTTTTCCCTGATCCCAGCCCTCACCACCCTCTGCCCCCGTTCCCCTCATGTCCCTCTGTGCCCTCACACATGCCTTGCTCCATCCTGGCCTTCTTCATGCCCACCCCTTCTTTCAAGCCTTCTCCCAGCACCTCTCCCTCCCTCCTCTAGCCCCCAATGCCCTTCCCCTCTCCTCTCCCAACATCACCCTGTCCCCCCTCCCACTGACACCTCCCCTCCTGCCCTTTTCCTCATTGCCTGCACTTGGCCCCCTGGCATTTGTCTCTCCTCCACCCTGTTCCTTGGTGCCTTCCCCTTTCTTCTCCTGCCCCGCCCCCCTCCCCTCAGCACAAGCCCCTTCCTCTACCACCACCCTTCTTCCAATTTTTTTCTCTTCCCCTTCCCCACCTTCTGCCTTCCAGTTTGCAGGGCTGGCGTCTGTGATCGGGCCCCAGAAGTCCCCGCAGCCCTGGCCCCAGCTGCTTCCGGGGGTCCAGACCACTTGCCGGGCCTGGAGCTGGGCCACGCAGTGCTAATTTTACTGAAGTCCCTGCACCAGCTTTGTCTCCCATTAGCAGGAACACGGGGGGCGGGGAAGCCCCCCCCTCAACCCGCCATGCAGAGCACAGCTGTGTAAGCGGGTCCGTGCACTGCTGCTCCCCCAGCGGGGTGGGAAGGGGGGCGGGGGGAGAAAGGGCCGTGCTCAGAGTGCACCGGCAGAGCCCGAACGTACCCCGCTACGCAATGCTCCAGCTGGGCTCTGCGCTGTCCCTGCCAGGCCTCCGGCAGCAGCTCCCAAGAGGGGCTTGCCGGGTTTATCCCCCTCCTCCTCCAGCAGCTCCAGGTGGGTGAGGAGACATCTGAACTACCCCCTCAAGCGGCCAAAAGCGCCCTGGACCGCCCTGTGGGCCGTACTCCACCTGGCATTAAATACCTCCCGTGAGACGCTGAGGTAGCCGGTGTAGGGCTTCATGAGCCACGGGTGCAGGGGACAGGCGGCTCCCCCCAGCAGGCAGACAGGCATGTCCACGGCCCCCACCCTGCTGGTGCAGTCGGGGAAGCTTGTGGAACACGCTCAAGTTACAAAACGACCACGCAACACAGATGTCGGTGAAGTGGCCCCGTTCTGCCCCAGGCTGGGCTGGCAGGGGCGGTGGGTGAAGGAGCCGAGCGAGCCAGGAGGATGGGGAGCAGCCGTGAGTCAGGGCAGGGTTGGCTCCGCTCCCCTGGCCTGGCGCTCTCCCCAGAGGCTGGGGAAGCTTCCCTGGCTGGCAGCCGAGGGCTCTGCCTGTGACGCTGGCAGGGGGCCAATGGGCATCCACCCCCCCAGTTCCTGCCACTGAGTTTCCCCTCCCCTCTGAGCCCCTGCGAGGGATCGGAGTCTCTCTGGGGCAGGAGATGGGGGAGCAGGGCCCCCCTGGGCTGGGAATGGGGACATGGGGAGCAGCCCTGCCACCGGCTGAGGGCACCCAGGGGCTCTCAGGGCACACAGCCACCTGGCACAAGTGCCCGTGGCCCCCTCCGTCTGTGCAGCCCCTGCAGGGCGTCTGTAGCTCGTGTCACTCGCCCCAGGAGGGTCCGGGGGCCCCTGGCCAGCTGGCACCCGGTACAATCCATGTCCCCTGCTCAGAGCTGGCAGGGAGGCCCCTACCCACATCCCCAATGGGGAGCCGTACCCACGACGATTCGGTGCAGCCCACCTCTGTGCCGGGGTCAGCGCTGCCGGTTCCCACCTCTGCCTGGCTGGTCGGGCCGCTGTCAAAATGGGCAGAGCCCAGGCCGTCCTGCTGATCCGAGAGATTCCTCAGTTTCTCCTCCCACTGCTCTTCCCTCACACCCGGCTGGGCTCTATATAACTCACTCCAGGCCAGACAGCTGGATCAGGACGAGGTGCAGGTCAGATCCAGCGCCAGCCCAGACAGAAAAACTTGGTGAGTAGCAGGACATCCTGCCCACCTGAAGAGAGGCAGCGTGAGCTAATGGTTAGAGCAGTCAGGGTTGGGCAGAAGGGCTTCTAGGTGCTCTCTGGAGAGGGGAGGTTTTTGCAGCCCCTGGCCCCGCAGTGGCTGGATCTCCAGCGGGTTTGGGTGCCATGTGGGGAAAACAAGAACTTGATTTCCTGCACAGAGAAGGAGAAAAACGGTCCCCACACGTGGCCTGGGAGGCCCAGCCTGGTAGATTTGGGGTGCTCCAGCCCACAGTGAGACAGCTGGGGTGTCTGCAGCACCAGTGAGGGTTCCCCAATACTGGGGGGAGCTCCAAGTCTTGAGGTCTGGATCCAGGCAAGTGGGTGGCTGCATCTGGCTCCTGGGCAGGGGTTCCATACCTCTGCTCTAGAGCCGTGGTCACCAGCCGGTAGATCGATCTACCGGTCGATCTCAGAGGCTCTAAGAGTCGATCTTGAGCCCTCTCTGAACTGTGCAGCACATTTACATTTGATTTCTTCATTTGAGCAGCAGCTACGCACGAGCAACAGCACAGGTGAGTAGCTGTGGGATGGTGGGAGCTGGGAGGTCAGGAGAGCAGAAACACCCCGGCCGCTTTCAGCTGCAAGAGGCTGCCCCGCGCTCCAGCTGATCGGCGGCTTCTCCTCTGCGCCTGCCCACGTGGAGCGTGGGGCACCTTGGCTGAGCGCCATGGCTGCCAGGCCATCTGGCCATGGCGCCCAGCCAGGGTGTACACGCTCCACGTGGGCAGGCGCAGAGGAGAAGCCGCCGATCGGCTGGAGCGCAGTTCAGCCTCCTCGGGGCTGAAAGCCACAGCCAGCTGGCCAGGCAGCCGCTTCTCTTCCCTCCAGCCCAGCTGCCCTGCGCTCAGCTCAGGGAGGCTTTGCCTAGCTCCAGCTGTGCTGGACCAAGCTTCCCGGGCTGAGGGCAGGGCAGCCGGGCTGAAGCGAAGAGAAACCGCTTCTCCTCGCTCCGGCCCAGCTGCCCTACGCTGAGCCCGGGAAGCTTGCTCCAGCACAGCTGGAAGTAGGTGCAGTGTCCCTGGGCTGAGCGCAGGGCAGCCGGGCCGGAGTGAGGAGAAGCGGCTTCTCTTCGCTCCCACCCGGCTGCTCTGCGCCCAGCCCGGAGACGCTGCGCCTAGCTCCAGCTGTGCTGGACCAAGCTTCCCGGGCTGAGCGCAGGGCAGCAGGGCGGGAGTGAAGAGAAGCCGCTTCTCCTCGCTCCAGACCGGCTGCCCTGCGCTCAGCCTGGAGGGAGCGCGGGACGGAGGCTTCCCTCCTTGGCTGGTGTAGGGGACTCCCTGCTCCCGAACCTTGTTCCCTCTCCCCTGCCCCAAACCTGTCCCCCGCCCTCCTGGCCCCCTGTTCCCTCTCCCTTGCCCCCCCGCCCCGCTGCAGAAACCTGCCCCCCGGCACCCTGCCCCCCCTGGAGAAACCAGTTCCCTCTGGCACCCTGTCCCCTATGGCAGAAACCTGTCCCCCTGCCTTCCCCACTACAGAAACCTGTCCCCCTGCTCCCCTCTGCAGAACCCTGTCCCCCCCCAGCACCCTGTCCTCTGCTGCAGAAACCTGTCCTTCTGGCACCCTGCCCCCTCTCTCCTTCCCCCACTGGCACCCTGTTCCCTGCCCCAGAACCCACTGGCACCCCTCCCCAGTACTGTGTCCCCTGCTCCCGAATGACTTTTCTATGGGTCAGAGACCCCTGACTCAAGGCAGGTTCCCTGCCATTCTCATAAATAAAGACAATGCAGAAACTTTTTGTGTTTGACATCGTATTTCATTTAAAAATGAAGCCTGGCCAACAAACCCCCAATTGGGGCCAAGTCCCCATCTGGGCACAACCACTCCTGCACTCCCCCTTCCCCAGACCTGAGCCTATCAAACACTGGAACCCCCTGCCCTGAGCCCTTCACATACCCCAACCCAAATTCCTGCATCCTCGCATCCACAAGCCTGTGGCTTGCTTAGTACCCCAACACTGCCTGGCCTGGAGCCCCCTCCCCGAGCCAGCGTCCCCTTCTCCACCTCCTCCTGCATCCAGATTTCCTCCCAGAGCTTGCACCTCTCACCCCTTCCCACCCCCAAATCCCTCGTTCTCACCCTGGAGCCCACACATCCTGTCTCAACCCAGCAAGGGTACGGCTAGACTGCAGGAGTTTTTCAGGATTCTGGAGACATCCCAGAAAAACTCTTCTGCATCCAGGGATGTGTTTGTTCTTCCACTTTTTTTAGTGGAAGAGCAAACATGATCTTTCGGTCACCCCTATATTCCTCTTTCCACGAGGAATAAGGGGGCTTCCAGAAGAAGGGGTTTTTCTGACATTTGGTCCAGTCTAGACAGGCCAAATGTTGGAAAAACTTCTTCCTGCAGAAGATTTAAAAATTAAAAAAAGCAGCAGTATAAGGATTGGGGATAGCAAGTGACAGAGAGGAGGAGAATAGAGAGGGCGGGGCTTCAAGGAAGGGGCGGGGCTTCAAGGAAGGGGCGGGGCAGTAGAACTTGGCTTGGTCTGTCATTTAAAAAGTGATCTTGGGTGTAAAAAGGTTGGAGACCACTGGTCTAGAGCGTTTGGGGCAGCATGGGGGAGGGGCAGGGTTTTACCCAGGAGGGGACAGATCCCACCCCGCGCTGTCTCCATCCATCTCCCCCTCTCCCCACTGAAGGTGGATCTAGAGACACACGACATGGGCCTGGGGGGACTCCGCCCCACGCTCCTGCTGCTCCTGGCCCTGCTGCCGGCCGGCCTGGCCCTTTGGTTTGCATCCCGCAGCTCCCGACAATGGGTGGCCAGGCACGTGGATTTCCCCAGGAGCAGACCCCTCCGCCGGCCAGCAGTATTGAAACTACCTCATGCGGCCGTGGCGCTCTCTCACTGGTACCTGGAGACGCCCCTTCATCTTTGTCCACGCGGATCCCAGCCAGCTCTCCGCCCTCTGCCGCTGTGGGGACGGGTCCCAGCCCCCGAACAGAACGTGCGTCAGCAGAAACCGAATCCCCACCACCACCTGCCGCGTGGCCTTAGGTGGCGGCCTGAGGGCTCCTTGTATGTGGGCCGGTTCCAGAGACGCAGGATCCGCATGGCCTGCCGCAGCGGGAAGCCCGTGGACATCCTGGGAACCGTGTAAAGTCGTGAGCGGGCCGAGGGCTGGGAGAGGGTCCCCTGCACCCCGCTTTGCTCCTCTGCCCTGCCCCGTCCCTACCCCCCCAGGCAGCCCCTGCCCTTAGGCTCTGCCCTGTCCCTGTCCCCCTGGCATGAGTCCCCCCCCCCCCGGAGTATCCTGTGCCCACATTTCCCAAGGGTTGGCTGCCCAGGTCTGTGGGGTGTTCCCATGCTGGGGCCCGGTTCCCAACCCCCCTCACCAGTGTCACCGAGACCCTCAGCCGGAACCCAGCACCCGCAGAGAGACTCTGAAATCTCAGAGGAATTTGCTTTGGGGATGGTTTGGAGCGTCCCAGGGCAGAACAAAATTCCCTTGAGTTCCGGTTGGCTGCCCTTTCCCCGCCCCACGCCTGCTGTGTCCATTATCCCACACAGCCTCTTCCCCTCCCTCGCCCATGGGCTGAGGGGCTGTGGCCACGGGAAGCTGCCACGTCGTTGAATTTTCTTGCTGCTCCTGGCAATAAAACACTTTCCGGCGCACGAAGCACAAGGGGTGAGTTTGTGGGGGGGAGGGGCAGGGTCTGGGGTCCCAGAGGGAAGGGGGTCAGGGCTCAGGCTGGGGTCAGGGCCGGGCCTCCCATGTGCCCTGTGGGCAGAGCCGGGGGCATTTCAGCCCAGTCACCCGCTGTGGCTGGTTGATCCGGCAACCCTTCTGCCTGTCCCCCGCCTGAGACCCGGCGGGGCGTCTCTGCCACTGCAATCCGGGGGGGGGTGGATGTGTCTGGGGCGACCTGAGAGGGTCAAACCGGGGCAAAGAGCCCGGAGACGTGGCCACTTCCCGCCCAAGCCTGGGGGTCCGTCGCTCTAAGGCCTGAAACCTCACACAGAGACCACTGGCTTGGCCCCGGCTCCCCAGAAACCTCACGAGCAACCTCTTGAGATACCCTCTTTCCCTGCGCCCCCTCAGCCTCCCACCTCCCCTCCCACACCCCAGTGTTCCCTGTGCCCCCCAGCCCCCCCTCACACAGGGGAGAGGTTATAACCCATCCCCCACCTCCCCTCAGACACCCCAGTGCTCCCTGTGCCCCCCCAGCCCCCCCTTACACAGGGGAGAGGTTATAACCCATCCCCCACCTCCCCTCACACACCCCAGTGCTCCCTGTGCCCCCCCAGCCCCCCCTTACACAGGGGAGAGGTTATAACCCATTCCCCACCTCCCCTCACACACCCCAGTGCTCCCTGTGCCCCACCCAGCCCCCCCTTACACAGGGGAGAGGTTATAACCCATCCCCCACCTCCCCTCACACACCCCAGTGCTCCCTGTGCCCCACCCAGCCCCCCCTTACACAGGGGAGAGGTTATAACCCATCCCCCACCTCCCCTCAGACACCCCAGTGCTCCCTGTGCCCCACCCAGCCCCCCCTTACACAGGGGAGAGGTTATAACCCATCCCCCACCTCCCCTCAGACACCCCAGCGCTCCCTGTGCCCCCCCCAGCCCCCCTTTACACAGGGGAGAGGTTATAACCCATCCCCCACCTCCCCTCACACACCCCAGTGCTCCCTGTGCCCCCCCAGCCCCCCCTTACACAGGGGAGAGGTTATAACCCATCCCCCCACCTCCCCTCACACACCCCAGTGCTCCCTGTGCCCCCCCAGCCCCCCTTTACACAGGGGAGAGGTTATAACCCATCCCCCTACCTCCCCTCGCACACCCCAGTGCTCCCTGTGCCCCCCCAGCCCCCCCTTACACAGGGGAGAGGTTATGACCCATCCCCCACCTCCCCTCACACACCCCAGTGCTCCCTGTGCCCCCCCCAGCCCCCCCTTACACAGGGGAGAGGTTATAACCCATCCCCCACCTCCCCTCACACACCCCAGTGCTCCCTGTGCCCCCCCAGCCCCCCCTTACACAGGGGAGAGGTTATAACCCTTCCCCCCACCTCCCCTCACACACCCCAGTGCTCCCTGTGCCCCCCCCAGCCCCCCTTACACAGGGGAGAGGTTATAACCCATCCCCCACCTCCCCTCAGACACCCCAGTGCTCCCTGTGCCCCCCCCAGCCCCCCCTTACACAGGGGAGAGGTTATAACCCATCCCCCACCTCCCCTCAGACACCCCAGTGCTCCCTGTGCCCCCCAGCCCCCCTTACACAGGGGAGAGGTTATAACCCATCCCCCACCTCCCCTCACACACCCCAGTGCTCCCTGTGCCCCCCCCAGCCCCCCCTTACACAGGGGAGAGGTTATAACCCATCCCCCACCTCCCCTCACACACCCCAGTGCTCCCTGTGCCCCCCCAGCCCCCCCTTACACAGGGGAGAGGTTATAACCCATCCCCCACCTCCCCTCACACACCCCAGTGCTCCCTGTGCCCCCCCAGCCCCCCTTACACAGGGGAGAGGTTATAACCCATCCCCCACCTCCCCTCACACACCCAGTGCTCCCTGTGCCCCCCCAGCCCCCCCTTACACAGGGGAGAGGTTATAACCCATCCCCCCACCTCCCCTCACACACCCCAGTGCTCCCTGTGCCCCCCCAGCCCCCCTTACACAGGGGAGAGGTTATAACCCATCCCCCACCTCCCCTCACACACCCCAGTGCTCCCTGTGCCCCCCCCAGCCCCCCTTACACAGGGGAGAGGTTATAACCCATCCCCCACCTCCCCTCACACACCCCAGTGCTCCCTGTGCCCCCCCCAGCCCCCCTTACACAGGGGAGAGGTTATAACCCATCCCCCACCTCCCCTCAGACACCCCAGTGCTCCCTGTGCCCCCCCAGCCCCTCTTACACAGGGGAGAGGTTATAACCCATCCCCCACCTCCCCTCACACACCCCAGTGCTCCCTGTGCCCCCCCAGCCCCCCTTACACAGGGGAGAGGTTATAACCCATCCCCCACCTCCCCTCAGACACCCCAGTGCTCCCTGTGCCCCCCCAGCCCCCCTTACACAGGGGAGAGGTTATAACCCATCCCCCACCTCCCCTCACACACCCCAGTGCTCCCTGTGCCCCCCCCAGCCCCCCTTACACAGGGGAGAGGTTATAACCCATCCCCCACCTCCCCTCAGACACCCCAGTGCTCCCTGTGCCCCCCAGCCCCCCCTTACACAGGGGAGAGGTTATAACCCATCCCCCCACCTCCCCTCACACACCCCAGCGCTCCCTGTGCCCCCCCAGCCCCCCTTACACAGGGGAGAGGTTATAACCCATCCCCCCACCTCCCCTCAGACACCCCAGTGCTCCCTGTGCCCCCCAGCCCCCCTTACACAGGGGAGAGGTTATAACCCATCCCCCACCTCCCCTCACACACCCCAGCGCTCCCTGTGCCCCCCCCAGCCCCCCTTACACAGGGGAGAGGTTATAACCCATCCCCCACCTCCCCTCACAACCCCAGCGCTCCCTGTGCCCCCCCAGCCCCCCTTACACAGGGGAGAGGTTATAACCCATCCCCCACCTCCCCTCAGACACCCCAATGCTCCCTGTGCCCCCCCAGGCCCCTCTTACACAGGGGAGAGGTTATAACCCATCCCCCATCTCCCCTCACACACCCCAGTGCTCGCTGTGCCCCCCCAGCCCCCCCTTACACAGGGGAGAGGTTATAACCCATCCCCCACCTCCCCTCACACACCCCAGTGCTCCCTGTGCCCCCCCAGCCCCCCTTACACAGGGGAGAGGTTATAACCCATCCCCCACCTCCCCTCAGACACCCCAGTGCTCCCTGTGCCCCCCAAGGCCCCCCTTACACAGGGGAGAGGTTATAACCCATCCCCCACCTCCCCTCGACACCCCAGCGCTCCCTGTGCCCCCCCAGCCCCCCTTACACAGGGGAGAGGTTATAACCCATCCCCCCACCTCCCCTCACACACCCCAGTGCTCCCTGTGCCCCCCAGCCCCCCTCACACAGGGGAGAGGTTATAACCCATCCCCCACCTCCCCTCAGACACCCCAGTGCTCCCTGTGCCCCCCAGCCCCCCTTACACAGGGGAGAGGTTATAACCCATCCCCCATCTCCCCTCACACACCCCAGCGCTCCCTGTGCCCCCCCCACCCCCCCTTACACAGGGGAGAGGTTATAACCCATCCCCCACCTCCCCTCGGACACCCCAGCGCTCCCTGTGCCCCCCCAGCCCCCCTTACACAGGGGAGAGGTTATAACCCATCCCCCACCTCCCCTCAGACACCCCAGTGCTCCCTGTGCCCCCCCAGCCCCCCTTACACAGGGGAGAGGTTATAACCCATCCCCCACCTCCCCTCACACACCCCAGTGCTCCCTGTGCCCCCCCAGCCCCCCTTACACAGGGGAGAGGTTATAACCCATCCCCCACCTCCCCTCACACACCCCAGTGCTCCCTGTGCCCCCCCAGCCCCCCCTTACACAGGGGAGAGGTTATAACCCATCCCCCACCTCCCCTCACACACCCCAGTGCTCCCTGTGCCCCCCCAGCCCCCCCTTACACAGGGGAGAGGTTATAACCCATCCCCCACCTCCCCTCACACACCCCAGTGCTCCCTGTGCCCCCCCAGCCCCCCTTACACAGGGGAGAGGTTATAACCCATCCCCCCACCTCCCCTCAGACACCCCAGTGCTCCCTGTGCCCCCCCAGCCCCCCCTTACACAGGGGAGAGGTTATAACCCATCCCCCACCTCCCCTCACACACCCCAGTGCTCCCTGTGCCCCCCCAGCCCCCCCTTACACAGGGGAGAGGTTATAACCCATCCCCCACCTCCCCTCACACACCCCAGTGCTCCCTGTGCCCCCCCAGCTCCCCCTTACACAGGGGAGAGGTTATAACCCATCCCCCACCTCCCCTCACACACCCCAGTGCTCCCTGTGCACCCCCAGCCCCCCCTTACACAGGGGAGAGGTTATAACCCATCCCCCACCTCCCCTCACACACCCCAGTGCTCCCTGTGCCCCCCCAGCCCCCCCTTACACAGGGGAGAGGTTATAACCCATCCCCCTACCTCCCCTCAGACACCCCAGTGCTCCCTGCTGCCCCCCAGCCCCCCCTTACACAGGGGAGAGGTTATAACCCATCCCCCACCTCCCCTCAGACACCCCAGAGCTCCCTGTGCCCCCCAGCCCCCCTTTACACAGGGGAGAGGTTATAACCCATCCCCCTACCTCCCCTCACACACCCCAGTGCTCCCTGTGCCCCCCCAGACCCCCTTACACAGGGGAGAGGTTATAACCCATCCCCCACCTCCCCTCACACACCCCAGTGCTCCCTGTGCCCCCCCAGCCCCCCCTTACACAGGGGAGAGGTTATAACCCATCCCCCTACCTCCCCTCAGACACCCCAGTGCTCCCTGTGCCCCCCAGCCCCCCCTTACACAGGGGAGAGGTTATAACCCATCCCCCACCTCCCCTCACACACCCCAGTGTTCCCTGTGCCCCCCAGCCCCCCCTTACACAGGGGAGAGGTTATAACCCATCCCCCTACCTCCCCTCGCACACCCCAGTGTTCCCTGTGCCCCCCAGCCCCCCCTTACACAGGGGAGACGTTATGACCCATCCCCCACCTCCCCTCACACATCCCAGTGCTCCCCGTGCCCCCCCCAGCCCCCCCTGACACAGGGGAGAGGTTATAACCCATCCCCCACCTCCCCTCACACACCCCAGTGCTCCCTGTGCCCCCCCCAGCCCCCCCTTACACAGGGGAGAGGTTATAACCCTTCCCCCCACCTCCCCTCACGCACCCCAGTGCTCCCTGTGCCCCCCCCCAGCCCCCCCTTACACAGGGGAGAGGTTATAACCCATCCCCCACCTCCCCTCAGACACCCCAGTGCTCCCTGTGCCCCCCCCAGCCCCCCCTTACACAGGGGAGAGGTTATAACCCATCCCCCACCTCCCCTCAGACACCCCAGTGCTCCCTGTGCCCCCCCAGCCCCCCCTTACACAGGGGAGAGGTTATAACCCATCCCCCACCTCCCCTCACACACCCCAGCGCTCCCTGTGCCCCCCCAGGCCCCCTTTACACAGGGGAGAGGTTATAACCCATCCCCCACCTCCCCTCACACACCCCAGTGCTCCCTGTGCCCCCCCAGCCCCCCTTACACAGGGGAGAGGTTATAACCCATCCCCCACCTCCCCTCACACACCCCAGTGCTCCCTGTGCCCCCCCAGCCCCCCCTTACACAGGGGAGAGGTTATAACCCTTCCCCCCACCTCCCCTCACACACCCCAGCGCTCCCTGTGCCCCCCCCAGCCCCCCTTTACACAGGGGAGAGGTTATAACCCATCCCCCACCTCCCCTCAGACACCCCAGTGCTCCCTGTGCCCCCCCAGCCCCCCTTACACAGGGGGGGGGGGGGGGGGGGGCCCCCCTTACACAGGGGAGAGGTTATAACCCATCCCCCACCTCCCCTCACACCCCCAGGCTCCCTGTGCCCCCCCAGCCCCCCTTACACAGGGGAGAGGTTATAACCCTCCCCCACCTCCCCTCAGCACCCCAGTGCTCCCTGTGCCCCCCAGCCCCCCTTACACAGGGGAGAGGTTATAACCCATCCCCCACCTCCCCTCAACACCCCAGTGCTCCCTGTGCCCCCCCAGCCCCCCTTACACAGGGGAGAGGTTATAACCCATCCCCCACCTCCCCTCAACACCCCAGTGCTCCCTGTGCCCCCCCAGCCCCCCCTTACACAGGGGAGAGGTTATAACCCATCCCCCACCTCCCCTCAACCCCCAGGCTCCCTGTGCCCCCCCCAGGCCCCCTTACACAGGGGAGAGGTTATAACCCATCCCCCACCTCCCCTCACACACCCCAGTGCTCCCTGTGCCCCCCCAGCCCCCCCTTACACAGGGGAGAGGTTATAACCCATCCCCCACCTCCCCTCAACACCCCAGGCTCCCTGTGCCCCCCCAGCCCCCCCTTACACAGGGGAGAGGTTATAACCCTCCCCCCACCCCCCTCACACACCCCAGGCTCCCTGTGCCCCCCAGCCCCCCTACACAGGGGAGAGGTTATAACCCATCCCCCCACCCCCCTCAACACCCCAGTGCTCCCTGTGCCCCCCAGCCCCCCTTACACAGGGGAGAGGTTATAACCCATCCCCCACTCCCCTCACACACCCCAGCGCTCCCTGTGCCCCCCCCCCCCCCTTACACAGGGGAGAGGTTATAACCCATCCCCCACCTCCCCTCACACCCCAGGCTCCCTGTGCCCCCCAGCCCCCCTTACACAGGGGAGAGGTTATAACCCATCCCCCACCTCCCCTCAACACCCCAGGCTCCCTGTGCCCCCCCAGCCCCCCTTACACAGGGGAGGGTTATAACCCATCCCCCCCTCCCCTCACAACCCCAGGCTCCCTGTGCCCCCCCAGCCCCCTTACACAGGGGAGAGGTTATAACCCATCCCCCACCTCCCCTCACACACCCCAGTGCTCCCTGTGCCCCCCCAGCCCCCCTTACACAGGGGAGAGGTTATAACCCATCCCCCACCTCCCCTCACACACCCCAGTGCTCCCTGTGCCCCCCCAGCCCCCCTTACACAGGGGAGAGGTTATAACCCATCCCCCCACCTCCCCTCAACACCCCAGTGCTCCCTGTGCCCCCCCAGCCCCCCCTTACACAGGGGAGAGGTTATAACCCATCCCCCACCTCCCCTCAACACCCCAGTGCTCCCTGTGCCCCCCCAGCCCCCCTTACACAGGGGAGAGGTTATAACCCATCCCCCACCTCCCCTCAGACACCCCAGTGCTCCCTGTGCCCCACCCAGCCCCCCTCACACAGGGGAGAGGTTATAACCCATCCCCCCCTCCCCTCAACACCCCAGGCTCCCTGTGCCCCCCCCAGCCCCCCTACACAGGGGAGAGGTTATAACCCTCCCCCCCCCTCCCCTCACACACCCCAGCGCTCCCTGTGCCCCACCCAGCCCCCCCTTACACAGGGGAGAGGTTATAACCCTTCCCCCCCTCCCCTCACACACCCCAGGCTCCCTGTGCCCCCCCCCCAGCCCCCCCTTACACAGGGGAGAGGTTATAACCCATCCCCCCCTCCCTCAACAACCCCCCAGTGCTCCCTGTGCCCCCCCCCCCCCCCTTACACAGGGGAGAGGTTATAACCCATCCCCCCCTCCCCTCAGACACCCCAGTGCTCCCTGTGCCCCCCCCCCCCCTACACAGGGGAGAGGTTATAACCCATCCCCCCCTCCCCTCAGACACCCCAGTGCTCCCTGTGCCCCCCCAGCCCCCCCTTACACAGGGGAGAGGTTATAACCCATCCCCCACCTCCCCTCAGACACCCCAGTGCTCCTGTGCCCCCCCCAGCCCCCCCTTACACAGGGGAGAGGTTATAACCCATCCCCCCACCTCCCCTCAGACACCCCAGTGCTCCCTGTGCCCCCCCCAGCCCCCCTCACACAGGGGAGAGGTTATAACCCATCCCCCCCCCTCCCCTCAACACCCCAGGCTCCCTGTGCCCCCCCAGCCCCCCTACACAGGGGAGAGGTTATAACCCTCCCCCCCCTCCCCTCACACACCCCAGCCTCCCTGTGCCCCACCCCCCCCCCTTACACAGGGGAGAGGTTATAACCCTCCCCCCCTCCCCTCACACACCCCAGGCTCCCTGTGCCCCCCCCACCCCCCCCTTACACAGGGGAGAGGTTATAACCCATCCCCCCCTCCCCCTCAACACCCCAGTGCTCCCTGTGCCCCCCCCACCCCCCTTACACAGGGAGAGGTTATAACCCATCCCCCCCTCCCCTCAGACACCCCAGTGCTCCCTGTGCCCCCCCAGCCCCCCTACACAGGGGAGAGGTTATAACCCATCCCCCCCTCCCCTCAGACACCCCAGTGCTCCCTGTGCCCCCCCAGCCCCCCTTACACAGGGGAGAGGTTATAACCCATCCCCCACCTCCCCTCAGACACCCCAGTGCTCCTGTGCCCCCCCCAGCCCCCCTTACACAGGGGAGAGGTTATAACCCATCCCCCACCTCCCCTCAGACACCCCAGTGCTCCCTGTGCCCCCCCCAGCCCCCCTCACACAGGGGAGAGGTTATAACCCATCCCCCCACCTCCCCTCAACACCCCAGGCTCCCTGTGCCCCCCCCAGCCCCCCCTACACAGGGGAGAGGTTATAACCCATCCCCCACCTCCCCTCAACACCCCAGGCTCCCTTTGCCCCCCCAGCCCCCCCTTACACAGGGGAGAGGTTATAACCCATCCCCCACCTCCCCTCAGACACCCCAGTGCTCCCTGTGCCCCCCCAGCCCCCCCTACACAGGGGAGAGGTTATAACCCATCCCCCACCTCCCCTCAGACACCCCAGTGCTCCCTGTGCCCCCCAGCCCCCCTTACACAGGGGAGAGGTTATAACCCATCCCCCCCTCCCCTCAACACCCCAGTGCTCCCTGTGCCCCCCCAGCCCCCCTCACACAGGGGAGAGGTTATAACCCATCCCCCCACCTCCCCTCAGACACCCCAGTGCTCCCTGTGCCCCCCAGCCCCCCCTTACACAGGGGAGAGGTTCTAACCCATCCCCCCACCTCCCCTCAGACACCCCAGTGCTCCCTGTGCCCCCCCAGCCCCCCTCACACAGGGGAGAGGTTATAACCCATCCCCCACCTCCCCTCAGACACCCACCCCAGTGCTCCCTGTGCCCCCCCAGCCCCACCTTACACAGGGGAGAGGTTATAACCCATCCCCCCACCTCCCCTCACACACCCCAGTGCTCCCTGTGCCCCCCCAGCCCCCCTTACACAGGGAGAGGTTATAACCCATCCCCCACCTCCCCTCACACACCCCAGTGCTCCCTGTGCCTCCCCAGCCCCCCCTTACACAGGGGAGAGGTTATAACCCATCCCCCCACCTCCCCTCACGCACCCCAGTGCTCCCTGTGCCCCACCCAGCCCCCCTCACACAGGGGAGAGGTTATAACCCATCCCCCACCTCCCCTCAGACACCCCAGTGCTCCCTGTGCCCCCCCAGCCCCCCCTTACACAGGGAGAGGTTATAACCCATCCCCCACCTCCCCTCAGACACCCCAGCGCTCCCTGTGCCCCCCCCCAGCCCCCTTTACACAGGGGAGAGGTTATAACCCATCCCCCACCTCCCCTCACACACCCCAGTGCTCCCTGTGCCCCCCCAGCCCCCCTTACACAGGGGAGAGGTTATAACCCTTCCCCCCCACCTCCCCTCACACACCCCAGCGCTCCCTGTGCCCCCCCCAGCCCCCCTTACACAGGGGAGAGGTTATAACCCATCCCCCACCTCCCCTCACACACCCCAGTGCTCCCTGTGCCCCCCCAGCCCCCTCTTACACAGGGGAGAGGTTATAACCCTTCCCCCCACTCCCTCACACACCCCAGCGCTCCCTGTGCCCCCCCCAGCCCCCCTCACACAGGGGAGAGGTTATAACCCATCCCCCCCTCTCCCTCACACACACCCAGCGCTCCCTGTGCCCCCCCCAGCCCCCCTTACACAGGGGAGAGGTTATAACCCATCCCCCACCTCCCCTCACACACCCCAGTGCTCCCTGTGCCCCCCAGCCCCCCTCACACAGGGGAGAGGTTATAACCCATCCCCCACCTCCCCTCAGACACCCCAGTGCTCCCTGTGCCCCCCCCAGCCCCCCTTACACAGGGGAGAGGTTATAACCCATCCCCCACCTCCCCTCACACACCCCAGTGCTCCCTGTGCCCCACCCAGCCCCCCTCACACAGGGGAGAGGTTATAACCCATCCCCCACCTCCCCTCAGACACCCCAGTGCTCCCTGTGCCCCCCAGCCCCCCTTACACAGGGGAGAGGTTATAACCCATCCCCCACCTCCCCTCAGACACCCCAGCGCTCCCTGTGCCCCCCCAGCCCCCCCTTACACAGGGGAGAGGTTATAACCCATCCCCCCACCTCCCCTCAGACACCCCAGTGCTCCCTGTGCCCCCCAGCCCCCCCCTTACACAGGGGAGAGGTTATAACCCATCCCCCACCTCCCCTCACACACCCCAGTGCTCCCTGTGCCCCCCAGCCCCCCTTACACAGGGGAGAGGTTATAACCCATCCCCCACCTCCCCTCACACACCCCCCAGTGCTCCCTGTGCCCCCCCACCCCCCCTTACACAGGGGAGAGGTTATAACCCATCCCCCACCTCCCCTCACACACCCCAGTGCTCCCTGTGCCCCCCCCAGCCCCCCCTTACACAGGGGAGAGGTTATAACCCATCCCCCCCCCCCCTCACACACCCCCAGCGCTCCCTGTGCCCCCCCAGCCCCCCTTACACAGGGGAGAGGTTATAACCCATCCCCCCCTCCCTCACACACCCCAGTGCTCCCTGTGCCCCCCCCAGCCCCCCTTACACAGGGGAGAGGTTATAACCCATCCCCCACCTCCCCTCGGACACCCCAGCGCTCCCTGTGCCCCCCAGCCCCCCCCTTACACAGGGAGACGTTATAACCCATCCCCCCACCTCCCCTCACACACCCCAGTGCTCCCTGTGCCCCCCAGCCCCCCTCACACAGGGGAGAGGTTATAACCCATCCCCCATCTCCCTCACACACCCCAGCGCTCCCTGTGCCCCCCCACCCCCCCTTACACAGGGAGAGGTTATAACCCATCCCCCACCTCCCCTCGGACACCCCAGCGCTCCCTGTGCCCCACCAGCCCCCCCTTACACAGGGGAGAGGTTATAACCTATCCCCCCACCTCCCCGCAGACACCCCAGTGCTCCCTGTGCCCCCCAGCCCCCCTTACACAGGGGAGAGGTTATAACCCATCCCCCACCTCCCCTCACACACCCCATGCTCCCTGTGCCCCCCCAGCCCCACCTTACACAGGGGAGAGGTTATAACCCATCCCCCACCTCCCCTCACACACCCCAGTGCTCCCTGTGCCCCCCCAGCCCCCCTTACACAGGGGAGAGGTTATAACCCATCCCCCACCTCCCCTCAGACACCCCAGTGCTCCCTGTGCCCCCCCAGCCCCACCTTACACAGGGGAGAGGTTATAACCCATCCCCCACCTCCCCTCAGACACCCCAGTGCTCCCTGTGCCCCCCCCAGCCCCCCGTTACACAGGGGAGAGGTTATAACCCATCCCCCACCTCCCCTCACACACCCCACGCGCTCCCTGTGCCCCACCCAGCCCCCCTCACACAGGGGAGAGGTTATAACCCATCCCCCACCTCCCTCAGACACCCCAGTGCTCCCTGTGCCCCCCCCCAGCCCCCCCTTACACAGGGAGAGGTTATAACCCTTCCCCCACCTCCCCTCACACACCCCAGCGCTCCCTGTGCCCCACCCAGCCCCCCTTACACAGGGGAGAGGTTATAACCCATCCCCCCCTCCTCTCACACACCCCAGTGCTCCCTGTGCCCCCCCCATCCCCCCTTACACAGGGGAGAGGTTATAACCCATCCCCCACCTCCCCTCAGACACCCCAGTGCTCCCTGTGCCCCACCCAGCCCCCCTCACACAGGGGAGAGGTTATAACCCATCCCCCCCTCCCTCACACACACCCCAGCGCTCCCTGTGCCCCCCCAGCCCCCCGTTACACAGGGGAGAGGTTATAACCCATCCCCCACCTCCCTCAGACACACCCCAGTGCTCCCTGTGCCCCCCCCAGCCCCCCGTTACACAGGGGAGAGGTTATAACCCATCCCCCACCTCCCCTCAGACACCCCAGTGCTCCCTGTGCCCCCCCAGCCCCCCTCACACAGGGGAGAGGTTATAACCCATCCCCCCACCTCCCCTCAGACACCCCAGTGCTCCCTGTGCCCCCCCAGCCCCCCTCACACAGGGAGAGGTTATAACCCATCCCCCACCTCCCCTCACACACCCCAGCGCTCCCTGTGCCCCCCCAGCCCCCCCTTACACAGGGGAGAGGTTATAACCCATCCCACACCTCCCCTCAGACACCCCAGTGCTCCCTGTGCCCCCCCAGCTCCCCTCACACAGGGGAGAGGTTATAACCCATCCCCCACCTCCCCTCAGACACCCCAGTGCTCCCTGTGCCCCCCCAGCCCCCCTCACACAGGGGAGAGGTTATAACCCATCCCCCACCTCCCCTCAGACACACCCAGTGCTCCCTGTGCCCCCCCAGCCCCCCCTTACACAGGGAGAGGTTATAACCCATCCCCCACCTCCCCTCACACACCCCAGTGCTCCCTGTGCCCCCCAGCCCCCCCTTACACAGGGGAGAGGTTATAACCCATCCCCCCACCTCCCCTCACGCACCCCAGTGCTCCCTGTGCCCCCCCAGCCCCCCCTCACACAGGGGAGAGGTTATAACCCATCCCCCACGTCCCCTCAGACACCCCAGTGCTCCCTGTGCCCCCCCAGCCCCCCCTTACACAGGGGAGAGGTTATAACCCATCCCCCACCTCCCCTCAGACACCCCAGCGCTCCCTGTGCCCCCCCCCAGCCCCCCTCACACAGGGGAGAGGTTATAACCCATCCCCCACCTCCCCTCACACACCCCAGTGCTCCCTGTGCCCCCCAGCCCCCCCACCCACACAGGGGAGAGGTTATAACCCATCCCCCCACCTCCCCTCACACACCCCAGCGCTCCCTGTGCCCCCCCCAGCCCCCCTTTACACAGGGGAGAGGTTATAACCCATCCCCCACCTCCCCTCACACACCCCAGTGCTCCCTGTGCCCCCCCAGCCCCCTCACACAGGGGAGAGGTTATAACCCTTCCCCCCACCTCCCCTCACACACCCCAGCGCTCCCTGTGCCCCCCCCAGCCCCCTCACACAGGGGAGAGGTTATAACCCATCCCCCCCCTCCCCTCACACACCCCAGCGCTCCCTGTGCCCCCCCAGCCCCCCTTACACAGGGGAGAGGTTATAACCCATCCCCCACCTCCCTCACACACCCCAGTGCTCCCTGTGCCCCCCAGCCCCCCTCACACAGGGGAGAGGTTATAACCCATCCCCCACCTCCCCTCAGACACCCCAGTGCTCCCTGTGCCCCCCCCCAGCCCCCCTCACACAGGGGAGAGGTTATAACCCATCCCCACCTCCCCTCACACACCCCAGTGCTCCCTGTGCCCCACCCAGCCCCCTCACACAGGGGAGAGGTTATAACCCATCCCCCACCTCCCCTCAGACACCCCAGTGCTCCCTGTGCCCCCCAGCCCCCCTTACACAGGGAGAGGTTATAACCCATCCCCCACCTCCCCTCGGACACCCCAGCGCTCCCTGTGCCCCCCAGCCCCCCCCATACACAGGGGAGAGGTTATAACCCATCCCCCACCTCCCCTCAGACACCCCAGTGCTCCCTGTGCCCCCCAGCCCCCCTTACACAGGGGAGAGGTTATAACCCATCCCCCACCTCCCCTCACACACCCCAGTGCTCCCTGTGCCCCCCAGCCCCACCTTACACAGGGGAGAGGTTATAACCCATCACCCCCCCCCTCCCCTCACACACCAGTGCTCCCTGTGCCCCCCCAGCCCCCCCTTACACAGGGGAGAGGTTATAACCCATCCCCCACCTCCCCTCACACACCCCAGTGCTCCCTGTGCCCCCCCCAGCCCCCCCTTACACAGGGGAGAGGTTATAACCCATCCCCCCTCCCCTCACACACCCCAGCGCTCCCTGTGCCCACCCAGCCCCCCCTTTCACAGGGGAGAGGTTATAACCCATCCCCCCCTCCCCTCACACACCCCAGTGCTCCCTGTGCCCCCCCCAGCCCCCCTCACACAGGGGAGAGGTTATAACCCATCCCCCACCTCCCCTCAGACACCCCAGTGCTCCCTGTGCCCCACCCAGCCCCCCCTTACACAGGGGAGAGGTTATAACCCATCCCCCACCTCCCCTCAGACACCCCAGTGCTCCCTGTGCCCCCCCAGGCCCCTCTTACACAGGGGAGAGGTTATAACCCATCCCCCATCTCCCCTCACACACCCCAGTGCTCCCTGTGGCCCCCAGCCCCCCCCCCCTTACACAGGGGAGAGGTTATACCCATCCCCCATCTCCCCTCACACACCCCAGTGCTCCCTGTGCCCCCCCAGCCCCCCCTTACACAGGGGAGAGGTTATAACCCATCCCCCATCTCCCCTCACACACCCCAGCGCTCCCTGTGCCCCCCCAGCCCCCCCTCACACAGGGGAGAGGTTATAACCCATCCCCCACCTCCCCTCAGACACCCCAGTGCTCCCTTGCCCCCCTAGCCCCCCTTACACAGGGGAGAGGTTATAACCCATCCCCCACCTCCCCTCACACACCCCAGTGCTCCCTGTGCCCCCCCAGCCCCCCCTTACACAGGGGAGAGGTTATAACCCATCCCCCACCTCCCCTCGGACACCCCAGCGCTCCCTGTGCCCCCCCAGCCCCCCCTTACACAGGGGAGACGTTATAACCCATCCCCCCACCTCCCCTCACACACCCCAGTGCTCCCTGTGCCCCCCAGCCCCCCTCACACAGGGGAGAGGTTATAACCCATCCCCCACCTCCCCTCAGACACCCCAGTGCTCCCTGTGCCCCCCAGCCCCCCCTTACACACAGGAGAGGTTATAACCCATCCCCCATCTCCCCTCACACACCCCAGCGCTCCCTGTGCCCCCCCCCACCCCCCCTTACACAGGGGAGAGGTTATAACCCATCCCCCACCTCCCCTCAGACACCCCAGCGCTCCCTGTGCCCCCCCAGCCCCCCCCTTACACAGGGAGAGGTTATAACCCATCCCCCCACCTCCCCTCAGACACCCCAGTGCTCCCTGTGCCCCCCAGCCCCCCTTACACAGGGGAGAGGTTATAACCCATCCCCCACCTCCCCTCACACACCCCAGTGCTCCCTGTGCCCCCCCAGCCCCACCTTACACAGGGGAGAGGTTATAACCCATCCCCCCACCTCCCCTCACACACCCCAGTGCTCCCTGTGCCCCCCCAGCCCCCCCTTACACAGGGGAGAGGTTATAACCCATCCCCCACCTCCCCTCAGACACCCCACTGCTCCCTGTGCCCCCCCAGCCCCACCTTACACAGGGGAGAGGTTATAACCCATCCCCCCACCTCCCCTCAGACACCCCAGTGCTCCCTGTGCCCCCCCCAGCCCCCCTCACACAGGGGAGAGGTTATAACCCATCCCCCACCTCCCCTCACACACCCCAGCGCTCCCTGTGCCCCACCCAGCCCCCCTCACACAGGGGAGAGGTTATAACCCATCCCCCACCTCCCCTCAGACACCCCAGTGCTCCCTGTGCCCCCCCCAGCCCCCCTCACACAGGGAGAGGTTATAACCCATCCCCCCCCTCCCCTCACACACCCCAGCGCTCCCTGTGCCCCCCCAGCCCCCCCTTACACAGGGGAGAGGTTATAACCCTTCCCCCACCTCCCCTCACACACCCCAGCGCTCCCTGTGCCCCACCCAGCCCCCCCTTACACAGGGGAGAGGTTATAACCCATCCCCCCCTCCTCTCACACACCCCAGTGCTCCCTGTTGCCCCCCCCATCCCCCCTTACACAGGGAGAGGTTATAACCCATCCCCCACCTCCCCTCAGACACCCCAGTGCTCCCTGTGCCCCACCCAGCCCCCCTCACACAGGGGAGGGTTATAACCCATCCCCCCCTCCCCTCACACACCCCAGCGCTCCCTGTGCCCCCCCAGCCCCCCGTTACACAGGGGAGACGTTATAACCCCATCCCCCACCTCCCCTCAGACACCCCAGTGCTCACTGTGCCCCCCCCCGCCCCCCCGTACACAGGGGAGAGGTTATAACCCATCCCCCACCTCCCCTCAGACACCCCAGTGCTCCCTGTGCCCCCCCAGCCCCCCTCACACAGGGGAGAGGTTATAACCCATCCCCCCACCTCCCCTCAGACACCCCAGTGCTCCCTGTGCCCCCCCCAGCCCCCCTCACACAGGGGAGAGGTTATAACCCATCCCCCCACCTCCCCTCACACACCCCAGCGCTCCCTTTGCCCCCCCAGCCCCCCCTTACACAGGGGAGAGGTTATAACCCATCCCACACCTCCCCTCAGACACCCCATGCTCCCTGTGCCCCCCCCAGCTCCCCTCACACAGGGAGAGGTTATAACCCATCCCCCACCTCCCCTCAGACACCCCAGTGCTCCCTGTGCCCCCCCAGCGCCCCTCACACAGGGGAGAGGTTATAACCCATCCCCCACCTCCCCAGACACCCCAGTGCTCCCTGTGCCCCCCCAGCCCCCCTTACACAGGAGAGGTTATAACCCATCCCCCACCTCCCCTCACACACCCCAGTGCTCCCTGTGCCCCCCCAGCCCCCCCTTACACAGGGAGAGGTTATAACCCATCCCCCACCTCCCCTCACACACCCCAGTGCTCCCTGTGCCCCCCCAGCCCCCCCCTTACACAGGGAGAGGTTATAACCCCTTCCCCCCACCTCCCCTCACGCACCCCAGTGCTCCCCTGTGCCCCACCCAGCCCCCCTCACACAGGGGAGAGGTTATAACCCATCCCCCCCGTCCCCTCAGACACCCCAGTGCTCCCTGTGCCCCCCCAGCCCCCCCTTACACAGGGGAGAGGTTATAACCCATCCCCCACCTCCCCTCAGACACCCCAGTGCTCCCTGTGCCCCACCAGCCCCCCCTTACACAGGGGAGAGGTTATAACCCTTCCCCCCACCTCCCCTCACACACCCCAGCGCTCCCTGTGCCCCCCCCAGCCCCCCTTTACACAGGGAGAGGTTATAACCATCCCCCATCCCCCCCCCCCCACCACCTCCCCTCACACACCCCAGTGCTCCCTGTGCCCCCCCAGCCCCCCCTTACACAGGGGAGAGGTTATAACCCATCCCCCACCTCCCCTCACACACCCCAGCGCTCCCTGTGCCCCCCCCAGCCCCCTTTACACAGGGGAGAGGTTATAACCCATCCCCCACCTCCCCTCACACACCCCAGTGCTCCCTGTGCCCCCCCAGCCCCCCTTACACAGGGGAGAGGTTATAACCCTTCCCCCCACCTCCCCTCACACACCCCAGCGCTCCCTGTGCCCCCCCAGCCCCCCTTTACACAGGGGAGAGGTTATAACCCATCCCCCCACCTCCCCTCACACACCCCAGTGCTCCCTGTGCCCCCCCAGCCCCCTCTTACACAGGGGAGAGGTTATAACCCTTCCCCCCCCCTCCCCTCACACACCCCAGCGCTCCCTGTGCCCCCCCCAGCCCCCCTCACACAGGGGAGAGGTTATAACCCATCCCCCCCTCCCCTCACACACCCCAGCGCTCCCTGTGCCCCCCCAGCCCCCTTACACAGGGGAGAGGTTATAACCCATCCCCCACCTCCCCTCACACACCCCAGTGCTCCCTGTGCCCCCCAGCCCCCCTCACACAGGGGAGAGGTTATAACCCATCCCCCACCTCCCCTCAGACACCCAGTGCTCCCTGTGCCCCCCCCAGCCCCCCTTACACACAGGGAGAGGTTATAACCCATCCCCCACCTCCCCTCACACACCCCAGTGCTCCCTGTGCCCCCCCAGCCCCCCTCACACAGGGGAGAGGTTATAACCCATCCCCCACCTCCCCTCACACACCCCAGCGCTCCCTGTGCCCCCCAGCCCCCCCCTCTCACAGGGGAGAGGTTATAACCCTTCCCCCCCCCTCCCCTCACACACCCCAGTGCTCCCTGTGCCCCCCCAGCCCCCCTCACACAGGGGAGAGGTTATAACCCATCCCCCACCTCCCCTCACACACCCCAGCGCTCCCTGTGCCCCCCCAGCCCCCGCGACACAGGGGAGAGGTTATAACCCATCCCCCCACCTCCCCTCAGACACCCCAGTGCTCCCTGTGCCCCACCCAGCCCCCCTCACACAGGGGAGAGGTTATAACCCATCCCCCCACCTCCCCTCGGACACCCCAGTGCTCCCTGTGCCCCCCAGCCCCCCCTTACACAGGGAGAGGTTATAACCCATCCCCCATCTCCCCTCACACACCCCAGTGCTCCCTGTGCCCCCCCAGCCCCCTCACACAGGGGAGAGGTTATAAACCATCCCATCCCCCACCTCCCCTCACACACCCCCAGCGCTCCCTGTGTCCCCCCAGCCCCCCCTCTCACAGGGGAGAGGTTATAACCCTTCCCCCCCCCTCCCCTCACACACCCCAGTGCTCCCTGTGCCCCCCCAGCCCCCCTCACACAGGGAGAGGTTATAACCCATCCCCCACCTCCCCTCACACACCCCAGCGCTCCCTGTGCCCCCCCCAGCCCCCCGCGACACAGGGAGAGGTTATAACCCATCCCCCCACCTCCCCTCAGACACCCCAGTGCTCCCTGTGCCCCACCCAGCCCCCCTCACACAGGGGAGAGGTTATAACCCATCCCCCCACCTCCCCTCGGACACCCCAGTGCTCCCTGTGCCCCCCCAGCCCCCCCTTACACAGGGGAGAGGTTATAACCCATCCCCCATCTCCCCTCACACACCCCAGCGCTCCCTGTGCCCCCCCCAGCCCCCCCTTACACAGGGGAGAGGTTATAACCCATCCCCCATCTCCCCTCACACACCCCACGCTCCCTGTGCCCCCCCAGCCCCCCCTCACACAGGGGAGAGTTATAACCCATCCCCCACCTCCCCTCAGACACCCCAGTGCTCCCTGTGCCCCCCTAGCCCCCCTTACACAGGGGAGAGGTTATAAACCATACCCCCACCTCCCCTCAGACACCCCAGTGCTCCCTGTGCCCCCCCCCAGCCCCCCTCACAGAGGGGAGAGGTTATAACCCATCCCCCCCCTCCCCTCACACACCCCAGCGCTCCCTGTGCCCCCCAGCCCCCCTCACACAGGGAGAGGTTATAACCCATCCCCCACCTCCCCTCACACACCCCAGTGCTCCCTGTGCCCCCCAGCCCCCCTCACACAGGGGAGAGGTTATAACCCATCCCCCCACCTCCCCTCAGACACCCCAGTGCTCCCTGTGCCCCCCCAGCCCCCCTTACACAGGGGAGAGGTTATAACCCATCCCCCATCTCCCCTCACACACCCCAGCGCTCCCTGTGCCCCCCCACCCCCCTCACACAGGGGAGAGGTTATAACCCATCCCCACCTCCCCTCGGACACCCCAGTGCTCCCTGTGCCCCCCAGCCCCCCCTTACACAGGGAAAGGTTATAACCCATCCCCCACCTCCCCTCGGACACCCCAGCGCTCCCTGTGCCCCCCCAGCCCCCCCTCACACAGGGAGAGGTTATAACCCATCCCCCACCTCCCCTCGGACACCCCAGCGCTCCCTGTGCCCCCCCCAGCCCCCCCCCACACAGGGGAGAGGTTATAACCCATCCCCCACCTCCCCTCAGACACACCAGTGCTCCCTGTGCCCCCCCAGCCCCCCTCACACAGGGGAGAGGTTATAACCCATCCCCCACCTCCCCTCACACACCCCAGTGCTCCCTGTGCCCCCCCCAGCCCCCCTCACACAGGGGAGAGGTTATAACCCATCCCCCCACCTCCCCTCACACACCCAGTGCTCCCTGTGCCCCCCCCAAGCCCCCCTCACACAGGGGAGAGGTTATAACCCATCCCCCCACCTCCCCTCAGATACCCCAGTGCTCCCTGTGCCCCCCCCCAGCCCCCCTCACACAGGGGAGAGGTTATAACCCATCCCCCCACCTCCCCTCACACACCCCAGTGCTCCCTGTGCCCCCCAGCCCCCCTCACACAGGGGAGAGGTTATAACCCATCCCCCACCTCCCCTCAGACACCCTAGTGCTCCCTGTGCCCCCCAGTCCCCCCCTCACACAGGGGAGAGGTTATAACCCATCCCCCCACCTCCCCTCACACACCCCAGTGCTCCCTGTGCCCCCCAGCCCCCCTCACACAGGGGAGAGGTTATAACCCATCCCCCCACCTCCCCTCACACACCCCAGTGCTCCCTGTGCCCCCCCAGCCCCCCTCACACAGGGAGAGGTTATAACCCATCCCCCCACCTCCCCTCAGACACCCCAGTGCTCCCTGTGCCCCCCCAGCCCCCCTCACACAGGGGAGAGGTTATAACCCATCCCCCACCTCCCCTCACACACCCCAGTGCTCCCTGTGCCCCCCCAGCCCCTTACACAGGGGAGAGGTTATAACCCATCCCCCACCTCCCCTCACACACCCCAGTGCACCCTGTGCCCCCCCAGCCCCCCTCACACAGGGGAGAGGTTATAACCCATCCCCCACCTCCCCTCGGACACCCCAGCGCTCCCTGTGCCCCCCAGCCCCCCTCACACAGGGGAGAGGTTATAACCCATCCCCCACCTCCCCTCGGACACCCCAGCGCTCCCTGTGCCCCCCAGCCCCCCTTACACAGGGGAGAGGTTATAACCCATCCCCCACCTCCCCTCAGACACCCCAGTGCTCCCTGTGCCCCCCAGCCCCCCCTTACACAGGGGAGAGGTTATAACCCATCCCCCACCTCCCCTCACACACCCCAGCGCTCCCTGTGCCCCACCCAGCCCCCCTTACACAGGGAGAGGTTATAACCCATCCCCCACCTCCCCTCAGACACCCCAGTGCTCCTGTGCCCCCCCCAGCTCCCCCACACAGGGGAGAGGTTATAACCCATCCCCCACCTCCCCTCACACACCCCAGTGCTTCCTGTGCCCCCCCAGCCCCTTACACAGGGGAGAGGTTATAACCCATCCCCCACCTCCCCTCACACACCCCAGTGCTCCCTGTGCCCCCCCCAGCCCCCCTTACACAGGGGAGAGGTTATAACCCATCCCCCACCTCCCCTCAGACACCCCAGCGCTCCCTGTGCCCCCCCAGCCCCCCTTACACAGGGGAGAGGTTATAACCCATCCCCCATCTCCCCTCACACACCCCAGTGCTCCCTGTGCCCCCCAGCCCCCCCTTACACAGGGGAGCGGTTATAACCCATCCCCCATCTCCCCTCACACACCCCAGTGCTCCCTGTGCCCCCCCAGCCCCCCTTACACAGGGGAGAGGTTATAACCCATCCCCTACCTCCCCTCAGACACCCCAGTGCTCCCTGTGCCCCCCCCAGCCCCCCTTACACAGGGGAGAGGTTATAACCCATCCCCTCACCTCCCCTCAGACACCCAGTGCTCCCTGTGCCCCCCCCAGCCCCCCTTACACAGGGGAGAGGTTATAACCCATCCCCCACACCTCCCCTCAGACACCCCAGCGCTCCCTGTGCCCCCCCCAGCCCCCCTACACAGGGAGAGGTTATAACCCATCCCCCCACCTCCCCTCAGACACCCCAGTGCTCCCTGTGCCCCCCCCAACCCCCCCTTACACAGGGGAGAGGTTATAACCCATCCCCCACCTCCCCTCGACACCCCAGCGCTCCCTGTGCCCCCCAGCCTCCCTTACACAGGGGAGGTTATAACCCATCCCCCACCTCCCCTCAGACACCCCAGTGCTCCCTGTGCCCCCCCAGCCCCCCCTTACACAGGGGAGAGGTTATAACCCATCCCCCACCTCCCTCACACACCCCAGTGCTCCCTGTGCCCCCCCAGCCCCCCCTTGCACAGGGGAGAGGTTATAACCCATCCCCCCCACCTCCCCTCACACACCCCAGCGCTCCCTGTGCCCCCCAGCCCCCCCTTACACAGGGGAGAGGTTATAACCCATCCCCACCTCCCCTCGGACACCCCAGCTCCCTGTGCCCCCCCAGCCCCCCCTTACACAGGGGAGAGGTTATAACCCATCCCCCACCTCCCCTCGGACACCCCCAGCACTCCCTGTGCCCCCCCAGCCCCCCCTTACACAGGGGAGAGGTTATAACCATCCCCCACCCCCCCTCACACACCCAGCGCTCCCTGTGCCCCCCCAGCCCCCCTTACACAGGGGAGGTTATAACCCATCCCCCACCTCCCCTCACACACCCCAGCGCTCCCTGTGCCCCCCCCAGCCCCCCCTTACACAGGGGAGAGGTTATAACCCATCCCCCACCTCCCCTCACACACCCCAGCGCTCCTGTGCCCCACCCAAGCCCCCCCTTACACAGGGGAGAGGTTATAACCCCTCCCCCACCTCCCCTCAGACACCCCAGTGCTCCCTGTGCTCCCCCAGCCCCCCCTTACACAGGGGAGAGGTTATAACCCATCCCCCACCTCCCCTCAACACCCCAGCGCTCCCTGTGCCCCCCCAGCCCCCCCCTACACAGGGGAGAGGTTATAACCCATCCCCCACCTCCCCTCAGACACCCCACAGTGCTCCCTGTGCCCACCCAGCCCCCCCTTACACAGGGGAGAGGTTATAACCCATCCCCCACCTCCCCTCACACACCCCAGCGCTGCCTGTGCCCCCCCAGCCCCCCTTACACAGGGAGAGGTTATAACCCCTCCCCCACCTCCCCTCAGACACCCCAGCGCTCCCTGTGCCTCCCCCAGCCCCCCCTACACAGGGGAGAGGTTATAACCCCTCCCCCACCTCCCCTCAGACACCCCAGCGCTCCCTGTGCCTCCCCAGCCCCCCCATACACAGGGGAGAGGTTATAACCCATCCCCCACCTCCCCTCGGACACCCCAGCGCTCCCTGTGCCCCCCCAGCCCCCCCTTACACAGGGGAGAGGTTATAACCCATCCCCCACCTCCCCTCACACACCCCCAGTGCTCCCTGTGCCCCACCCAGCCCCCTCTTACACAGGGGAGAGGTAATAACCCATCCCCCACCTCCCCTCAGACACCCCAGTGCTCCCTGTGCCCCCCCAGCCCCCCTTACACAGGGGAGAGGTTATAACCCATCCCCCACCTCCCCTCAGACACCCCAGTGCTCCCTGTGCCCCCCAGCCCCCCTTACACAGGGGAGAGGTTATAACCCATCCCCCACCTCCCCTCAGACACCCCAGTGCTCCCTGTGCCCCCCCAGCCCCCCTTACACAGGGGAGAGGTTATAACCCATCCCCCACCTCCCCTCACACACCCCAGCGCTCCCTGTGCCCCACCCAGCCCCCCCTTACACAGGGGAGAGGTTATAACCCATCCCCCACCTCCCCTCGGACACCCCAGCGCTCCCTGTGCCCCCCCAGCCCCCCTTACACAGGGGAGAGGTTATAACCCATCCCCCACCTCCCCTCACACACCCCAGCGCTCCCTGTGCCCCCCCAGCCCCCCCTTACACAGGGAGAGGTTATAACCTATCCCCCACCTCCCCCACACACACCCAGCGCTCCCTGTGCCTCCCCCAGCCCCCCCTTACAGAGGGGAGAGGTTATAACCCATCCCCCACCTCCCCTCACACACCCCAGCGCTCCCTGTGCCCCCCCCAGCCCCCCCTTACACAGGGGAGAGGTTATAACCCACCCCCACCTCCCCTCACACACCCCAGCGCTCCCTGTGCCCCACCACAGCCCCCCCTTACACAGGGGAGAGGTTATAACCCCTCCCCCACCTCCCCTCAGACACCCCAGTGCTCCCTGTGCTCCCCAGCCCCCCTTACACAGGGGAGAGGTTATAACCCATCCCCCACCTCCCCCCCAGACACCCCAGCGCTCCCTGTGCCCCCCCAGCCCCCCCTTACACAGGGGAGAGGTTATAACCCATCCCCCTCCTCCCCTCAGACACCCCAGTGCTCCCTGTGCCCCACCCAGCCCCCCCTTACACAGGGGAGAGGTTATAACCCATCCCCCACCTCCCCTCACACACCCCCCCAGCGCTCCCTGTGCCCCCCCAGCCCCCCCTTACACAGGGGAGAGGTTATAACCCTCCCCCCACCTCCCCTCAGACACCCCAGCGCTCCCTGTGCCCTCCCCAGCCCCCCTTACACAGGGGAGAGGTTATAACCCATCCCCCACCTCCCCTCAGACACCCCAGTGCTCCCTGTGCCCCCCCCCCCCCCTTACACAGGGGAGAGGTTATAACCCATCCCCCACCTCCCCTCACACACCCCCAGTGCTCCCTGTGCCCCACCCAGCCCCCCCTTACACAGGGGAGAGGTTATAACCCCTCCCCCCCCTCCCCTCAGACACCCCAGTGCTCCCTGTGCCCCCCCCCAGCCCCCCTTACACAGGGGAGAGGTTATAACCCATCCCCCACCTCCCCTCAGACACCCCAGTGCTCCCTGTGCCCCCCAGCCCCCCTTACACAGGGGAGGGTTATAACCCATCCCCCACCTCCCCCCCTCAGACACCCCAGTGCTCCCTGTGCCCCCCAGCCCCCCTTACACAGGGGAGAGGTTATAACCCATCCCCACCTCCCCTCACACACCCCAGTGCTCCCTGTGCCCCACCCAGCCCCCCCTTACACAGGGGAGAGGTTATAACCCATCCCCCACCTCCCCTCACACACCCCAGTGCTCCCTGTGCCCCCCAGCCCCACCTCACACAGGGAAGAGGTTATAACCCATCCCCCACCTCCCCTCACGCACCCCAGTGCTCCCTGTGCCCCCCCAGCCCCCCCTTACACAGGGAGAGGTTTTATCCCATCCCTCCACCTCCCCTTGTTTTGTGCTTCTATTTATTTTACATCTCAGGAAACCAGGACACTACAGAGAGACTTTCCCACTCAGGGTATGTCTACATTAGCTAGTTAACCCATCCCCCCCTCCCCTCAACACCCCAGCGCTCCCTGTGCCCCCCCAGCCCCCCGTTACACAGGGGAGACGTTATAACCCATCCCCCACCTCCCCTCAGACACCCCAGTGCTCACTGTGCCCCCCCCAGCCCCCCGTTACACAGGGGAGAGGTTATAACCCATCCCCTCACCTCCCCTCAGACACCCCAGTGCTCCCTGTGCCCCCCCAGCCCCCCTCACACAGGGGAGAGGTTATAACCCATCCCCCCACCTCCCCTCAGACACCCCAGTGCTCCCTGTGCCCCCCCAGCCCCCCTCACACAGGGAGAGGTTATAACCCATCCCCCACCTCCCCCTCCCACACACACCCCAGCGCTCCCTTTGCCCCCCCAGCCCCCCCTTACACAGGGAGAGGTTATAACCCATCCCACACCTCCCCTCAGACACCCCAGTGCTCCCTGTGCCCCCCCAGCTCCCCTCACACAGGGGAGAGGTTATAACCCATCCCCCACCTCCCCTCAGACACCCCAGTGCTCCCTGTGCCCCCCCAGCCCCCCTCACACAGGGGAGAGGTTATAACCCATCCCCCACCTCCCCTCAGACACCCACCCCAGTGCTCCCTGTGCCCCCCCAGCCCCACCTTACACAGGGGAGAGGTTATAACCCATCCCCCCACCTCCCCTCACACACCCCAGTGCTCCCTGTGCCCCCCCAGCCCCCCTTACACAGGGAGAGGTTATAACCCATCCCCCACCTCCCCTCACACACCCCAGTGCTCCCTGTGCCACCCCAGCCCCCCCTTACACAGGGGAGAGGTTATAACCCTTCCCCCCACCTCCCCTCACGCACCCCAGTGCTCCCTGTGCCCCACCCAGCCCCCCTCACACAGGGGAGAGGTTATAACCCATCCCCCACGTCCCCTCAGACACCCCAGTGCTCCCTGTGCCCCCCCAGCCCCCCCTTACACAGGGAGAGGTTATAACCCATCCCCCACCTCCCCTCAGACACCCCAGCGCTCCCTGTGCCCCCCCCCAGCCCCCTTTACACAGGGGAGAGGTTATAACCCATCCCCCACCTCCCCTCACACACCCCAGTGCTCCCTGTGCCCCCCCAGCCCCCCTTACACAGGGGAGAGGTTATAACCCTTCCCCCCCACCTCCCCTCACACACCCCAGCGCTCCCTGTGCCCCCCCCAGCCCCCCTTACACAGGGGAGAGGTTATAACCCATCCCCCACCTCCCCTCACACACCCCAGTGCTCCCTGTGCCCCCCCAGCCCCCTCTTACACAGGGGAGAGGTTATAACCCTTCCCCCCACTCCCTCACACACCCCAGCGCTCCCTGTGCCCCCCCCAGCCCCCCTCACACAGGGGAGAGGTTATAACCCATCCCCCCCTCTCCCTCACACACACCCAGCGCTCCCTGTGCCCCCCCCAGCCCCCCTTACACAGGGGAGAGGTTATAACCCATCCCCCACCTCCCCTCACACACCCCAGTGCTCCCTGTGCCCCCCAGCCCCCCTCACACAGGGGAGAGGTTATAACCCATCCCCCACCTCCCCTCAGACACCCCAGTGCTCCCTGTGCCCCCCCCAGCCCCCCTTACACAGGGGAGAGGTTATAACCCATCCCCCACCTCCCCTCACACACCCCAGTGCTCCCTGTGCCCCACCCAGCCCCCCTCACACAGGGGAGAGGTTATAACCCATCCCCCACCTCCCCTCAGACACCCCAGTGCTCCCTGTGCCCCCCAGCCCCCCTTACACAGGGGAGAGGTTATAACCCATCCCCCACCTCCCCTCAGACACCCCAGCGCTCCCTGTGCCCCCCCAGCCCCCCCTTACACAGGGGAGAGGTTATAACCCATCCCCCCACCTCCCCTCAGACACCCCAGTGCTCCCTGTGCCCCCCAGCCCCCCCCTTACACAGGGGAGAGGTTATAACCCATCCCCCACCTCCCCTCACACACCCCAGTGCTCCCTGTGCCCCCCAGCCCCCCTTACACAGGGGAGAGGTTATAACCCATCCCCCACCTCCCCTCACACACCCCCCAGTGCTCCCTGTGCCCCCCCACCCCCCCTTACACAGGGGAGAGGTTATAACCCATCCCCCACCTCCCCTCACACACCCCAGTGCTCCCTGTGCCCCCCCCAGCCCCCCCTTACACAGGGGAGAGGTTATAACCCATCCCCCCCCCCCCTCACACACCCCCAGCGCTCCCTGTGCCCCCCCAGCCCCCCTTACACAGGGGAGAGGTTATAACCCATCCCCCCCTCCCTCACACACCCCAGTGCTCCCTGTGCCCCCCCCAGCCCCCCTTACACAGGGGAGAGGTTATAACCCATCCCCCACCTCCCCTCGGACACCCCAGCGCTCCCTGTGCCCCCCAGCCCCCCCCTTACACAGGGAGACGTTATAACCCATCCCCCCACCTCCCCTCACACACCCCAGTGCTCCCTGTGCCCCCCAGCCCCCCTCACACAGGGGAGAGGTTATAACCCATCCCCCATCTCCCTCACACACCCCAGCGCTCCCTGTGCCCCCCCACCCCCCCTTACACAGGGAGAGGTTATAACCCATCCCCCACCTCCCCTCGGACACCCCAGCGCTCCTTGTGCCCCACCAGCCCCCCCCTTACACAGGGGAGAGGTTATAACCCATCCCCCCACCTCCCCTCACACACCCCAGTGTTCCCTGTGCCCCCCAGCCCCCTTACACAGGGGAGAGGTTATAACCCATCCCCCACCTCCCCTCACACACCCCATGCTCCCTGTGCCCCCCCAGCCCCACCTTACACAGGGGAGAGGTTATAACCCATCCCCCACCTCCCCTCACACACCCCAGTGCTCCCTGTGCCCCCCCAGCCCCCCTTACACAGGGGAGAGGTTATAACCCATCCCCCACCTCCCCTCAGACACCCCAGTGCTCCCTGTGCCCCCCCAGCCCCACCTTACACAGGGGAGAGGTTATAACCCATCCCCCACCTCCCCTCAGACACCCCAGTGCTCCCTGTGCCCCCCCCAGCCCCCCGTTACACAGGGGAGAGGTTATAACCCATCCCCCACCTCCCCTCACACACCCCACGCGCTCCCTGTGCCCCACCCAGCCCCCCTCACACAGGGGAGAGGTTATAACCCATCCCCCACCTCCCTCAGACACCCCAGTGCTCCCTGTGCCCCCCCCCAGCCCCCCCTTACACAGGGAGAGGTTATAACCCTTCCCCCACCTCCCCTCACACACCCCAGCGCTCCCTGTGCCCCACCCAGCCCCCCTTACACAGGGGAGAGGTTATAACCCATCCCCCCCTCCTCTCACACACCCCAGTGCTCCCTGTGCCCCCCCCATCCCCCCTTACACAGGGGAGAGGTTATAACCCATCCCCCACCTCCCCTCAGACACCCCAGTGCTCCCTGTGCCCCACCCAGCCCCCCTCACACAGGGGAGAGGTTATAACCCATCCCCCCCTCCCTCACACACACCCCAGCGCTCCCTGTGCCCCCCCAGCCCCCCGTTACACAGGGGAGAGGTTATAACCCATCCCCCACCTCCCTCAGACACACCCCAGTGCTCCCTGTGCCCCCCCCAGCCCCCCGTTACACAGGGGAGAGGTTATAACCCATCCCCCACCTCCCCTCAGACACCCCAGTGCTCCCTGTGCCCCCCCAGCCCCCCTCACACAGGGGAGAGGTTATAACCCATCCCCCCACCTCCCCTCAGACACCCCAGTGCTCCCTGTGCCCCCCCAGCCCCCCTCACACAGGGAGAGGTTATAACCCATCCCCCACCTCCCCTCACACACCCCAGCGCTCCCTGTGCCCCCCCAGCCCCCCCTTACACAGGGGAGAGGTTATAACCCATCCCACACCTCCCCTCAGACACCCCAGTGCTCCCTGTGCCCCCCCAGCTCCCCTCACACAGGGGAGAGGTTATAACCCATCCCCCACCTCCCCTCAGACACCCCAGTGCTCCCTGTGCCCCCCCAGCCCCCCTCACACAGGGGAGAGGTTATAACCCATCCCCCACCTCCCCTCAGACACACCCAGTGCTCCCTGTGCCCCCCCAGCCCCCCCTTACACAGGGAGAGGTTATAACCCATCCCCCACCTCCCCTCACACACCCCAGTGCTCCCTGTGCCCCCCAGCCCCCCCTTACACAGGGGAGAGGTTATAACCCATCCCCCCACCTCCCCTCACGCACCCCAGTGCTCCCTGTGCCCCCCCAGCCCCCCCTCACACAGGGGAGAGGTTATAACCCATCCCCCACGTCCCCTCAGACACCCCAGTGCTCCCTGTGCCCCCCCAGCCCCCCCTTACACAGGGGAGAGGTTATAACCCATCCCCCACCTCCCCTCAGACACCCCAGCGCTCCCTGTGCCCCCCCCCAGCCCCCCTCACACAGGGGAGAGGTTATAACCCATCCCCCACCTCCCCTCACACACCCCAGTGCTCCCTGTGCCCCCCAGCCCCCCCACCCACACAGGGGAGAGGTTATAACCCATCCCCCCACCTCCCCTCACACACCCCAGCGCTCCCTGTGCCCCCCCCAGCCCCCCTTTACACAGGGGAGAGGTTATAACCCATCCCCCACCTCCCCTCACACACCCCAGTGCTCCCTGTGCCCCCCCAGCCCCCTCACACAGGGGAGAGGTTATAACCCTTCCCCCCACCTCCCCTCACACACCCCAGCGCTCCCTGTGCCCCCCCCAGCCCCCTCACACAGGGGAGAGGTTATAACCCATCCCCCCCCTCCCCTCACACACCCCAGCGCTCCCTGTGCCCCCCCAGCCCCCCTTACACAGGGGAGAGGTTATAACCCATCCCCCACCTCCCTCACACACCCCAGTGCTCCCTGTGCCCCCCAGCCCCCCTCACACAGGGGAGAGGTTATAACCCATCCCCCACCTCCCCTCAGACACCCCAGTGCTCCCTGTGCCCCCCCCCAGCCCCCCTCACACAGGGGAGAGGTTATAACCCATCCCCACCTCCCCTCACACACCCCAGTGCTCCCTGTGCCCCACCCAGCCCCCTCACACAGGGGAGAGGTTATAACCCATCCCCCACCTCCCCTCAGACACCCCAGTGCTCCCTGTGCCCCCCAGCCCCCCTTACACAGGGAGAGGTTATAACCCATCCCCCACCTCCCCTCGGACACCCCAGCGCTCCCTGTGCCCCCCAGCCCCCCCCATACACAGGGGAGAGGTTATAACCCATCCCCCACCTCCCCTCAGACACCCCAGTGCTCCCTGTGCCCCCCAGCCCCCCTTACACAGGGGAGAGGTTATAACCCATCCCCCACCTCCCCTCACACACCCCAGTGCTCCCTGTGCCCCCCAGCCCCACCTTACACAGGGGAGAGGTTATAACCCATCACCCCCCCCCTCCCCTCACACACCAGTGCTCCCTGTGCCCCCCCAGCCCCCCCTTACACAGGGGAGAGGTTATAACCCATCCCCCACCTCCCCTCACACACCCCAGTGCTCCCTGTGCCCCCCCCAGCCCCCCCTTACACAGGGGAGAGGTTATAACCCATCCCCCCTCCCCTCACACACCCCAGCGCTCCCTGTGCCCACCCAGCCCCCCCTTTCACAGGGGAGAGGTTATAACCCATCCCCCCCTCCCCTCACACACCCCAGTGCTCCCTGTGCCCCCCCCAGCCCCCCTTACACAGGGGAGAGGTTATAACCCATCCCCCACCTCCCCTCAGACACCCCAGTGCTCCCTGTGCCCCACCCAGCCCCCCCTTACACAGGGGAGAGGTTATAACCCATCCCCCACCTCCCCTCAGACACCCCAGTGCTCCCTGTGCCCCCCCAGGCCCCTCTTACACAGGGGAGAGGTTATAACCCATCCCCCATCTCCCCTCACACACCCCAGTGCTCCCTGTGCCCCCCCCCCCCCCCCCTTACACAGGGGAGAGGTTATACCCATCCCCCATCTCCCCTCACACACCCCAGTGCTCGCTGTGCCCCCCCAGCCCCCCCTTACACAGGGGAGAGGTTATAACCCATCCCCCATCTCCCCTCACACACCCCAGTGCTCCCTGTGCCCCCCCAGCCCCCCCTTACACAGGGGAGAGGTTATAACCCATCCCCCACCTCCCCTCAGACACCCCAGTGCTCCCTGTGCCCCCCCAGCCCCCCTTACACAGGGGAGAGGTTATAACCCATCCCCCATCTCCCCTCACACACCCCAGTGCTCGCTGTGCCCCCCCAGCCCCCCCTTACACAGGGGAGAGGTTATAACCCATCCCCCACCTCCCCTCGGACACCCCAGCGCTCCCTGTGCCCCCCCAGCCCCCCCTTACACAGGGGAGACGTTATAACCCATCCCCCCACCTCCCCTCACACACCCCAGTGCTCCCTGTGCCCCCCAGCCCCCCTCACACAGGGGAGAGGTTATAACCCATCCCCCACCTCCCCTCAGACACCCCAGTGCTCCCTGTGCCCCCCAGCCCCCCCTTACACACAGGAGAGGTTATAACCCATCCCCCATCTCCCCTCACACACCCCAGCGCTCCCTGTGCCCCCCCCCCCCCCCCCTTACACAGGGGAGAGGTTATAACCCATCCCCCACCTCCCCTCAGACACCCCAGCGCTCCCTGTGCCCCCCCAGCCCCCCCCTTACACAGGGAGAGGTTATAACCCTCCCCCCACCTCCCCGCAGACACCCCAGTGCTCCCTGTGCCCCCCAGCCCCCCTTACACAGGGGAGAGGTTATAACCCATCCCCCACCTCCCCTCACACACCCCAGTGCTCCCTGTGCCCCCCCAGCCCCACCTTACACAGGGGAGAGGTTATAACCCATCCCCCCACCTCCCCTCACACACCCCAGTGCTCCCTGTGCCCCCCCAGCCCCCCCTTACACAGGGGAGAGGTTATAACCCATCCCCCACCTCCCCTCAGACACCCCACTGCTCCCTGTGCCCCCCCAGCCCCACCTTACACAGGGAGAGGTTATAACCCATCCCCCCACCTCCCCTCAGACACCCCAGTGCTCCCTGTGCCCCCCCCAGCCCCCCTCACACAGGGGAGAGGTTATAACCCATCCCCCACCTCCCCTCACACACCCCAGCGCTCCCTGTGCCCCACCCAGCCCCCCTCACACAGGGGAGAGGTTATAACCCATCCCCCACCTCCCCTCAGACACCCCAGTGCTCCCTGTGCCCCCCCCAGCCCCCCTCACACAGGGAGAGGTTATAACCCATCCCCCCCCTCCCCTCACACACCCCAGCGCTCCCTGTGCCCCCCCAGCCCCCCCTTACACAGGGGAGAGGTTATAACCCTTCCCCCACCTCCCCTCACACACCCCAGCGCTCCCTGTGCCCCACCCAGCCCCCCCTTACACAGGGGAGAGGTTATAACCCATCCCCCCCTCCTCTCACACACCCCAGTGCTCCCTGTGCCCCCCCCATCCCCCCTTACACAGGGAGAGGTTATAACCCATCCCCCACCTCCCCTCAGACACCCCAGTGCTCCCTGTGCCCCACCCAGCCCCCCTCACACAGGGGAGGGTTATAACCCATCCCCCCCTCCCCTCACACACCCCAGCGCTCCCTGTGCCCCCCCAGCCCCCCGTTACACAGGGGAGACGTTATAACCCCATCCCCCACTCCCCTCAGACACCCCAGTGCTCACTGTGCCCCCCCCAGCCCCCCCGTACACAGGGGAGAGGTTATAACCCATCCCCCACCTCCCCTCAGACACCCCAGTGCTCCCTGTGCCCCCCCAGCCCCCCTCACACAGGGGAGAGGTTATAACCCATCCCCCCACCTCCCCTCAGACACCCCAGTGCTCCCTGTGCCCCCCCCAGCCCCCCTCACACAGGGGAGAGGTTATAACCCATCCCCCCACCTCCCCTCACACACCCCAGCGCTCCCTTTGCCCCCCCAGCCCCCCCTTACACAGGGGAGAGGTTATAACCCATCCCACACCTCCCCTCAGACACCCCATGCTCCCTGTGCCCCCCCCAGCTCCCCTCACACAGGGAGAGGTTATAACCCATCCCCCACCTCCCCTCAGACACCCCAGTGCTCCCTGTGCCCCCCCAGCTCCCCTCACACAGGGGAGAGGTTATAACCCATCCCCCACCTCCCCAGACACCCCAGTGCTCCCTGTGCCCCCCCAGCCCCCCTTACACAGGAGAGGTTATAACCCATCCCCCACCTCCCCTCACACACCCCAGTGCTCCCTGTGCCCCCCCAGCCCCCCCTTACACAGGGAGAGGTTATAACCCATCCCCCACCTCCCCTCACACACCCCAGTGCTCCCTGTGCCCCCCCAGCCCCCCCCTTACACAGGGAGAGGTTATAACCCCTTCCCCCCACCTCCCCTCACGCACCCCAGTGCTCCCCTGTGCCCCACCCAGCCCCCCTCACACAGGGGAGAGGTTATAACCCATCCCCCCCGTCCCCTCAGACACCCCAGTGCTCCCTGTGCCCCCCCAGCCCCCCCTTACACAGGGGAGAGGTTATAACCCATCCCCCACCTCCCCTCAGACACCCCAGTGCTCCCTGTGCCCCACCAGCCCCCCCTTACACAGGGGAGAGGTTATAACCCTTCCCCCCACCTCCCCTCACACACCCCAGCGCTCCCTGTGCCCCCCCCAGCCCCCCTTTACACAGGGAGAGGTTATAACCATCCCCCATCCCCCCCCCCCCACCACCTCCCCTCACACACCCCAGTGCTCCCTGTGCCCCCCCAGCCCCCCCTTACACAGGGGAGAGGTTATAACCCATCCCCCACCTCCCCTCACACACCCCAGCGCTCCCTGTGCCCCCCCCAGCCCCCTTTACACAGGGGAGAGGTTATAACCCATCCCCCACCTCCCCTCACACACCCCAGTGCTCCCTGTGCCCCCCCAGCCCCCCTTACACAGGGGAGAGGTTATAACCCTTCCCCCCACCTCCCCTCACACACCCCAGCGCTCCCTGTGCCCCCCCAGCCCCCCTTTACACAGGGGAGAGGTTATAACCCATCCCCCCACCTCCCCTCACACACCCCAGTGCTCCCTGTGCCCCCCCAGCCCCCTCTTACACAGGGGAGAGGTTATAACCCTTCCCCCCCCCTCCCCTCACACACCCCAGCGCTCCCTGTGCCCCCCCCAGCCCCCCTCACACAGGGGAGAGGTTATAACCCATCCCCCCCTCCCCTCACACACCCCAGCGCTCCCTGTGCCCCCCCAGCCCCCTTACACAGGGGAGAGGTTATAACCCATCCCCCACCTCCCCTCACACACCCCAGTGCTCCCTGTGCCCCCCAGCCCCCCTCACACAGGGGAGAGGTTATAACCCATCCCCCACCTCCCCTCAGACACCCAGTGCTCCCTGTGCCCCCCCCAGCCCCCCTTACACACAGGGAGAGGTTATAACCCATCCCCCACCTCCCCTCACACACCCCAGTGCTCCCTGTGCCCCCCCAGCCCCCCTCACACAGGGGAGAGGTTATAACCCATCCCCCACCTCCCCTCACACACCCCAGCGCTCCCTGTGCCCCCCAGCCCCCCCCTCTCACAGGGGAGAGGTTATAACCCTTCCCCCCCCCTCCCCTCACACACCCCAGTGCTCCCTGTGCCCCCCCAGCCCCCCTCACACAGGGGAGAGGTTATAACCCATCCCCCACCTCCCCTCACACACCCCAGCGCTCCCTGTGCCCCCCCAGCCCCCGCGACACAGGGGAGAGGTTATAACCCATCCCCCCACCTCCCCTCAGACACCCCAGTGCTCCCTGTGCCCCACCCAGCCCCCCTCACACAGGGGAGAGGTTATAACCCATCCCCCCACCTCCCCTCGGACACCCCAGTGCTCCCTGTGCCCCCCAGCCCCCCCTTACACAGGGAGAGGTTATAACCCATCCCCCATCTCCCCTCACACACCCCAGTGCTCCCTGTGCCCCCCCAGCCCCCTCACACAGGGGAGAGGTTATAAACCATCCCATCCCCCACCTCCCCTCACACACCCCCAGCGCTCCCTGTGTCCCCCCAGCCCCCCCTCTCACAGGGGAGAGGTTATAACCCTTCCCCCCCCCTCCCCTCACACACCCCAGTGCTCCCTGTGCCCCCCCAGCCCCCCTCACACAGGGAGAGGTTATAACCCATCCCCCACCTCCCCTCACACACCCCAGCGCTCCCTGTGCCCCCCCCAGCCCCCCGCGACACAGGGAGAGGTTATAACCCATCCCCCCACCTCCCCTCAGACACCCCAGTGCTCCCTGTGCCCCACCCAGCCCCCCTCACACAGGGGAGAGGTTATAACCCATCCCCCCACCTCCCCTCGGACACCCCAGTGCTCCCTGTGCCCCCCCAGCCCCCCCTTACACAGGGGAGAGGTTATAACCCATCCCCCATCTCCCCTCACACACCCCAGCGCTCCCTGTGCCCCCCCCAGCCCCCCCTTACACAGGGGAGAGGTTATAACCCATCCCCCATCTCCCCTCACACACCCCACGCTCCCTGTGCCCCCCCAGCCCCCCCTCACACAGGGGAGAGTTATAACCCATCCCCCACCTCCCCTCAGACACCCCAGTGCTCCCTGTGCCCCCCTAGCCCCCCTTACACTGGGGAGAGGTTATAACCCATCCCCCCACCTCCCCTCAGACACCCCAGTGCTCCCTGTGCCCCCCCCAGCCCCCCTCACAGAGGGGAGAGGTTATAACCCATCCCCCCCCTCCCCTCACACACCCCAGCGCTCCCTGTGCCCCCCAGCCCCCCTCACACAGGGAGAGGTTATAACCCATCCCCCACCTCCCCTCACACACCCCAGTGCTCCCTGTGCCCCCCAGCCCCCCTCACACAGGGGAGAGGTTATAACCCATCCCCCCACCTCCCCTCAGACACCCCAGTGCTCCCTGTGCCCCCCCAGCCCCCCTTACACAGGGGAGAGGTTATAACCCATCCCCCATCTCCCCTCACACACCCCAGCGCTCCCTGTGCCCCCCCACCCCCCTCACACAGGGGAGAGGTTATAACCCATCCCCACCTCCCCTCGGACACCCCAGTGCTCCCTGTGCCCCCCAGCCCCCCCTTACACAGGGAAAGGTTATAACCCATCCCCCACCTCCCCTCGGACACCCCAGCGCTCCCTGTGCCCCCCCAGCCCCCCCTCACACAGGGAGAGGTTATAACCCATCCCCCACCTCCCCTCGGACACCCCAGCGCTCCCTGTGCCCCCCCCAGCCCCCCCCCACACAGGGGAGAGGTTATAACCCATCCCCCACCTCCCCTCAGACACACCAGTGCTCCCTGTGCCCCCCCAGCCCCCCTCACACAGGGGAGAGGTTATAACCCATCCCCCACCTCCCCTCACACACCCCAGTGCTCCCTGTGCCCCCCCCAGCCCCCCTCACACAGGGGAGAGGTTATAACCCATCCCCCCACCTCCCCTCACACACCCAGTGCTCCCTGTGCCCCCCCCAAGCCCCCCTCACACAGGGGAGAGGTTATAACCCATCCCCCCACCTCCCCTCAGATACCCCAGTGCTCCCTGTGCCCCCCCCCAGCCCCCCTCACACAGGGGAGAGGTTATAACCCATCCCCCCACCTCCCCTCACACACCCCAGTGCTCCCTGTGCCCCCCAGCCCCCCTCACACAGGGGAGAGGTTATAACCCATCCCCCACCTCCCCTCAGACACCCTAGTGCTCCCTGTGCCCCCCAGTCCCCCCCTCACACAGGGGAGAGGTTATAACCCATCCCCCCACCTCCCCTCACACACCCCAGTGCTCCCTGTGCCCCCCAGCCCCCCTCACACAGGGGAGAGGTTATAACCCATCCCCCCACCTCCCCTCACACACCCCAGTGCTCCCTGTGCCCCCCCAGCCCCCCTCACACAGGGAGAGGTTATAACCCATCCCCCCACCTCCCCTCAGACACCCCAGTGCTCCCTGTGCCCCCCCAGCCCCCCTCACACAGGGGAGAGGTTATAACCCATCCCCCACCTCCCCTCACACACCCCAGTGCTCCCTGTGCCCCCCCAGCCCCTTACACAGGGGAGAGGTTATAACCCATCCCCCACCTCCCCTCACACACCCCAGTGCACCCTGTGCCCCCCCAGCCCCCCTCACACAGGGGAGAGGTTATAACCCATCCCCCACCTCCCCTCGGACACCCCAGCGCTCCCTGTGCCCCCCAGCCCCCCTCACACAGGGGAGAGGTTATAACCCATCCCCCACCTCCCCTCGGACACCCCAGCGCTCCCTGTGCCCCCCAGCCCCCCTTACACAGGGGAGAGGTTATAACCCATCCCCCACCTCCCCTCAGACACCCCAGTGCTCCCTGTGCCCCCCAGCCCCCCCTTACACAGGGGAGAGGTTATAACCCATCCCCCACCTCCCCTCACACACCCCAGCGCTCCCTGTGCCCCACCCAGCCCCCCTTACACAGGGAGAGGTTATAACCCATCCCCCACCTCCCCTCAGACACCCCAGTGCTCCTGTGCCCCCCCCAGCTCCCCCACACAGGGGAGAGGTTATAACCCATCCCCCACCTCCCCTCACACACCCCAGTGCTTCCTGTGCCCCCCCAGCCCCTTACACAGGGGAGAGGTTATAACCCATCCCCCACCTCCCCTCACACACCCCAGTGCTCCCTGTGCCCCCCCCAGCCCCCCTTACACAGGGGAGAGGTTATAACCCATCCCCCACCTCCCCTCAGACACCCCAGCGCTCCCTGTGCCCCCCCAGCCCCCCTTACACAGGGGAGAGGTTATAACCCATCCCCCATCTCCCCTCACACACCCCAGTGCTCCCTGTGCCCCCCAGCCCCCCCTTACACAGGGGAGCGGTTATAACCCATCCCCCATCTCCCCTCACACACCCCAGTGCTCCCTGTGCCCCCCCAGCCCCCCTTACACAGGGGAGAGGTTATAACCCATCCCCTACCTCCCCTCAGACACCCCAGTGCTCCCTGTGCCCCCCCCAGCCCCCCTTACACAGGGGAGAGGTTATAACCCATCCCCTCACCTCCCCTCAGACACCCAGTGCTCCCTGTGCCCCCCCCAGCCCCCCTTACACAGGGGAGAGGTTATAACCCATCCCCCACACCTCCCCTCAGACACCCCAGCGCTCCCTGTGCCCCCCCCAGCCCCCCTACACAGGGAGAGGTTATAACCCATCCCCCCACCTCCCCTCAGACACCCCAGTGCTCCCTGTGCCCCCCCCAACCCCCCCTTACACAGGGGAGAGGTTATAACCCATCCCCCACCTCCCCTCGACACCCCAGCGCTCCCTGTGCCCCCCAGCCTCCCTTACACAGGGGAGGTTATAACCCATCCCCCACCTCCCCTCAGACACCCCAGTGCTCCCTGTGCCCCCCCAGCCCCCCCTTACACAGGGGAGAGGTTATAACCCATCCCCCACCTCCCTCACACACCCCAGTGCTCCCTGTGCCCCCCCAGCCCCCCCTTGCACAGGGGAGAGGTTATAACCCATCCCCCCCACCTCCCCTCACACACCCCAGCGCTCCCTGTGCCCCCCAGCCCCCCCTTACACAGGGGAGAGGTTATAACCCATCCCCACCTCCCCTCGGACACCCCAGCTCCCTGTGCCCCCCCAGCCCCCCCTTACACAGGGGAGAGGTTATAACCCATCCCCCACCTCCCCTCGGACACCCCCAGCACTCCCTGTGCCCCCCCAGCCCCCCCTTACACAGGGGAGAGGTTATAACCATCCCCCACCCCCCCTCACACACCCAGCGCTCCCTGTGCCCCCCCAGCCCCCCTTACACAGGGGAGGTTATAACCCATCCCCCACCTCCCCTCACACACCCCAGCGCTCCCTGTGCCCCCCCCAGCCCCCCCTTACACAGGGGAGAGGTTATAACCCATCCCCCACCTCCCCTCACACACCCCAGCGCTCCTGTGCCCCACCCAAGCCCCCCCTTACACAGGGGAGAGGTTATAACCCCTCCCCCACCTCCCCTCAGACACCCCAGTGCTCCCTGTGCTCCCCCAGCCCCCCCTTACACAGGGGAGAGGTTATAACCCATCCCCCACCTCCCCTCAACACCCCAGCGCTCCCTGTGCCCCCCCAGCCCCCCCCTACACAGGGGAGAGGTTATAACCCATCCCCCACCTCCCCTCAGACACCCCACAGTGCTCCCTGTGCCCACCCAGCCCCCCCTTACACAGGGGAGAGGTTATAACCCATCCCCCACCTCCCCTCACACACCCCAGCGCTGCCTGTGCCCCCCCAGCCCCCCTTACACAGGGAGAGGTTATAACCCCTCCCCCACCTCCCCTCAGACACCCCAGCGCTCCCTGTGCCTCCCCCAGCCCCCCCTACACAGGGGAGAGGTTATAACCCCTCCCCCACCTCCCCTCAGACACCCCAGCGCTCCCTGTGCCTCCCCAGCCCCCCCATACACAGGGGAGAGGTTATAACCCATCCCCCACCTCCCCTCGGACACCCCAGCGCTCCCTGTGCCCCCCCAGCCCCCCCTTACACAGGGGAGAGGTTATAACCCATCCCCCACCTCCCCTCACACACCCCCAGTGCTCCCTGTGCCCCACCCAGCCCCCTCTTACACAGGGGAGAGGTAATAACCCATCCCCCACCTCCCCTCAGACACCCCAGTGCTCCCTGTGCCCCCCCAGCCCCCCTTACACAGGGGAGAGGTTATAACCCATCCCCCACCTCCCCTCAGACACCCCAGTGCTCCCTGTGCCCCCCAGCCCCCCTTACACAGGGGAGAGGTTATAACCCATCCCCCACCTCCCCTCAGACACCCCAGTGCTCCCTGTGCCCCCCCAGCCCCCCTTACACAGGGGAGAGGTTATAACCCATCCCCCACCTCCCCTCACACACCCCAGCGCTCCCTGTGCCCCACCCAGCCCCCCCTTACACAGGGGAGAGGTTATAACCCATCCCCCACCTCCCCTCGGACACCCCAGCGCTCCCTGTGCCCCCCCAGCCCCCCTTACACAGGGGAGAGGTTATAACCCATCCCCCACCTCCCCTCACACACCCCAGCGCTCCCTGTGCCCCCCCAGCCCCCCCTTACACAGGGAGAGGTTATAACCTATCCCCCACCTCCCCCACACACACCCAGCGCTCCCTGTGCCTCCCCCAGCCCCCCCTTACAGAGGGGAGAGGTTATAACCCATCCCCCACCTCCCCTCACACACCCCAGCGCTCCCTGTGCCCCCCCCAGCCCCCCCTTACACAGGGGAGAGGTTATAACCCACCCCCACCTCCCCTCACACACCCCAGCGCTCCCTGTGCCCCACCACAGCCCCCCCTTACACAGGGGAGAGGTTATAACCCCTCCCCCACCTCCCCTCAGACACCCCAGTGCTCCCTGTGCTCCCCAGCCCCCCTTACACAGGGGAGAGGTTATAACCCATCCCCCACCTCCCCCCCAGACACCCCAGCGCTCCCTGTGCCCCCCCAGCCCCCCCTTACACAGGGGAGAGGTTATAACCCATCCCCCTCCTCCCCTCAGACACCCCAGTGCTCCCTGTGCCCCACCCAGCCCCCCCTTACACAGGGGAGAGGTTATAACCCATCCCCCACCTCCCCTCACACACCCCCCCAGCGCTCCCTGTGCCCCCCCAGCCCCCCCTTACACAGGGGAGAGGTTATAACCCTCCCCCCACCTCCCCTCAGACACCCCAGCGCTCCCTGTGCCCTCCCCAGCCCCCCTTACACAGGGGAGAGGTTATAACCCATCCCCCACCTCCCCTCAGACACCCCAGTGCTCCCTGTGCCCCCCCACCCCCCTTACACAGGGGAGAGGTTATAACCCATCCCCCACCTCCCCTCACACACCCCCAGTGCTCCCTGTGCCCCACCCAGCCCCCCCTTACACAGGGGAGAGGTTATAACCCCTCCCCCACCTCCCCTCAGACACCCCAGTGCTCCCTGTGCCCCCCCCCAGCCCCCCTCCCCAGCCCCCCCCTTACACAGGGGAGAGGTTATAACCCATCCCCCCACCTCCCCTCACTCACCCCAGTGCTCCCTGTGCCCCACCCAGCCCCCCTCACACAGGGGAGAGGTTATAACCCATCCCCCACCTCCCCTCAGACACCCCAGTGCTCCCTGTGCCCCCCCCAGCCCCCCCTTACACAGGGGAGAGGTTATAACCCATCCCCCACCTCCCCTCAGACACCCCAGTGCTCCCTGTGCCCCCCAGCCCCCCCTTACACAGGGGAGAGGTTATAACCCTTCCCCCCACCTCCCCTCACACACCCCAGCGCTCCCTGTGCCCCCCCCAGCCCCCCTTTACACAGGGGAGAGGTTATAACCCATCCCCCACCTCCCCTCACACACCCCAGTGCTCCCTGTGCCCCCCCAGCCCCCCCTTACACAGGGGAGAGGTTATAACCCTTCCCCCACCTCCCCTCACACACCCCAGCGCTCCCTGTGCCCCCCCCAGCCCCCCTTTACACAGGGGAGAGGTTATAACCCATCCCCCACCTCCCCTCACACACCCCAGTGCTCCCTGTGCCCCCCCAGCCCCCCCTTACACAGGGGAGAGGTTATAACCCATCCCCCACCTCCCCTCACACACCCCAGCGCTCCCTGTGCCCCCCCCAGCCCCCCTTTACACAGGGGAGAGGTTATAACCCATCCCCCACCTCCCCTCACACACCCCAGTGCTCCCTGTGCCCCCCCAGCCCCCTCTTACACAGGGGAGAGGTTATAACCCTTCCCCCCACCTCCCCTCACACACCCCAGCGCTCCCTGTGCCCCCCCCAGCCCCCCTCACACAGGGGAGAGGTTATAACCCATCCCCCCCTCCCCTCACACACCCCAGCGCTCCCTGTGCCCCCCCCAGCCCCCCTTACACAGGGGAGAGGTTATAACCCATCCCCCACCTCCCCTCACACACCCCAGTGCTCCCTGTGCCCCCCAGCCCCCCTCACACAGGGGAGAGGTTATAACCCATCCCCCACCTCCCCTCAGACACCCCAGTGCTCCCTGTGCCCCCCCCAGCCCCCCGTTACACAGGGGAGAGGTTATAACCCATCCCCCACCTCCCCTCACACACCCCAGTGCTCCCTGTGCCCCACCCAGCCCCCCTCACACAGGGGAGAGGTTATAACCCATCCCCCACCTCCCCTCACACACCCCAGCGCTCCCTGTGTCCCCCCAGCCCCCCCCTCTCACAGGGGAGAGGTTATAACCCTTCCCCCCCCCTCCCCTCACACACCCCAGTGCTCCCTGTGCCCCCCCAGCCCCCCTCACACAGGGGAGAGGTTATAACCCATCCCCCACCTCCCCTCACACACCCCAGCGCTCCCTGTGCCCCCCCAGCCCCCGCGACACAGGGGAGAGGTTATAACCCATCCCCCCACCTCCCCTCAGACACCCCAGTGCTCCCTGTGCCCCCCCAGCCCCCCTCACACAGGGGAGAGGTTATAACCCATCCCCCCACCTCCCCTCGGACACCCCAGTGCTCCCTGTGCCCCCCAGCCCCCCCTTACACAGGGGAGAGGTTATAACCCATCCCCCATCTCCCCTCACACACCCCAGTGCTCCCTGTGCCCCACCCAGCCCCCCTCACACAGGGGAGAGGTTATAACCCATCCCCCACCTCCCCTCACACACCCCAGCGCTCCCTGTGTCCCCCCAGCCCCCCCTCTCACAGGGGAGAGGTTATAACCCATCCCCCCCCCTCCCCTCACACACCCCAGTGCTCCCTGTGCCCCCCCAGCCCCCCTCCCACAGGGGAGAGGTTATAACCCATCCCCCACCTCCCCTCACACACCCCAGCGCTCCCTGTGCCCCCCCAGCCCCCCGCGACACAGGGGAGAGGTTATAACCCATCCCCCCACCTCCCCTCAGACACCCCAGTGCTCCCTGTGCCCCACCCAGCCCCCCTCACACAGGGGAGAGGTTATAACCCATCCCCCCACCTCCCCTCGGACACCCCAGTGCTCCCTGTGCCCCCCAGCCCCCCCTTACACAGGGGAGAGGTTATAACCCATCCCCCATCTCCCCTCACACACCCCAGCGCTCCCTGTGCCCCCCCCAGCCCCCCCTTACACAGGGGAGAGGTTATAACCCATCCCCCATCTCCCCTCACACACCCCAGTGCTCCCTGTGCCCCCCAGCCCCCCCTTACACAGGGGTGAGGTTATAACCCATCCCCCATCTCCCCTCACACACCCCAGCGCTCCCTGTGCCCCCCCAGCCCCCCCTTACACAGGGGACAGGTTATAACCTATCCCCCCACCTCCCCTCAGACACCCCAGTGCTCCCTGTGCCCCCCAGCCCCCCTTACACAGGGGAGAGGTTATAACCCATCCCCCACCTCCCCTCTGACACCCCAGCGCTCCCTGTGCCCCCCCAGCCCCCCCTTACACAGGGGAGAGGTTATAACCCATCCCCCACCTCCCCTCGGACACCCCAGCGCTCCCTGTGCCCCCCCCAGCCCCCCCTCACACAGGGGAGAGGTTATAACCCATCCCCCACCTCCCCTCAGACACACCAGTGCTCCCTGTGCCCCCCCAGCCCCCCTCTACACAGGGGAGAGGTTATAACCCATCCCCCACCTCCCCTCACACACCCCAGTGCTCCCTGTGCCCCCCCCAGCCCCCCCTCACACAGGGGAGAGGTTATAACCCATCCCCCCACCTCCCCTCGACACACCCAGTGCTCCCTGTGCCCCCCCAGCCCCCCTCACACAGGGGAGAGGTTATAACCCATCCCCCACCTCCCCTCAGACACCCCAGTGCTCCCTGTGCCCCCCCCAGCCCCCCCTCACACAGGGGAGAGGTTATAACCCATCCCCCCACCTCCCCTCACACACCCCAGTGCTCCCTGTGCCCCCCAGCCCCCCTCACACAGGGGAGAGGTTATAACCCATCCCCCCACCTCCCCTCAGACACCCAGTGCTCCCTGTGCCCCCCAGTCCCCCCTCACACAGGGGAGAGGTTATAACCCATCCCCCACCTCCCCTCACACACCCCAGTGCTCCCTGTGCCCCCCAGCCCCCCTCACACAGGGGAGAGGTTATAACCCATCCCCCACCTCCCCTCACACACCCCAGTGCTCCCTGTGCCCCCCCAGGCCCCCCTTACACAGGGGAGAGGTTATAACCCATCCCCCACCTCCCCTCAGACACCCCAGTGCTCCCTGTGCCCCCCCAGCCCCCCTTACACAGGGGAGAGGTTATAACCCATCCCCCACCTCCCCTCACACACCCCAGTGCTCCCTGTGCCCCCCCAGCCCCCCCTTACACAGGGGAGAGGTTATAACCCATCCCCCACCTCCCCTCAGCACACCCCAGCGCTCCCTGTGCCCCCCCAGCCCCCCCTTACACAGGGGAGAGGTTATAACCCATCCCCCACCCCCTCACACACCCCAGTGCTCCCTGTGCCCCCCCAGCCCCCCCTTACACAGGGGAGAGGTTATAACCCATCCCCCACCTCCCCTCACACACCCCAGTGCTCCCTGTGCCCCCCCAGCCCCCCCTTACACAGGGGAGAGGTTATAACCCATCCCCCACCTCCCCTCAGACACCCCAGGCTCCCTGTGCCCCCCCAGCCCCCCCTTACACAGGGGAGAGGTTATAACCCATCCCCCACCTCCCCTCAACACCCCAGTGCTCCCTGTGCCCCCCCAGCCCCCCTTACACAGGGGAGAGGTTATAACCCATCCCCCACCTCCCCTCAACACCCCAGGCTCCCTGTGCCCCCCCCAGCCCCCCCTTACACAGGGGAGAGGTTATAACCCATCCCCCACCTCCCCTCAGACACCCCAGTGCTCCCTGTGCCCCCCCCAGCCCCCCCTTACACAGGGGAGAGGTTATAACCCATCCCCCACCTCCCCTCAGACACCCCAGGCTCCCTGTGCCCCCCCAGCCCCCCTTACACAGGGGAGAGGTTATAACCCATCCCCCACCTCCCCTCAGACACCCCAGGCTCCCTGTGCCCCCCCAGCCCCCCCTTACACAGGGGAGAGGTTATAACCCATCCCCCACCTCCCCTCAGACACCCCAGTGCTCCCTGTGCCCCCCCAGCCCCCCTTACACAGGGGAGAGGTTATAACCCATCCCCCACCTCCCCTCAACACCCCAGCGCTCCCTGTGCCCCCCCAGCCCCCCCTTACACAGGGGAGAGGTTATAACCCATCCCCCACCTCCCCTCGACACCCCAGCGCTCCCTGTGCCCCCCCAGCCCCCCCTTACACAGGGGAGAGGTTATAACCCATCCCCCACCTCCCCTCAGACACCCCAGGCTCCCTGTGCTCCCCCAGCCCCCCCTTACACAGGGGAGAGGTTATAACCCATCCCCCACCTCCCCTCAGACACCCCAGCGCTCCCTGTGCCCCCCCAGCCCCCCCTTACACAGGGGAGAGGTTATAACCCATCCCCCACCTCCCCTCAGACACCCCAGTGCTCCCTGTGCCCCACCCAGCCCCCCCTTACACAGGGGAGAGGTTATAACCCATCCCCCACCTCCCCTCACACACCCCAGCGCTGCCTGTGCCCCCCCAGCCCCCCCTTACACAGGGGAGAGGTTATAACCCCTCCCCCACCTCCCCTCAGACACCCCAGCGCTCCCTGTGCCTCCCCCAGCCCCCCCTTACACAGGGGAGAGGTTATAACCCCTCCCCCACCTCCCCTCAGACACCCCAGCGCTCCCTGTGCCTCCCCCAGCCCCCCCTTACACAGGGGAGAGGTTATAACCCATCCCCCACCTCCCCTCGGACACCCCAGCGCTCCCTGTGCCCCCCAGCCCCCCCTTACACAGGGGAGAGGTTATAACCCATCCCCCACCTCCCCTCACACACCCCAGTGCTCCCTGTGCCCCACCCAGCCCCCTCTTACACAGGGGAGAGGTAATAACCCATCCCCCACCTCCCCTCAGACACCCCAGTGCTCCCTGTGCCCCCCCAGCCCCCCTTACACAGGGGAGAGGTTATAACCCATCCCCCACCTCCCCTCAGACACCCCAGTGCTCCCTGTGCCCCCCAGCCCCCCTTACACAGGGGAGAGGTTATAACCCATCCCCCACCTCCCCTCAGACACCCCAGTGCTCCCTGTGCCCCCCAGCCCCCCTTACACAGGGGAGAGGTTATAACCCATCCCCCACCTCCCCTCACACACCCCAGCGCTCCCTGTGCCCCACCCAGCCCCCCCTTACACAGGGGAGAGGTTATAACCCATCCCCCACCTCCCCTCGGACACCCCAGCGCTCCCTGTGCCCCCCCAGCCCCCCCTTACACAGGGGAGAGGTTATAACCCATCCCCCACCTCCCCTCACACACCCCAGCGCTCCCTGTGCCCCCCCAGCCCCCCCTTACACAGGGGAGAGGTTATAACCTATCCCCCACCTCCCCTCACACACCCCAGCGCTCCCTGTGCCTCCCCCAGCCCCCCCTTACAGAGGGGAGAGGTTATAACCCATCCCCCACCTCCCCTCACACACCCCAGCGCTCCCTGTGCCCCCCCCAGCCCCCCCTTACACAGGGGAGAGGTTATAACCCATCCCCCACCTCCCCTCACACACCCCAGCGCTCCCTGTGCCCCACCCAGCCCCCCCTTACACAGGGGAGAGGTTATAACCCCTCCCCCACCTCCCCTCAGACACCCCAGTGCTCCCTGTGCTCCCCCAGCCCCCCCTTACACAGGGGAGAGGTTATAACCCATCCCCCACCTCCCCTCAGACACCCCAGCGCTCCCTGTGCCCCCCCAGCCCCCCCTTACACAGGGGAGAGGTTATAACCCATCCCCCTCCTCCCCTCAGACACCCCAGTGCTCCCTGTGCCCCACCCAGCCCCCCCTTACACAGGGGAGAGGTTATAACCCATCCCCCACCTCCCCTCACACACCCCAGCGCTCCCTGTGCCCCCCCAGCCCCCCCTTACACAGGGGAGAGGTTATAACCCCTCCCCCACCTCCCCTCAGACACCCCAGCGCTCCCTGTGCCTCCCCCAGCCCCCCCTTACACAGGGGAGAGGTTATAACCCATCCCCCACCTCCCCTCAGACACCCCAGTGCTCCCTGTGCCCCCCCAGCCCCCCTTACACAGGGGAGAGGTTATAACCCATCCCCCACCTCCCCTCACACACCCCAGTGCTCCCTGTGCCCCACCCAGCCCCCCCTTACACAGGGGAGAGGTTATAACCCCTCCCCCACCTCCCCTCAGACACCCCAGTGCTCCCTGTGCCCCCCCAGCCCCCCTTACACAGGGGAGAGGTTATAACCCATCCCCCACCTCCCCTCAGACACCCCAGTGCTCCCTGTGCCCCCCAGCCCCCCTTACACAGGGGAGAGGTTATAACCCATCCCCCACCTCCCCTCAGACACCCCAGTGCTCCCTGTGCCCCCCAGCCCCCCTTACACAGGGGAGAGGTTATAACCCATCCCCCACCTCCCCTCACACACCCCAGTGCTCCCTGTGCCCCACCCAGCCCCCCCTTACACAGGGGAGAGGTTATAACCCATCCCCCACCTCCCCTCACACACCCCAGTGCTCCCTGTGCCCCCCAGCCCCACCTCACACAGGGAAGAGGTTATAACCCATCCCCCACCTCCCCTCACGCACCCCAGTGCTCCCTGTGCCCCCCCAGCCCCCCCTTACACAGGGGAGAGGTTTTATCCCATCCCTCCACCTCCCCTTGTTTTGTGCTTCTATTTATTTTACATCTCAGGGAAACCAGGACACTACAGAGAGACTTTCCCACTCAGGGTATGTCTACATTAGCTAGTTAGTTCAAGCTAGGTAGGCAAATCAGGGAACCAGGGTTGCAAATGATTTAAATATCCTGGGCTTTATTTGCATGTTCCCATCGGGCCGCTATTTTTAAATCCCCCTTAGTCTGAAGTAAGTGCCCGCGGCTACACGCAGCAGTTTAAAGTTAATCCAAATGAAATCCTTACTTCGGATTAACTGTTACACCTCATTCCAAGGGCGGTGGGTGGAGGAGCCGTGCAGGCCAGGGGAACGGGGAGCGGCCATGAGTCAGGGCAGGGCTGGCTCCGTTCCCCTGGTCTTGTGTTCTCCCCACAGGCTGCGGGAGCTGCCCTGGCCAGCAGCCGAGGGCTCTGCCAGTGACCCTGGCAGGGGGCCGATGGGCGTCCACCCCCCCACCCCTCCCACTGAGTTTCCCTCCCCTCTAAGCCCCAGTGAGGGGTCGGAGTCTCTCTGGGGCAGGAGAAGGGGCCGGAGCAGGGCCCCACTGGGCTGGGAATGGGGACATGGGGTCAGCCCTGCCACCGGCTGAGGGCGCCCAGGGGCTCTCAGGGCACACAGCCACCTGGCACACATGCCCGTGGCCCCCTCCGTCTGCGCAGCCCCTGCAGGGCGGGTGTAGCTCATGTCGCCAGCCCAGGGCCCCTGGCCAGTTGGCACCAGGTACCGTCCGTGTCACCTGCTGAGAGCTGCCAGCGAGGCCCCCACCCACATCTCAAGAGCATTTGTGGCAGTGTGGGGGGGCAGGGTTGTAACTAGGAGGAGGCAGGGAGGAGGGGCCTCTGAGAGGCAATGCTTCCCCACTCGCTAGCACGGAGTCTGAGTGTAGAAAAGAAACTTTTAATGAAAGAGGGAGAGTCACAGGCATTAACTTGGGAAAATCCCACCGACAGAGTCCTTAGCCCTCCCCCAGGAGTAACCGTCCCAGTTCAACTGCATTGAGCAATGTCTTTTGCCTCTCAGGCTCACTAGTCCACCAAGGTAAGGGTTCCATTCACTGACCCAGACTTTCTCCGTACCCCACTTCAAACACCCCACTTACAGCTCTGTCCAGTCAGTGCAGACCCTGACACAACATCTGGATGACTCCCCTCCCTGAGCCTGAGGCTACACCACCTTTGTGCTGCTTCTGTAGTTCACTGGTTGTTCCCGCCAGCCGCTCCACCAGCCGCTCCGCTGGCCACCTGCCGCCGCTCCTACCGGCCACCCACCAGTCGTTCCCACCAGCCGCCCCTCCTACCGGCCAGCCACCAGTCGTTCCCGCCAGCCGCCGCTCCTACCGGCCACCCACCAGTTGTTCCCGCCTGCCGCCGCTCCTACCGGCCACCCACCAGTCGCTCCCGCCAGCCGCCGCTCCTACCAGCCACCCACCAGTCGTTCCCGCCAGCCGCCCCTCCTACCGGCCACCCACCAGTCGTTCCCACCAGCCGCCGCTCCTACCGGCCACCCACCAGTCGTTCCCGCCAGCCGCCCCTCCTACCGGCCACCCACCAGTCGTTCCCGCCAGCCGCCGCTCCTACCAGCCACCCACCAGTCGTTCCCACCAGCCGCCGCTCCTACCGGCCACCCACCAGTCGTTCCCGCCAGCCGCCGCTCCTACCGGCCACCCACCAGTCGTTCCCACCATCTGCTCCGCTGGTCACCCACCAGTCGTTCCCGCCAGCCGCCGCTCCTACCGGCCACCCACCAGTCGTTCCCGCCAGCCGCCCCTCCTACCGGCCACCCACCAGTCGTTCCCGCCAGCCGCCGCTCCTATCGGCCGCCCGCCAGTCGTTCCCGCCAGCCGCCGCTCCTACCGGCTGCCCGCCAGTCCTTCCCTCCAGCCGCTCCACTGGCTGCAATGGACCCGGCTCCTGGCCAAATGAGTGATTTCAGCTCTTTCGCCACCATCTGGGCTATGTCTATACTGGCAGCTTCTTGCACAAGAATACCTTGTGCAAGGTTTCTTGTGCAAGAAGACTTGCGCAAGCAAATGTCCACACTGCCATGTGCAAGCTGGGCTTTTGCGCAACAGCACCCATGGCAGCGTGGACGCTGTCTTGCATAAGAAAGCTCTGATGGCCATTTGAGCCATAGGGCTTTCTTGTGTAAGAAATCCCTGCCTAGTGTCCACACTGCCCTCTTACGCAAGAGCTCCTATGCAAGAGGGCTTACACTTGTTAAAAAAGAGCGTAGCTCTTGCGCAAGAAGCCCTCTCTTACCACGCCGGACTGTAAATTTCCTTGCGCAAGAGTGGGCGGACAGTGAGGACGCTCTGCGGATTCTTGTGCAAGAACGGCTGTACTTGTGCAAAAAGCTTCAAGTGGAGACAGCCATGGCGTCTGCTTTAGGTCTGTCCTTAAAACCAGGGGGAAAGGGGCAGGTTGAGCCACTCTTACGCTCACGCCTGGCAGGCATGAAGGAGGCTCACTCAGCCCTCAAACGCTTTCCCCCCGCAAGTCAGTTCACTCAACTCTGGCGGGGGGGGGGGGGGGGCTTGTTCCTCTGAGACCTCTTCCAATGACGGTGTCTCTCCTGCAAGCACTGGTGTCATAGCTTACAGTTCCCACATTTAGGGGCAGCGTGATTTGTGACCCCACAACAGCCCCGAATTAGTTACAAGACACCACATTCCATTCCAACACTGATCCTCCATCAGCCCCGGCTGAATTGGATTGACATAACCGCACCCCGGATTCCTTCCCCCGCCTGGCATGAGCTGTATTTACATATCAACAGTTAACAGTTAATTGTCTTGCAGAGCTAACCAATTTGAGTGAGCACCCCCACCCCCAGGGCAGCTCTCTCCTTTAGGCTGGCTGATAGCAAGCAGTAGTTTAGCTCCTGCTTACTCTTGTGCAAGGCGTCCCTGCCTCTCCAAGCTCCCTCCGCCTGGCCTGTGCTTCTATTTATTTTACATCTAAGGGAAACCAGGACACTCCAGAGAGACTTTCCCACTTACATATTTATTGCTGGCGTTAAGCAGTTAATATAGTTGTTTAAGTTTACAAGCCTTGAAAACAATAATTACACAAGTTAAGCCTTAAATACTTCCAATTCTAAAGCAATTAACCCAGCGCAAAGCAATGCCAAAGCAATTCCTAGAAACTCTACTATGATGCAATGATTAAGCCTCGTTCACTGACACTTCACCCGTTTGCCACCCACAGTACCCGGGAGGTCGTGGTCCCTCGGATTCCCACCCGTCGGGACGCCGGGCACTGGGGTCGCCTGTGTGAAGGGCCCGTCACTTCTAGTTACAACGGCAGGAGCTGTGGGTCCATCCCGCTCCCCCCCTCCCGTCGAGTCTTCTCACTGAGCCCACTGGATAGCAAAGCCAGACTCGGTTGCTTACCAATGGGTGATGTGTAGGGTGAGGTGCCTGGTCGGCCCATCCTTGGGGGACATGCTGCTACTCAGGGTGTTGCCAAGCTCTGTGCCTGGGTGGCAGTTTCCTGGCTGCGTGTGGCGTTGTTTTACTGAGCAGAGATAGAACGGTCCAGTCCCAGCCTGCCCCCGGTCCTGGCGGGCTCTCGCTGTCCCGTGCCCAACTGGCGTGATTGTGCAAAGCGTCTATGCCTCTCCCAGCTCCCCCGCCTGGCCTGCATGGGAGACGCCCCAGACCGCGAGACAGGCCGGGGGTTTGCCGTGCCACAGAGCCGGGCTTTGCACAAGGCCAAGGCAAGTCTGACAAGGCCGACATTGTGGGTTTGGTTGAATCCTGCCTCCTGCCAATTCCCCTCCCAGCGGGGCTCTCCTGCAGGAACAATGTTCCTCGGAGGGGGCGTTCGTCCCCCCCTTAGACACACCCGGACACTCACCCACTGCCACAGCACGGCTGAGGGGCCTGGCTCATCCACACGCACACGCTGACCCCTTGGATGTCCCTGGCCTAAGCAGGCTGGGTTTAACAGCAAGGCTGCGCTGCCCCATCCTGCACCTTTGGACTGCGTGGGCTGGTTTAACAGCACTTCAAGCTGCCATCCTCACATGCCCCTGGGTTCAGCACCTCCCCACCCCACCTTTACACCAGAATCGTTCAGTGGGTAACCCAGGGGATGAGCAAACCCCACGGGGTGTTTGGGCACCGCAGGGATCTTCAGCTTGGGCACAAGGAGCGTTGGTGGAGAGCGAGTGGGGAAGCCAGAACCAGCCCCCGAGGAAGGGAGAGCGAGAGAGAAAGGAAAAGAGGGTATGTCTACACTACAAAGTTAATTCGAACTAACAGCCGTTCGTTCAAATTAACTTCGATAGGCGCTACACACTCAAACCGCTAGTTTGAACTTAATTCGAACTAGCGGAGCGCTTAATTCGAACTAGGTAGACCTCATTCTACGAGGACTAACGCCTAGTTCGAATTAAGTAGTTCGAATTAAGGGCTGTGTAGCCACTTAATTCGAACTAGTGGGAGGCTAGCCCTTCCCAGCTTGCCCTGGTGGCCACTCTGGGCCAAGCCAGGGAAACTCTCCTCTCCCCCAGCCCTGGGGCCCTTCAAGGGGTAGCCTCTGGCCAGACGGCACTTTGCAGAGACAGCCCTGCCAGCAGTCTCTGCCCCGACCCAGTGGCTGCAGGATGAGCCAGGCAGCCAGTGCCAGCGAGACGTCCCCGCCCAGTCCCCCAGCACCCAGGGGCCAGCCAGGGGCCGTAGACGGCGCGCGGCCTCCTGGACTGGTGCGGAGGTCATGGACCTCATTGAGGTTTGGGGGCAGGCCCCCAATCTCCATGATCTCCGCACCAGGAGAAGGAACGCGGCCGTCTACAGCCGCATAGCGGCCGCCATGGCCCGCAAGGGACACAGGCGCACCCAGGAGCAGGTGCTCCTGAAAATAAAGCAGCTGTGGCAGGCGTATGCCAGGGCCACCAGGGGTGACGCCGCAGCAGGGGCTGCCACCTGCCCCTACTTCCCCGCCCTCGACCGACTCTTGGGGGGCAGGGCGGTCCGTGCCAGCCCGCGAGGCAGCGAGCCGGGACCGGAGGGCCTGACCCAGGCGCAGCAGAGGGGCCACCACCAGCCGTTCCAGCCCCGGAGTCGGCAGGGTCGTCCGGGGAGGCCATACCAGGTAAGTGCCAGCACTGTCCCCTGCCCACGGATCACGCAGCCACCCGTGTACGTGCGAGCATGTGCCGTGCCACCCTTGGGCAGGTGGCTCCAGCTGCGTGACACCCAGGGGCCGTGGCCCAACAGGCACACGCGTGTGTGAAGAGACCTGACACGCTCCCAACCCCGGGGCGGGACCCAGCAGGACGCCCTCCCTTCACACACCCCCTCTACATGGAGGCAGGGCACATCTCCCTCCCCGCCCCGGCCACACTATACAGGGCACAGGGACATGGGTGCGGTCTTGGGGCAGCTCCCAGTCCCGGGGAGAGCCAGACATCCTACCATGGCCTCTGTGCAAGCACAACGGCTCTGACGGTGCAGGGCACGGTCGCCCTCACGTCGGGGGGGGGGGGGCTGGGCTTCACCCACTGTGTCCCCAGGGAGAACTGACACTTCTCTTCTTTCTCTACAGCTGCACCAGCTGCTCCTGCAGGGCGCACCACCCCGCCCAGGACATGCTACCGCACCCGCGGCCTGCTCCGGACCACCACCACGCAGCAGGAGTACTGGGACCAGCACCTGGGGGCCCTGCGAGCCCTGAACGACACGGTGCAGGCCTGGATGCGGGCAGACCTGCAGCTCCGCCGGGAGCACCTGGCTGAGGAGCGAGCCAGGAACGCTACCCTGCAGGCCCTGCTGCAGAGCATGGTGCCCCGTGTCCGTCCTGCGTCTGCCGGCCCCCAACAACTGTCCCTCCTCCCGCTCCTGCCCCCCCTCCCACCTCTTCCTCCTCAACCCCCACACCCTCCTCCTCAATGTCCACACCCCCCCACCTCAACCTCCGCACCCTCCACCCCATCCCCCCGGGGACGCCGAGGCCCCCTCCCTCGCCGTGCTGGGAGACCCCCACCCCTGATCCTGAGTTTCCCCTCCCTCTCCTTCCCCTGGCTTCCCCCTTCCAGCTCCCTCCTCCCAGGTCTCCCCCTCCCCTCTCCCACCCTCTCTCCTGCCCTCTCCTGCCTCCTTTCCCATGTCTCCCCACAGTTTTATTCCCCCCCCCCCCAGTTTTGTTAAATAAAGAGAGTTTCAATTTTTGAACACACGTGTCCTTTATTTTTTACATCAGAAAGGGGGGCTGGGGAGGGGTAAGTGGAAGGAGGTGAGGGAGGAATGGGGCACGAGCCTCCAATGGGGAGGACTGGGGTGGCTCTGCGGGTTCCTCGGGGTGGAAGCTCTCCTGCAGGGCCTCCTGGATCCTGACAGCCCCCCGAATGACCCCCCCGGATGGCAGGCTGCGGCAAGTGCAGCCGGGCTGATGGCCGAGTGCTGTGATGTGCCGAGTGTGGGCACTCAGGGCACTCCAAGATAGGACTGCTTTGCTGTCCCCCATCGAGGTAGACAAGCAAGCGGGGAACCCTGAGAACTGTCTGTCCGGGGTGGGGGTCGGGTCCCTTTAAGCACAGCCCTCGGCTAGCCTGAGGCAGCAGCTCTGTGCTCTAAGTCCTAAGCTGATGCCCTGCTGGCACTGGGTCCGGCCAGCCTTAACTTCGGTTCAGGGTCCACTCAATGTGGACATGCTAGTTCGAAATAGCAAAACACTAATTCGAACTAGTTTTTAAGTCTAGATGTGCTAATTCGAATTAGCTTAGTTCGAATTAACTAATTCGAACTAAGTTAGTTCGAGTTAGTGCTGTAGTGTAGACATACCCAGAGAGAGAAGCCACCAGCGTAACCACGACAGTTAGTGATGTCTGGGCAGTGACTAGATCTGTGGATGGGGAGCCAAACACACACAACAGCGTTAAATCGACCAGTTAGAATCAACTGATGAGAAATGGTCGGGCCAGCAGTGCACAGAACTGGTTCCACACGGCACAGTCAGGAGGTCGTGCCGAGAGAGATGTGGGGCGGAGGTGGGGGGGAGATCTCACCGCTCTGGGGATCTTGCACTGATCGGGAGTCCCAGAGGGCAGGGGACAAGCAGGGCCGAGGCCCCAGACGACCAGGCAGGAGAGGACGAAGTCTCAAGGGATCTGATGCAGGGTTCACATTCAGGCATCAGAACCATTTTCCTTGGGCAAGGCTGGGGGGTCGTTTTTGAAGGGACAGGACACTGGTTCCAGGAGGACACTGGGTTTGCTCCAGAGCAAACAGTGGCGAGGCTGCTCACACCAGTGGCAACTCCCTTTGGGGGGCGGGGGGGATCACACATGCTTGTCCCATCGCTTCAGGGCAGGGGGAAGCCGCTCACAGAGCTCCAGGAAGGAGTCCTGGGGTGCAGGGGTTGGCAGTGAAGGGCGCAGGAGGGGGAGGAGGCCAGTGCTGCCAGTCACCTGTCCCCTCCACGATGAGCTGGCGGGGCGGTGGGTGGAGGAGCCGAGCGGCCGAGGAGGACGGGGAGCAGCCGTGAGTCAGGGCAGGGCTGGCTCCTCTCCCCACAGGCTTCAGGAGCTGCCCTGGCAGGCAGCCGAGGGCTCTGCCTATGACGCTGGCAGGGGGCCGATGGGCATCCACCCCCCCGCCCCTACTGCTGAATTTCCTCCTCCCCTCTGTGCCCCAGCCAGGGGTCAGAGTCTCTCTGGGGCAGGAGATGGGGGGAGCAGGGCCCCTCTGGGCTGGGAATGGGGACACAGGGAGTGGCCCTGCCCCTGGCCGAGGGTGCCCAGGGGCTCTCAGGACACACAGCCGCCTGAGACAAGCGCCCATGGCCCCCTCCGTCTGCGCAGCCCCTGCAGGGCGGCTGTAGCTCGTGTTGCCAGCCCAGGGCAGGTCCTGGGGCCCCTGGCCAGCTGGCACCGGGTACCGTCCATGTCACCTGCTCAGAGCTGGCAGGGAGGCCCCCACCCTCAGCCCCTGAGGGGAGCCGGGTTAGCGACGTTTCGGGGCAGCCACCTGCGTGGCAGGGCCTGCGCTGCCGGTTCCCACCTCTGCCCGGCCAGTTGGGCCGCTGTCGAAATGGGCTGAGCCCAGGCCGTCCTGCTGATCCGAGAGATTCCTCAGTTTCCCCTCCCACTCCTCTTCCCCCACACCCAGCCGGGCTCTATATAACTCACTATGGGTCGGGCAGCTGGGTCAGGACAAGGTGCAGGTCGGATCCGGCGCCAGCCCAGACACAAGGACTTGGTGAGTGGAGGGAGATCCTGCCCGCCGGGAGAGAGGCAGTGTGTGCTAGTGGTTAGAGCAGACAGGGCTGGGCACAAGGGCTTCTGCATGCTCTCTGGAGAGGAGAGGTTCGTGCAGCCCCTGGCCCTGCAGCGGCCGGATCTCCAGCGGGTTTGGGTGCCATTTGGGGAAAACAAGAACTCAATTTCTGGTGTAGAGGGGAAAGATGCTCCCCACCCAGCCTGGGTGTCCATGGGGGGATGGTACAGGGGTTGGGGGGTCTGGGGCGCTAGTTCAGGTTCCCCAATGTTGGGGCAGCTCGAAGTCTTGAGGGCCGGATCCTGGGCCGGAGGTTCCCCACACCTGCTCTAGAGCATTTGGGGCAGCTTTGGGGGGGGCAGGGAGGAGGCAGATCCAGCCCCACACTGTCTCCATCCATCTCCCCCTCTCCCGACGGCAGGTGGATCCAGGGACACACGACATGGCCCCGGGGGGACTCCGCCCTGCGCTCCTGCTGCTCCTGGCCCTGCTGCCGGCTGGCCTGGCCGGTTGGCTCGCATCCCGCAGCGCCCAGGAATTCGTGGCCAGGCACGTGGATTTCCCCAGGACCAGCCCCCCCCCCGGCCAGCAGTACTGCGACTACCTCATGCGGCAGCGGCGCTCTCTCCCCGGCATCTGGAGACGCCCCTTCATCTTCATCCACCCCGATCCCAGACAGCTCTCCAGCCTCTGCCGCTGCGGGGACGGGTCCCAGCCCCCGAACAGAACGTGCGTCAGCAGAAACCGAATCCCCACCACCACCTGCCGCGTGGCCTTAGGTGGCATGCTGGGGGGCTCCTTGTATGTGGGCCGGTTCCAGAGACGCAGGATCCGCATGGCCTGCCGCAGCGGGAAGCCCGTGGACATCCTGGGAACCGTGTAGAGCCGGGCACGGGCCAAGGGCTGGGAGAGGGTCCCCTGCACCCCGCTTTGCTCCCAGGCAGCTTCTGCCCTGCCCTGTCCCTGCCTCCCCAGGCAGCCCCTGCCCCTGGGCTCTGCCCTGACCCTGCCCCCCTGGCATAAGTCCCCCCCGGGAGAATCTTACGCCCACATATCCCATGGAATGGCTGCCTGGGTCTGTGGGGGTTCCGACGCTAGGGCCCGGCTCCCAACCCCCCTCACCAGTGTCACGCCTGGCACCCATCCCTCGACTGGCACCGAGACCCTCAGCCGGAGCCCAGCACCCGCAGAGAGACTCTGAAATCTCACAGGAATGTGCCTTGGGTGGCCTCATGTCAGTGTCCCAGGGCAGATCAAAATTCCCTTGCACTCTGGTTGGCCGCCCCTTCTCCGCCCCACCCCCTGCTCTGCCCATTATCCCACACAGCCTCTTCCCCTTCCTCTCCCACTGGCTGAGGGGCTGATCCCAGGGGAAGCCGCGGCTTTGTTGAATTTTCTTACTGCTCCTGGCAATAAAACTCTTTTCTGCGCATGCAGCACAAAGGGCGAGTCTGTGTGTGTGTGTTGGGCTCGGTCCCGGGGTCTCAGAGGGAAGGGGGTTGCAGCTCAGCCTGCGGTCAGGGCCAGGGCTTGCCACGTGCCGTGTGGACAGAGCCGGGGGCATTTCAGCCCAGGCACCTTCTGTGGCCAGTGGAAGCAGGAGCCCGTCTGCTCCCGCCCCTGGCACGAGAATCGTTGGCACCCGGCAGGGCATCTCCGCAACAGAAACCCGGGGAGGGGGGTGTAGAATGTGTCTGGGTCTCCCTGAGAGGGTCAAACCGGGGCAAAGAGCCCAGAGACGCGGCCACTTCCTGCCCAAGCCTGGGGGGCCGTCGCTCTAAGGCCCAAAACCTCACACAGAGCCCTCCGGCTCAGCCTCGGCTCTCCAGAAATTTCATGAGCAGCCCCTTGAGATCCCTTGTTCCCCATGGCCCCTCTTAGCCTCCCCATCTCCCACCTCCCCTCAGACACCCCAGTGCTCCCTGTGCCCCACCCAGCCCCCCCTTACACAGGGGAGAGGTTATAACCCATCCCCCACCTCCCCTCACACACCCCAGTGCTCCCTGTGCCCCACCCAGCCCCCCCTTACACAGGGGGAGGTTATAAATTGTCTCACCACCTTCCCTTGCTGTGTGGTTCAATTTATTTTAGATCCAAGGGCAACCAGGACACTCCAGAGAGACTGAACCACTTTCATATTTCTTGCCAGCACGAAGCAATTAACACAGTTGTTTAAGCTTAAGAAGCCCGAAAACCAATTCCTATACAAGTTAAGCCTTAAATACCGTCAATTGTAAAGCAATTAACCCAGCGCAAAGCAATGGCAAAGCAACTCCTAGAAGCTCTACTGTAATACGATTAAGCCTCGTTCCCTGATACTTCACCCGTCTGCCACCCGCAGTACCCGGCGGGAGGGTGTGGTCCCTCGGATTCCCACCCGTCGGGACGCCGGGCACTGGGGTCGCCTGTGTGAAGGGCCCATCACTTCTAGTTACAACAGCAGGGCCCCTGGGTCCAGCCTGCTCCCTCCCTCCCGTCGATTCTTCTCACTAAGCCCTTTGCACAGCAGAGCCAGACCTCGTCACTTACCAATTCGTCATGTGTGGGGTGAGGTACCTGGGAGGCCCATCCTTGGGGGACATGCTGCTACTCAGGGTGTTGCCAAGCTCTGTGCCTGGGTGGCAGTTTCCTGGCTACGTGTGGTGTTGTTTTACTGAGCAGAGATAGAACGGTCCGGTCCCAGGCTGCCCCCGGTCTTCTTGTACGGTGCCCAATTTCCATACTTGTGTGACCCTTCTGCCGGGTAGGGCCGGCAGCAGCCAGGGCCGGGTTCAATATCTAGGGGTCCATCTCACACAGAAGCGGCTCGAGCCCCCACGCAGCAGCCTGGGAAATTCACACTCCCCTGGGCACCTCTGAGAGGCAATGCTTCCCCACTCGCTAGCACGGAGTCTGAGTGTAGAAAAGAAACTTTTAATGAAAGAGGGAGAGTCACAGGCATTAACTTGGGAAAATCCCACCGACAGAGTCCTTAGCCCTCCCCCAGGAGTAACCGTCCCAGTTCAACTGCATTGAGCAATGTCTTTTGCCTCTCAGGCTCACTAGTCCACCAAGGTAAGGGTTCCATTCACTGACCCAGACTTTCTCCGAACCCCACTTCAAACACCCCACTTACAGCTCTGTCCAGTCAGTGCAGACCCTGACACAACATCTGGATGACTCCCCTCCCTGAGCCTGAGGCTAGACCACCTTTGTGCTGCTTCTGTAGTCCACTGGTTGTTCCCGCCAGCCGCTCCACCAGCCGCTCCGCTGGCCGCCAGCCGCTCCACCAGCCGCTCCTACCGGCCACCCACCAGTCGTTCCCGCCAGCCGCCACTCCTACCGGCCACCCACCAGTCATTCCCGCCAGCCGCCCCTCCTACCGGCCACCCACCAGTCGTTCCCGCCAGCCGCCCCTCCTACCGGCCACCCACCAGTCGTTCCCGCCAGCCGCCGCTCCTACCGGCCACCCACCAGTCGTTCCCGCCAGCCCCCGCTCCTACCGGCCACCCACCAGTCGTTCCCGCCAGCCGCCGCTCCTACCGGCCACCCACCAGTCATTCCTGCCAGCCACCGCTCCTACCGGCCACCCACCAGTCGTTCCCGCCAGCCGCCCCTCCTACCGGCCACCCACCAGTCGTTCCCGCCAGCCCCCGCTCCTACCGGCCACCCACCAGTCGTTCCCACCAGCCGCCGCTCCTACCGGCCACCCACCAGTCGTTCCCACCATCTGCTCCACTGGTCACCCACCAGTCGTTCCCACCAGACGCCGCTCCTACCGGCCACCCACCAGTCGTTCCCACCATCTGCTCCACTGGTCACCCACCAGTCGTTCCTGCCAGCCGCCACTCCTACCGGCCGTCCGCCAGTCCTTCCCTCCAGCCGCCGCTCCTACTGGCCACCCATCAGTCGTTCCCACCATCTGCTCCACTGGTCACCCACCAGTCGTTCCCGCCAGCCGCCACTCCTACTGGCCGCCCGCCAGTCCTTCCCTCCAGCCGCTTCACTGGCTGCAATGGAACCGGCCGCCACCCACAGTCCCTGGCGGGAGGTCGTGGTCCCTCGGATTCCCACCCGTCGGGACGCCGGGCACTGAGGTCGCCTGTGTGAAGGGCCCGTCATTTCTAGTTACAACGGCAGGAGCTGTGGGTCCATCCTGCTCCCTCCCTCCCGTCGAGTCTTCTCACTGAGCCCACTGGATAGCAAAGCCAGACTCGGTTGCTTACCAATGGGTGATGTGTGGGGTGAGGTGCCTGGTCGGCCCATCCTTGGGGGACATGCTGCTACTCAGGGTGTTGCCAAGCTCTGTGCCTGGGTGGCAGTTTCCTGGCTGTGTGTGGTGTTGTTTTACTGAGCAGAGATAGAACGGTCCAGTCCCAGCCTGCCCCCGGTCCTGGCGGGCTCTCGCTGTCCCGTGCCCAACTGGCATGATTGTGCAAAGCGTCTCTGCCTCTCCCAGCTCCCCCGCCCGGCCTGCATGGGAGGCGCCCCAGACCGCGAGACAGGCCCGGGGCTTTGCCGTGCCACAGAGCCGGGGTTTGCACAAGGCCAGGGCAGGTCTGACAAGGCCGACGTTGTGGGTTTGGTTGAATCCTGCCTCCTGCCAATTCCCCTCCCAACGGGGCTCTCCTGCAGGAACAATGTTCCTCGGAGGGGGCGTTCGTCCCCCCCTTAGACACACCCGGACACTCACCCACTGCCAGAGGACAGCTGAGGGGCCTGGCTCATCCACACGCAAAAGCTGACCCCTTGGATGTCCCTGGCCTAAGCAGGCTGGGTTTAACAGCACTTCAAGCTGCCATCCTCACATGCCCCTGGGTTCAGCACCTCCCCACCCCACCTTTACACCAGAATCGCTCAGTGGGTAACCCAGGGGATGAGCAAACCCCACGGGGTGTTTGGGCACCGCAGGGATCTTCAGCTTGGGCACAAGGAGCGTTGGTGGAGAGCGAGTGGGGAAGCCAGAACCAGCCCCCGAGGAAGGGAGAGCGAGAGAGAAAGGAAAAGAGAGAGAAGCCACCAGCATAACCACGACAGTTAGTGATGTCTGGGCCGTGACTAGATCTGTGGATGGGGAGCCAAACACACACAACAGCGTTAAATCGACCAGTTAGAATCAACTGATGAGAAATGGTCGGGCCAGCAGTGCACAGAACTGGTTCCACACGGCACAGTCAGGAGGTCGTGCCTAGAGAGATGTGGGGCAGAGGTGGGGGGGAGATCTCACCGCTTTGGGGAGCTTGCACTGATCGGGAGTTCCAGAGGGCAGGGGACAAGCAGGGCCGAGGCCCCAGACGACCAGGCAGGAGAGGACGAAGTCTCAAGGGATCTGATGCAGGGTTCACATTCAGGCATCAGAACCATTTTCCTTGGGCAAGGCTGGGGGGTCGTTTTTGAAGGGACAGGACACTGGTTCCAGGAGGACACTGGGTTTGCTCCAGAGCAAACAGTGGCGAGGCTGCTCACACCAGTGGCAACTCCCTTCGGGGGGGGGGGGGATCACACATGCTTGTCCCATCGCTTCAGGGCAGGGGGAAGCTGCTCACAGAGCTCCAGGAAGGAGTCCTGGGGTGCAGGGGTTGGCAGTGAAGGGCGCAGGAGGGGGAGGAGGCCAGTGCTGCCAGTCACCTGTCCCCCCCACGATGAGCTGGCGGGGCGGTGGGTGAAGGAGCCGAGCGGCCGAGGAGGACGGGGAGCAGCCGTGAGTCAGGGCAGGGCTGGCTCCTCTCCCCACAGGCTTCAGGAGCTGCCCTGGCCGGCAGCGGAGGGCTCTGCCTATGATGCTGGCAGGGGGCCGATGGGCATCCACCCCCCCACCCCCGCTGCTGAATTTCCTCCTCCCCTCTGTGCCCCAGCCAGGGGTCGGAGTCTCTCTGGGGCAGGAGATGGGGGGAGCAGGGCCCCTCTGGGCTGGGAATGGGGACACAGGGAGTGGCCCTGCCCCTGGCCGAGGGTGCCCAGGGGCTCTCAGGACACACAGCCGCCTGAGACAAGCGCCCATGGCCCCCTCCGTCTGCGCAGCCCCTGCAGGGCGGCTGTAGCTCGTGTTGCCAGCCCAGGGCAGGTCCTGGGGCCCCTGGCCAGCTGGCACCGGGTACCGTCCATGTCACCTGCTCAGAGCTGGCAGGGAGGCCCCCACCCTCAGCCCCTGAGGGGAGCCGGGTTAGCGACGTTTCGGGGCAGCTCACCTGCGTGGCAGGGCCTGCGCTGCCGGTTCCCACCTCTGCCCGGCCAGTTGGGCCGCTGTCGAAATGGGCTGAGCCCAGGCCGTCCTGCTGATCCGAGAGATTCCTCAGTTTCCCCTCCCACTCCTCTTCCCCCACACCCAGCCGGGCTCTATATAACTCACTACGGGTCGGGCAGCTGGGTCAGGACGAGGTGCAGGTCGGATCCGGCGCCAGCCCAGACACAAGGACTTGGTGAGTGGAGGGAGATCCTGCCCGCCGGGAGAGAGGCAGCGTGTGCTAGTGGTTAGAGCAGACAGGGCTGGCCACAAGGGCTTCTGCATGCTCTCTGGAGAGGAGAGGTTCGTGCAGCCCCTGGCCCTGCAGCGGCCCGATCTCCAGCGGGTTTGGGTGCCATGTGGGGAAAACAAGAACTCGATTTCAGGCGTAGAGGGGAAAGATGCTCCCCACCCAGCCTGGGTGTCCATGGGGGGATGGTACAGGGGTTGGGGGATCTGGGGCGCTAGTTCAGGTTCCCCAATGTTGGGGCAGCTCGAAGTCTTGAGGGCCGGATCCTGGGCCGGAGGTTCCCCACACCTGCTCTAGAGCATTTGGGGCAGCTTTGGGGGGGGGCAGGGAAGAGGCAGATCCAGCCCCGCACTGTCTCCATCCATCTCCCCCTCTCCCGACGGCAGGTGGATCCAGGCACACGACATGGCCCTGGGGGGACTCCGCCCTGCGCTCCTGCTGCTCCTGGCCCTGCTGCCGGCTGGCCTGGCCTTTTGGTTTGCATCCCGCAGTGCCCAGGAATTCGTGGCCAGGCACGTGGATTTCCCCAGGACCAGCCCCCCTTCCGGCCAGCAGTACTGCGACTACCTCATGCGGCAGTGGCGCTCTCTCCCCGGCATCTGGAGACGCCCCTTCATCTTCATCCACCCCGATCCCAGCCAGCTCTCCAGCCTCTGCCGCTGCGGGGACGGGTCCCAGCCCCCGAACAGAACGTGCGTCAGCAGAAACCGAATCCCCACCACCACCTGCCGCGTGGCCTTAGGTGGCATGCTGGGGGGCTCCTTGTATGTGGGCCGGTTCCAGAGACGCAGGATCCGCATGGCCTGCCGCAGCGGGAAGCCCGTGGACATCCTGGGAACCGTGTAGAGCCGGGCACGGGCCAAGGGCTGGGAGAGGGTCCCCTGCACCCCGCTTTGCTCCCAGGCAGCTTCTGCCCTGCCCTGTCCCTGCCTCCCCAGGCAGCCCCTGCCCCTGGGCTCTGCCCTGCCCCTGCCCCCCTGGCATAAGTCCCCCCCGGGAGAATCCTACGCCCACATATCCCATGGAATGGCTGCCTGGGTCTGTGGGGGTTCCGACGCTAGGGCCCGGCTCCCAACCCCCCTCACCAGTGTCACGCCTGGCACCCATCCCTCGACTGGCACCGAGACCCTCAGCCGGAGCCCAGCACCCGCAGAGAGACTCTGAAATCTCACAGGAATGTGCCTTGGGTGGCCTCATGTCAGTGTCCCAGGGCAGATCAAAATTCCCTAGCACTCTGGTTGGCCGCCCCTTCTCCGCCCCACCCCCTGCTCTGCCCATTATCCCACACAGCCTCTTCCCCTTCCTCTCCCACTGGCTGAGGGGCTGATCCCAGGGGAAGCCGCGGCTTTGTTGAATTTTCTTACTGCTCCTGGCAATAAAACTCTTTTCTGCGCACGCAGCACAAAGGGCGAGTCTGTGTGTGTGTGTTGGGCTCGGTCCCGGGGTCTCAGAGGGAAGGGGGTTGCAGCTCAGCCTGCGGTCAGGGCCAGGGCTTGCCACGTGCCGTGTGGACAGAGCCGGGGGCATTTCAGCCCAGGCACCTTCTGTGGCCAGTGGAAGCAGGAGCCCGTCTGCTCCCGCCCCTGGCACGAGAATCGTTGGCACCCGGCAGGGCATCTCCACAACAGAAACCCGGGGAGGGGGGTGGAGAATGTGTCTGGGGCTCCCTGAGAGGGTCAAACCGGGGCAAAGAGCCCAGAGACGCGGCCACTTCCTGCCCAAGCCTGGGGGTCCGTCGCTCTAAGGCCCAAAACCTCACACAGAGCCCTCCGGCTCAGCCTCGGCTCTCCAGAAATTTCACGAGCAACCCCTTGAGATCCCTTGTTCCCCATGGCCCCCCTTAGCCTCCCCATCTCCCACCTCCCCTCAGACACCCCAGTGCTCCCTGTGCCCCACACAGCCCCACCTCACACAGGGAAAAGGTTATAACCCATCCCCCACCTCCCCTCAGACACTCCAGTGCTCCCTGTGCCCCACACAGCCCCCCCTTACACAGGGAAAAGGTTATAACCCATCCCCCACCTCCCCTCAGACACCCCAGTGCTCCCTGTGCCCCACCCAGCCCCCCCTTACACAGGGGGAGGTTATAAATTGTCTCACCACCTTCCCTTGCTGTGTGGTTCAATTTATTTTAGATCCAAGGGCAACCAGGACTCTCCAGAGAGACTGAACCACTTTCATATTTCTTGCCAGCACGAAGCAATTAACACAGTTGTTTAAGCTTAAGAAGCCCGAAAACCAATTCCTATACAAGTTAAGCCTTAAATACCGTCAATTGTAAAGCAATTAACCCAGCGCAAAGCAATGGCAAAGCAACTCCTAGAAGCTCTACTGTAATACGATTAAGCCTCGTTCCCTGATACTTCACCCGTCTGCCACCCGCAGTACCCGGCGGGAGGGTGTGGTCCCTCGGATTCCCACCCGTCGGGACGCCGGGCACTGGGGTCGCCTGTGTGAAGGGCCCATCACTTCTAGTTACAACAGCAGGGCCCCTGGGTCCAGCCTGCTCCCTCCCTCCCGTCGATTCTTCTCACTAAGCCCTTTGCACAGCAGAGCCAGACCTCGTCACTTACCAATTCGTCATGTGTGGGGTGAGGTACCTGGGAGGCCCATCCTTGGGGGACATGCTGCTACTCAGGGTGTTGCCAAGCTCTGTGCCTGGGTGGCAGTTTCCTGGCTACGTGTGGTGTTGTTTTACTGAGCAGAGATAGAACGGTCCGGTCCCAGGCTGCCCCCGGTCTTCTTGTACGGTGCCCAATTTCCATACTTGTGTGACCCTTCTGCCGGGTAGGGCCGGCAGCAGCCAGGGCCGGGTTCAATATCTAGGGGTCCATCTCACACAGAAGCGGCTCGAGCCCCCACGCAGCAGCCTGGGAAATTCACACTCCCCTGGGCACCTCTGAGAGGCAATGCTTCCCCACTCGCTAGCACGGAGTCTGAGTGTAGAAAAGAAACTTTTAATGAAAGAGGGAGAGTCACAGGCATTAACTTGGGAAAATCCCACCGACAGAGTCCTTAGCCCTCCCCCAGGAGTAACCGTCCCAGTTCAACTGCATTGAGCAATGTCTTTTGCCTCTCAGGCTCACTAGTCCACCAAGGTAAGGGTTCCATTCACTGACCCAGACTTTCTCCGAACCCCACTTCAAACACCCCACTTACAGCTCTGTCCAGTCAGTGCAGACCCTGACACAACATCTGGATGACTCCCCTCCCTGAGCCTGAGGCTACACCACCTTTGTGCTGCTTCTGTAGTCCACTGGTTGTTCCCGCCAGCCGCTCCACCAGCCGCTCCGCTGGCCGCCAGCCGCCGCTCCTACCGGCCACCCACCAGTCGTTCCCGCCAGCCGCCGCTCCTACCGGCCACCCACCAGTCGTTCCCGCCAGCCGCCCCTCCTACCGGCCACCCACCAGTTGTTCCCGCCAGCCGCCGCTCCTACCGGCCACCCACCAGTCGTTCCCGCCAGCCCCCGCTCCTACCGGCCACCCACCAGTCGTTCCCGCCAGCCGCCGCTCCTACCGGCCACCCACCAGTCGTTCCTGCCAGCCACCGCTCCTACCGGCCACCCACCAGTCGTTCCCGCCAGCCGCCCCTCCTACCGGCCACCCACCAGTCATTCCTGCCAGCCACCGCTCCTACCGGCCACCCACCAGTCGTTCCCGCCAGCCGCCCCTCCTACCGGCCACCCACCAGTCGTTCCCGCCAGCCCCCGCTCCTACCGGCCACCGACCAGTCGTTCCCGCCAGCCCCCGCTCCTACCGGCCACCCACCAGTCGTTCCCGCCAGCCGCCGCTCCTACCGGCCACCCACCAGTCGTTCCCGCCAGCCGCCGCTCCTACCGGCCACCCACCAGTCGTTCCCACCATCTGCTCCACTGGTCACCCACCAGTCGTTCCCACCAGACGCCGCTCCTACCGGCCACCCACCAGTCGTTCCCACCATCTGCTCCACTGGTCACCCACCAGTCGTTCCTGCCAGCCGCCACTCCTACCGGCCGTCCGCCAGTCCTTCCCTCCAGCCGCCGCTCCTACTGGCCACCCATCAGTCGTTCCCACCATCTGCTCCACTGGTCACCCACCAGTCGTTCCCGCCAGCCGCCACTCCTACCGGCCGCCCGCCAGTCCTTCCCTCCAGCCGCTTCACTGGCTGCAATGGAACCGGCCGCCACCCACAGTCCCTGGCGGGAGGTCGTGGTCCCTCGGATTCCCACCCGTCGGGACGCCGGGCACTGAGGTCGCCTGTGTGAAGGGCCCGTCATTTCTAGTTACAATGGCAGGAGCTGTGGGTCCATCCTGCTCCCTCCCTCCCGTCGAGTCTTCTCACTGAGCCCACTGGATAGCAAAGCCAGACTCGGTTGCTTACCAATGAGTGATGTGTGGGGTGAGGTGCCTGGTCGGCCCATCCTTGGGGGACATGCTGCTACTCAGGGTGTTGCCAAGCTCTGTGCCTGGGTGGCAGTTTCCTGGCTGTGTGTGGTGTTGTTTTACTGAGCAGAGATAGAACGGTCCAGTCCCAGCCTGCCCCCGGTCCTGGCGGGCTCTCGCTGTCCCGTGCCCAACTGGCATGATTGTGCAAAGCGTCTCTGCCTCTCCCAGCTCCCCCGCCCGGCCTGCATGGGAGGCGCCCCAGACGGCGAGACAGGCCCGGGGGTTTGCCGTGCCACAGAGCCGGGGTTTGCACAAGGCCAGGGCAGGTCTGACAAGGCCGACGTTGTGGGTTTGGTTGAATCCTGCCTCCTGCCAATTCCCCTCCCAGCGGGGCTCTCCTGCAGGAACAATGTTCCTCGGAGGGGGCGTTCGTCCCCCCCTTAGACACACCCGGACACTCACCCACTGCCAGAGGACAGCTGAGGGGCCTGGCTCATCCACACGCAAAAGCTGACCCCTTGGATGTCCCTGGCCTAAGCAGGCTGGGTTTAACAGCAAGGCCGCGCTGCCCCGTCCTGCACCTTTGGACTGCGTGGGCTGGTTTAACAGCACTTCAAGCTGCCATCCTCACATGCCCCTGGGTTCAGCACCTCCCCACCCCACCTTTACACCAGAATCGCTCAGTGGGTAACCCAGGGGATGAGCAAACCCCACGGGGTGTTTGGGCACCGCAGGGATCTTCAGCTTGGGCACAAGGAGCGTTGGTGCAGAGCGAGTGGGGAAGCCAGAACCAGCCCCCGAGGAAGGGAGAGCGAGAGAGAAAGGAAAAGAGAGAGAAGCCACCAGCGTAACCACGACAGTTAGTGATGTCTGGGCCGTGACTAGATCTGTGGATGGGGAGCCAAACACACACAACAGCGTTAAATCGACCAGTTACAATCAACTGATGAGAAATGGTCGGGCCAGCAGTGCACAGAACTGGTTCCACAAGGCACAGTCAGGAGGTCGTGCCTAGAGAGATGTGGGGCAGAGGTGGGGGGGAGATCTCACCGCTCCGGGGAGCTTGCACTGATCGGGAGTCCCGGAGGGCAGGGGACAAGCAGGGCCGAGGCCCCAGACGGCCAGGCAGGAGAGGACAAAGTCTCAAGGGATCTGATGCAGGGTTCACATTCAGGCATCAGAACCATTTTCCTTGGGCAAGGCTGGGGGGTCGTTTTTGAAGGGACAGGACACTGGTTCCAGGAGGACACTGGGTTTGCTCCAGAGCAAACAGTGGCGAGGCTGCTCACACCAGTGGCAACTCCCTTCGGGGGGGGGGGGGATCACACATGCTTGTCCCATCGCTTCAGGGCAGGGGGAAGCCGCTCACAGAGCTCCAGGAAGGAGTCCTGGGGTGCAGGGGTTGGCAGTGAAGGGCGCAGGAGGGGGAGGAGGCCAGTGCTGCCAGTCACCTGTCCCCCCCACGATGAGCTGGCGGGGAAGTGGGTGGAGGAGCCGAGCGGCCGAGGAGGACGGGGAGCAGCCGTGAGTCAGGGCAGGGCTGGCTCCTCTCCCCACAGGCTTCAGGAGCTGCCCTGGCCGGCAGCGGAGGGCTCTGCCTATGATGTTGGCAGGGGGCCGATGGGCATCCACCCCCCCGCCCCCGCTGCTGAATTTCCTCCTCCCCTCTGTGCCCCAGCCAGGGGTCGGAGTCTCTCTGGGGCAGGAGATGGGGGGAGCAGGGCCCCTCTGGGCTGGGAATGGGGACACAGGGAGTGGCCCTGCCCCTGGCCGAGGGTGCCCAGGGGCTCTCAGGACACACAGCCACCTGAGACAAGCGCCCATGGCCCCCTCCGTCTGCGCAGCCCCTGCAGGGCGGCTGTAGCTCGTGTTGCCAGCCCAGGGCAGGTCCTGGGGCCCCTGGCCAGCTGGCACCGGGTACCGTCCATGTCACCTGCTCAGAGCTGGCAGGGAGGCCCCCACCCTCAGCCCCTGAGGGGAGCCGGGTTAGCGACGTTTCGGGGCAGCCACCTGCGTGGCAGGGCCTGCGCTGCCGGTTCCCACCTCTGCCCGGCCGGTCGGGCCGCTGTCGAAATGGGCAGAGCCCAGGCCGTCCTGCTGATCCGAGAGATTCCTCAGTTTCCCCTCCCACTCCTCTTCCCCCACACCCAGCCGGGCTCTATATAACTCACTACGGGTCGGGCAGCTGGGTCAGGACGAGGTGCAGGTCGGATCCGGCGCCAGCCCAGACACAAGGACTTGGTGAGTGGAGGGAGATCCTGCCCGCCGGGAGAGAGGCAGCGTGTGCTAGTGGTTAGAGCAGACAGGGCTGGCCACAAGGGCTTCTGCATGCTCTCTGGAGAGGAGAGGTTCGTGCAGCCCCTGGCCCTGCAGCAGCCAGATCTCCAGCGGGTTTGGGTACCATTTGGGGAAAACAAGAACTCGATTTCAGGCGTAGAGGGGAAAAATGCTCCCCACCCAGCCTGGGTGTCCATGGGGGGATGGTACAGGGGTTGGGGGATCTGGGGCGCTAGTTCAGGTTCCCCAATGTTGGGGCAGCTCGAAGTCTTGAGGGCCGGATCCTGGGCCGGAGGTTCCCCACACCTGCTCTAGAGCATTTGGGGCAGCTTTGGGGGGGGCAGGGAAGAGGCAGATCCAGCCCCGCACTGTCTCCATCCATCTCCCCCTCTCCCCATGGCAGGTGGATCCAGGCACACGACATGGCCCCGGGGGGACTGCGCCCTGCGCTCCTGCTGCTCCCGGCCCTGCTGCCGGCCGGTCTGGCCTGGTTCTTTGCATCCCGCAGCGCCCAGGAATTCGTGGCCAGGCACGTAGATTTCCCCAGGACCAGCCCCCCTCCCGGCCAGCAGTACTGCGACTACCTCATGCGGCAGTGGCGCTCTCTCCCCGGCATCTGGACACGCCCCTTCATCTTCGTCCACGCAGATCCCAGACAGCTCTCCAGCCTCTGCCGCTGCGGGGACGGGTCCCAGCCCCCGAACAGAACGTGCGTCAGCAGAAACCGAATCCCCACCACCACCTGCCGCGTGGCCTTAGGTGGCTTGTACGGGCTGGGGGGCTCCATGCAGCAGGTCTTGCCCTTTTTGGGCAGCTTCCAGAGACACAGGATCCGCGTGGCCTGCCATGGTGGGAAGCCCCTGGACATCCTGGGAACTGTGTAGAGCCGGGCGCAGGCCAAGGGCTGGGAGAGGGTCCCCTGCACCCCGCTTTGTTCCTGGGCAGCCTCTGCCCTGCCCCGTCACTGCCTCCCCAGGCAGCCCCTGCCCCCGGGTTCTGCCCTGTCCCTGCCCCCCTGGCATGAGTCCCCCCTGGAGCATCCTGTGCCCACATATTCCAGGAGCTGGCTGCCCAGGTCTGTGGGGGTTCCGACGCTAGGGCCCGGCTCCCAACCCCCCTCACCAGTGTCATGCCTGGCACCCATCCCTGAACTGGCACCGAGACCCTCAGCCGGAGCCCAGCACCCGCAGAGAGACTCTGAAATCTCCCAGGAATTTGCTTTGGGGGCCTCATGTCAGTGTCCCAGGGCAGATCAAAATTCCCTTGCACTCCCCACCCCATCCCCTACTCTGCCCATTATCCCACACAGCCTCTTCCCCTCCCTCTCCCACTGGCTGAGGGGCTGATCTCAGGGGAAGCTGCCGCTTTGTTAAATTTTCTCAGTGCTCCTGGTAATAAAGACCTTTCCTGCACACGCAGTACAAGGGATGAGTTTGTGTCTGTGTGTGTGTGTGGGGGGGGGCAGGTTCCCAGAGTCCCAGAGGGAAGGGGGTCGTGGCTCAACCTGTGGTCAGGGCCAGGGCCTGCCATGTGCTGTGTGGGAAGAGCCAGGGGCATTTCAGCCCAGGCACCTTCTGCGGCCAGTGGAAGCAGGAGCCCCTCTGTCCCCCCACGCACGGGATTCATTGGCACCCAGCAGGGCACCTCTGCCACAGGAACCTGGGGAGTGGGGGGAGAATGTGTTTGGGGCATTCTCAGTGGGTCAAACTGGGGCAACGTGCCCAGAGATGTGGCCACTTCCTGCCGAAGCATGGAGGTCCGTCACTCTAAGGCCCCAAACCTCACTTAGAGACCTCCGGCTCGTCCCCGGCTCCCCAGAAATTTCACGAGCGACCACCTTATATCCCCTGTTCCTCATTGGCCCCCCTTTGCCTCCACATCTCCCGCCTCCCCTCAGACATCCCAGTGCTCCCTGTGGCCCACCCAGCCCCCCTTATACAGGAAAGAGCTTATAGCCCATCCCCCCCACCTCCCCTCACACACCCCAGCATTCCCTGTGCCCCACCCAGCCCCCCCTTACACAGGGGAGAGGTTATAATTTGTCTGAACACCTTCCCTTGCTGTGTGGTTCAATTTATTTTAGATCCAAGGGCAACCAGGACACTCCAGAGAGACTGAACCACTTTCATATTTCTTGCCAGCACGAAGCAATTAACACAGTTGTTTAAGTTTAAGAAGCCCGAAAACCAATTCCTATACAAGTTAAGCCTTAAATACCGTCAATTGTAAAGCAATTAACCCAGCGCAAAGCAATGGCAAAGCAACTCCTAGAAGCTCTACTGTAATACGATTAAGCCTCGTTCCCTGATACTTCACCCGTCTGCCACCCGCAGTACCCGGCGGGAGGGTGTGGTCCCTCGGATTCCCACCCGTCGGGACGCCGGGCACTGGGGTCGCCTGTGTGAAGGGCCCATCACTTCTAGTTACAACAGCAGGGCCCCTGGGTCCAGCCTGCTCCCTCCCTCCCGTCGATTCTTCTCACTAAGCCCTTTGCACAGCAGAGCCAGACCTCGTCACTTACCAATTCGTCATGTGTGGGGTGAGGTACCTGGGAGGCCCATCCTTGGGGGACATGCTGCTACTCAGGGTGTTGCCAAACTCTGTGCCTGGGTGGCAGTTTCCTGGCTGCGTGTGGTGTTGTTTTACTGATCAGAGATAGAACGGTCCGGTCCCAGGCTGCCCCCGGTCTTCTTGTAGTGTTCCCAATTTCCATACTTGTGTGACCCTTCTGCCAGGTAGGGCTGGCAGCAACCAGGGCTGGGTTCAATATCTAGGGGTCCATCTCACACAGAATCGGCTCGAGCCCCCACCCAGTAGCCTGAGAACTTCAGACGCCTCTGGGCGCCTCTGAGAGGCAATGCTTCCCCCCTTGAAATCACAGAGTCTGAGCGTAGAAAAGAAACTTTTAATGAAAGAGGGAGAGTCACAGGCATTAACTTGGGAAACAGAGACCATCGCCCCTCCCCCACAGGGAATCGTCCCAGCTCAAATAGATTGAGCAATGTCTTTTGCCTCTCAGGCTCACTAGTCCAACAAGAGAAGGGATCCAGTCACTTACCCAAACTTTCTCCGTACCCCACGTCAAACGCCCCACTTACAGCTCTAAGTGCAGACCCTGACACATCATTGTGATGACTCCCCTCCTTGAGCCTGAGGCCATGCCACCTTTGTGCTGCTCCCGTGGTCTGCTTGTTCTGTCTGCCGCTGCTCCTACCGGCTGCCCACCGGTCGCTCCCACCAACCACTCCGCTGAACGCCTGCCCCTGCTCCTACCGGCTGCCTGCCGGTCGCTCCAACCAGCCACCCTGCTGGCCACCTGCTCCTGCTCCTGTTCCTACCGGCCACCTGCCAGTCCCTTTCGCCAGCTGCTCCGCTGGCTTTAATAGGTCTGGCTCCAGGCCAAACCAGTGACTTCAGCTCTTAGCGATTTCAACTCTTTAGCCACCACCTAGGCTGGCAAGATTTCAGTTCCCACTGGACTAGCAAAAAGACTCCTCATGGAGTCTGCTTTAGGTCTATCCTTAAAACAAGGGGGAAAGAGGCAGGTTAAATCAGCCTTACAGCTCACACGTGGCAGGCATGACCAGGCTGGCTCAAGCCCTTTCCCTTCAGCTCCATACACTCATCTCTGGAAGGGGTGGGAGGCTTATTCATCTGAGACCTCTTCCAATGACGGTGTCTCTCCTGCAAGCACTGGTGTCATAGCTTACAGTTCCCACATTTAGGAGTAGCATGATTTGTGACCCCCAACAGCCCCGAATTAGTTACAAGACACCACATTCCATTCCAACACTGATCCTCCATCAGCCCCAGCTGAATTGGATTGACATAACCGCACCCCGGACTCCTTCCCCCTCCTGGCATGAGCTGTATTTACATATCAACAGTTAACAGTTAATTGTCTTGCAAAGCTAACCAATTTGAGTGAGCACCCCCACCCCCAGGGCAGCTCTCTCCTTTAGGCTGGCTGATAGCAAGCAGTAGTTTAGCTCCTGCTTACTCTTGTGCAAGGCGTCCCTGCCTCTCCGAGCTCCCTCCGCCTGGGCTGTGCGTGACACGCACCAGACATGAGACAGAACTGGGGTTTGCCATGTCACAGAGCCGGGATTTGGACAAGGCCAGGACAGGGCCTGACCAGGCAGTCGTTGTGGTTTTGGTCACAGCAGGGCCATCCGGGCTCCCCTGCACCCTTCAGGCAATCCAGAATTCCCTGTACCCCACCCAGCCCCACCTTACACAGGGGAGAGGTTATAACACATCCCCCACCTCCCCTCGCACACCCCAGTGTTCCCTGTGCCCCACCCAGCCCCCCCCTACACAGGAGAGAGGTTATAACCCATCCCCCACCTCCCCTCACACACCCCAGCGCTCCCTGTGCCCCACCCAGCCCCCCTTTACACAGGGGAGAGGTTATAACCCATCCCCCACCTCCCCTCACACACCCCAGCGCTCCCTGTGCCCCACCCAGCCCCCCCTTACACAGGGGAGAGGTTATAACCCATCTCCCCACTTCCCCTCAGACATCTACCATTCCCGTCACTTCTAGTTACAAGGGCAGGAGCTGTGGGTCCATCCTGCTCCATCCTTCCTGTCGATTCTTTCCACTAAGCCCATTGTACAGCAGAGCCAGACTTGGGGGACATCCTGCTGCTCAGGATCTTGGCAAACTTGGTGCCCGGGTGGCAGTTTCCTTACTGAGTGTGGTGTTGTTTTACTGATCAGAGATAGAACGGTCCGGTACCAGGCTGCTCCCGGTCTTGGTGGGATCTTGCTGTACTGTGCCTAATTGGCATGCTTGTGCAAAGCGTCTCTGCCTCTCCAAGCTCCCCCCACCCGGCCCACATGCGAGGTGCACCAGACGTGAGACAGGCCGGGGGTTTGCCGTGTCACAGAGCCGGGCTTTGGACAAGGCCAGGGCAGGCCTGACCTGGCAGTCGTTGTGGGTTTGGTTGAATCCTCCCTCCTACCAGTTCCCATCCCAGTGGGGCTCTCCTGCAGGAGCTGTGATCCTCAGGGCAGGATCTTCCCCCCTTTGAAACAGCCGGACACTCACCCACTGCCAGAGCACGTCGGAGGGGTTTGGATCATCCACACGCGCACGCTGACCCCTTATACATCCCTGGCCTCAGCAGGCTGGTTTAACAGCAGTGCCACTCTGTGCCCTTGTCAAGGCTTTTCCCCCCCTCTGACATGAGAAATGTAGAAGTTGGGGGCCCACAAGAGCACCCCAAAATCTTTCTTGTACAAAAATTTCCCCCCAAATCCTAAGAGCCAGATTTTGGGGGAGTTGCTGCCACTGTCAAGTGCTTTTGAACCCCCAAATAACAAACACAAACAGGGGTGGACACTTGAACCCACCCCAGGGGCACCCCAAGCTCTTTTTCCCCAAACGAGCTTGAAAAGGAGAAGAGAAAAACAATCTGCAGTCTCCGGCAGCCGACCCCTCCATCAGAGGTCTGCAGCCACACAAGACGCACCTGCCAGGACACAGGAGTCAACCAATACCAGCTAATTAGAAAAAAGAAACAATCGTTTATTACGAAAACAAAAGCACAGTGGCAAGCATAGTAAATTGCCTAGATGGAAAGAGCCACCATTGATATTGAGACTCGGGAAGTCCGTGGGCTGAAAGGTTAGTTACAAAAGAGAAAAAACAATTAGCCAGCTCAGACATGATTTCCAAATCCCCAAACAAGGAAAGCAACAAACCCTGATGGACTAGCTAAACTTTCCCCTATTCACACTTTGCAAGAAGTCCATTTGTAGAGAAAGGCGCGTCCCCCATTTCCCTCAATCCCTGGGAGAACTGCTCTGTTCTTAGACAAAGAAGAGAGGGAGAAAACCCCTCTTTCCCAGTTGGACATTCCTACCTGCTCTGCAATTGGCTGACCGCCCAACACCTGGGCTAGAGACAGGAGTTAACCCCTAAGTCACCGGGTGCTGCTCAGCACTCCTGATTATGACACCCCTCCTGTGCCTTTGGACTGGGAGGGCTGGTTAACAGCACTTCAGGCTGCCATCCTCACATGCCCCCAGGTTCAGCACCTCCCGATCCCCACTCTCACCCCACAATCCGTCTGCAGGTAACCCACAGGATGAGCAAACCCCCCGGGATGTTTGGGTTCTGCAGGGATCTTCAGCTTGGGTCAGCGTTTCCCAGAGGTGTAGCAAGGGTTACCAGGTGAGTTCAGAAAAAATGCCAGACACAATTGATCTCAGATTGGGGCTGGGACTGGCCGGGAGGCGAGCGGAGCAGGGCAGGCCACCAGGAAGCAGGTCAGGGGGTGGAGGGTTGGGGGCAGCAGGGCTCACCGGAGGAGATGGGGTAGGGGGAACCAGCTGGTGGAAGCAGGGCTGCCTGGGGAGACAGGGTGGGGGGAAGCAGAGTTCACTTGGGAGATTGGGAGGAGGACGGGAGAACCGGCTGCCAGAAGCATGGCTGGCCGGGAGCAGCGGGACTGGCCGGGGGAGATCAGGAGGTGAAATGGGGGAGAACCGGCCTGCCGGGAGGGGGCCGGGGGAAGTGGGGCTGGCCGGGGAGGAAGTGGGGTGAGGAGCGAATAGGCCGGCGGGAAGCGGGACTGACCCGGGCGCATGCAGATCCCGGGGTGCTGCCCATCCCACGCATGGTCCCCGTGAAGCATGAGTGAGTCCGGTCCCAGGGATTCCATTTTGCCCCCCCCCCCCCACCCCCATACGCCCTCTTGAATAGTTGCGAACTGCCTGGCTGTGAGACACACTGATGCAGCGTGAGCACACCTACCAGCCAGGCAGTTCGCAGCTACACACTGATACACCTAATAATAATACAACTTACCTAGTTAGAAAAGACCAGACATTTTACATGTCCGGTATTTTCTCAATTTGTTTCCCAGACAGAACCCTCAAATACCGGACTGTCCGGTACAAAGCCGGACACCTGGCAGCCCGACACCTTGCACCCTCCCTTCTAGCCAGATACCCTATCCCCAATCTGCTCCTGCTCCCGCCTCCCAGGCTGGGTGGAGGATGCAGCTGGGTGAAACAGTAAAAATTTATTCATTTTTCATTCTTTTCTTTTATGTGTTTATATTTTTGGGCTGCAAAAAACAGTACTGAAAAAAAACGGGTTCCAACTAAAGTAAAAAGTTTGGGAAACCCTGGTCTAGCCAACTTTCTATCCATCTTACAGTCCATTTATCCAATCCATATTCCCTTAACTTGCTGACAAGAATATCGTGGGTGACCGTATCCAGAATTTTACTAAAGCTGGCACTGGGGGCTTTGGGAGGAGCAGAGAAACAACTTATTCGAATATTCAGAATCTGCTTAATGAATATGCAAATACGGAAATGAATGTTACCGGTCCGCCAAAAGCTCGTGAATGGATTTACTGGTCCCCATGTCAAAAAGTTTGGAAACCCCTGGCTTGGATGCAGGAAGCATTGTTGGAGAGTGAATGGGGAGGACAAAACCATACCCTTGAGGAAGAGAAAGCGAGAAAGAATGGAAAAGAGAGAGAAGCAACCAGTTTAACCAGGAAATTTATTTCTGTCTGGGTTGTGAATAGAAATATCTATGGATGGGGAGCCAAACACACACAACAGTGACAATATCAAATCTAACTTGGAACTGATGAGAAATGTTTGGGATAGCAACCCACGGAACTGGTTACACCAGGCAGGGTCAGGAGGCCGTGCCTAGAGAGAGGTGGGGAGGTGGAGGGCAGAGATCTCACCACTCTGCGGAGCTTGCACTGATCGGGGTTCCAGAGGGTGATGGGAGCCAGGGGTCCAGAGGGAGCCCCCAGACGATCAGGCAGGAGAGGATGGAGTCTCAGTGGAACTGATGCAGGGCTCACATCCAGGTATCAGAACGATTTTCATTGGGTAAGGGGGGCATTTTTTCAGGGACAGGACACTGGTTCCAGGAGGACATTGGGTTTGTTCCTGGGCAAACGGAGGCAAAACAACAGAGACTGGTCACGCCCAGCTGGGGGGATGTTCCTTGAAGGAGCTCACAATGCAACAGGGCAGGTTCAGTAGTTTGGATGTCAGTAGGATCCATTGTAGAATTGCTCTGATAGGGTATGTCTACACTACCACCCTAGTTCGAACTAGGGTGGTTAATGTAGGCATTCGAAGTTGCAAATGAAGCCCGGGATTTAAATATCCCGGGCTTCATTTGCATCTTGCCGGGCGGGCGCCATTTTTAAATCCCCTTAGGTCAAACTCCGTGCTCGCGGCTACACGCGGCACGGAGTAGTAGTTTGAATTAGGATCTCTAATTTGAACTACCGGTACACCTTGTTCTGCGAGGAGTAATGGTAGTTCGAATTAGAGATCCTAATTCAAACTACCGACTCCGTGCCGCGTGTAGCCGCGGGCACGGAGTTCGACCTAAGGGGATTTAAAAATGGCGCCCGCCCGGCAAGATGCAAATGAAGCCCGGGATATTTAAATCCCGGGCTTCATTTGCAACTTCGAATGTCTACATTAACCACCCTAGTTCGAACTAGGGTGGTAGTGTAGACATACCCATAATGACTAATTCGTGGGTGAGCAGGCCTGGGTTCATTAGCCTCTGGAGCAGAGATTTCCCATCAAGCAGTGCTTCTCCGCTTTCAATATCCCAGAACACTGAATAACCGTCTCCCTCAGGGCTCCGTATTGGCACCATCGTTATTTAACATCTACCTTAGTGACATCCCCAAAACTGGCTCTGCAATATTTATCTATGCAGAGGATATCGCACTGGCTGCACAATGATGATCTTTCAAAACTGCCACCCAGACGCTGACATCTGACTTATCGACCATATCCAACCACCTACAGAAGGGGCGGCTCAAACCGAATCCAGACAAAAGGGTGGTCACAGCTTTCCATCTAGCAATCGTAATGCCACCGCAAAACTTGATGTTGCTTTCTGCGGGGAAAAGATTGCTGACGAGCCCCATCCAAAGACCTAGGCGTAACACTTGACCCTACGCTCTCCTTCCAACGCCATCTGCAACAAACGAAGGAGAAACTAAAGCCAAGGATCCACCTTCTAAGAAAACTTGCTGCAACCAGTTGGGGAGCTGGAGCAGGCACCTTGAGGATCTCAGCAATAGCCCTGGTGTATTCTATTGCTGAATATTGCTCTCCTGTGTGGTCAGAAAGCGCCCACACAAAGCTCGTTGACACTCAGCCGAACAGCACCCTGAGAGTGATAACAGGAATGTTAAACCCCACTGCCACAGAGAGGTTACCACCGCTGGCAAACATCGTCCCACCAGGCATCCGTCGACAGGAGCAGGAATGCAGACTGTACCAACGTATCAACCACAGCAGCCAACCTCTTCCCATCCGGAAATACCTTGATCAGCCGCCAACATCGTGTCTAAAATCCCGCAAGCCCCCCTGGCAGCGAGCGAAGGAAGTCATGGCCAATGTCAAGGAACTATGGCGAGCTGAATGGCAGCACATAGACGTCCCAAACAAGCGTTTTGTGTCGGATCCTGTCACATTACTGGATTTTGAAGGGAGCAGCCAGATCACTGCTGCACCCATGGGGAGGGGAGTTGTTTGCCCCAAAAGATGGAGCAAAGGGGGCCATGTGAGGTGTCAAACAAAAGCTTACTTGCTACTGATTCTGTATGTGCTCTTCATAGATCTGTATAATGTCTGTGTGTGGAGTTAGGAATATGTCTCTGTGTTGATGCTGAAAGCTTTTCTGTCTGAGGCAGAGCAATGGGCCAGGAATTTTTGCCCATGGACATGCTAATGAGCGAAGCTCCAGGGAACAATGGGCCTCTATAGGCCAAGGACACACCTCAAGAACGGGGACTGATACCTAAGGGCTACCAGCAGGGGACACAGGGATAGGCCGCTGGCCAGGTGACCTGCTGCAGCCAAGAAGAGACCAGGAAGGAGGTATAAAGATGCCATGTGGCCGACTCCATCTTGGTGCTCAGCTCAGCCCTTCATCCCAGAGGCAGCAGTGCAGGGATCGAAGAGCCGGAAAGAACTGTGGACCCATCCTGGCATAGGATGTGCATCAAGGACTTTTAAGCCAGCAGTTTATAACATCTCTGCTGCGAGTCTGCATCGAGAACTGGGAGATTCGGTGCATGTAATGTATGGCACTTTAACAACCTTACTCTCATGCTTTTCTTTCTTGTAGCATGAAACCTTTAGTTGTTAGATTCTAAAGGATCGGCTCAGCGTGATTTGTGGGGAAGGTCCAGAGGGTAAATTGACCTGGGATCTGTGGCTGGTTTCTTGGAACCGGACAGAACTTGTTCGGGGAAGGTGAGGTTGGGTTCTAAGACCCCTCACCTGTGTATGAGGCCCGGGGCCCTCTGGGGAGTGGATATTGCTGGGGTGTCGGAGGGGTTTTGCTCGTGAGGGTTCAGGCAGGCAGCTGACGCGCTCTGTGGGACTGGTGTGTGGCCTGTTTGGGAAGGTATCCAGTTGGGGGGCTGTAAGGAGCCCCGAATTTGAGCAATTCTCCTTGAACGGATGCTCTCAGCTGTGCCCAGACCCGGCCCGGTCCGTCACATATCCCACCTCTGAGCAGAAAGGCTTTGATCTTCCCCAGGGACTGTGGTGTGTCCTAAACCGGCTTAGGACCGCTCAGGGCAGGTGTGGTTATCGACTGCATCGCATTGCTGCAGAGTGCCCAACACACAAATTCACTGGCTCATTGGAGGATTTCCACAATCAAATCAGCAACGCTTAGCCTGGACATCCAACTTTGACAAAGAAACGTAGCACTGAACACGACATTCGGAAGAAGAAGTATCCCAGAGCTCAGCGCGGTCCCTGCTTCGGAAGAGCTGGTCTCCACGCTGTCTGCTAGTGGAGATGTCTCTCTGCTCCATCTCCAGTGCAGCTGAGGCTGGGGTGTGTCCTTAGCCCCATCGCCCTTGTCTGGAGGGGCTTAGCTGGGTCTCCCCCGGCCTGTTCTCTGCTTTGTCTTTGACTCCAGCATTGGCCTGGGGGAGGGGGATTGTTTCCCTGAGTGTCACTGCCTGGCTCCCCAAGAGCACAGGGCTGGCAGGTAGCAAGTCCCCCTTCCAGCTCCCTCCTACCTCCTGCAAGGTTCTCACCCCCCTTCCCCCTCTTGTCCTCTGCCCTCCCAGGTCCTCTCCTGGTTCTTTGACCCCACACAGAGAATACAGAGCTTTGAGTGTTTCAAAAAAAACGGGCAGAGGGGTAGGGGGGGTGAGTGGAAGGACAGCAGTGAGGGGTAAAGGAAAAGCCCCCTGTGGGGTGGACCAGGGGAAGGTGTCACTGGCTCCCCCCATGGAGAAGCTTTCCCTCGGAGCCTCCTGGATGCTCACGGCCCCCGATGGGCCTGCTGGATGGCTGCCGTCTGTGGATTCTCATAGGCCCGGCCTAAGCGGTCAGCCTCCCCCTTCCGTCTGCACACGTTGTTCAGGACACAGCACGAAGGCCCCCCATGTGGGATTTGTGCTCCCCGAAGTCCAGGGGGGTGAGGAGGCATCTGAACTGCCCCTTCATGCGGCTGAAGGCGCCCTCCATGACCATATAGCTTCTGCTCAGCCTGGCACTGAATACCGCTCAGGAGGCATTGAGGTGGCCGGTCTAGGGCTTCATGAGCCAAGGCAACAAAGGCTAGGCCCCATTCCCCACCAGGCAGACGGGCATGTCTACATCCCGCACCCTGCTCGTGCGGTCGGGGAAGAACGTTCCGGCGTGCAACTTGTGGAACACACTCGAGTTACAGAACACGCGTGCGTCATGCCCCTTCCCCGACCACCCGACACAGATGTCCGTGAACTGGCCCCGGTGGTCAGTCACAGCCTGCAGGACCACCGAAAACATCCCTTGCGGTTGATGTACATTGATGCCTGGTGGTCTGGGGCTGGATCGGGATGTGGGTCCCGTCGATACCTCCCCTGCCCTCCCCCGCAGTTGGGGAAGTTCCGGGTGCCGAATCAGGCACTGACAGTGTCCACGTCTGCCAGGCGGATGACTCTGCGCAGCAGGATGTTACTGACGGCCCTGACCACCTGCAGAAGGAGACAAACAAACCGAGAATCACAGGGGTGCCAGAGCCCCTAAGAGTTCCCCCAGTGCCTCTCCTGGTCTCCCTCCACCCCACTTACCAGGAGCAACCCCCTGCAATCACCACAACTCCTGGGACAAGAGCCTGAGGAGGCCAGAGCTGCATGAGCAGGGCCCTGAGCGTCCATCTCCCTACACCGAACTGGCTCCCCACGGAGCGGTAGCTGTCCAGCTTTGAGAGATTCCACTGGACGACGGCAACTGGCTTCTGGATGGGGAAGGCAGGTCTCATGTGCGTGTCCTGTCGGCTCAGGGCAGGAGGGAGCCACTCACAGAGCTCCACGAAGGTGTCCTTCCTCATTCTGACATTCTGGAGCCATTGGTGGTCCCCCAGCGCTACAGAACGACATGGTCCCACTGGTCTGCATTGGTGTCTGGAGGCCAGAAGCGGTGTCCAGGGTAGGGCAGGTGGGATCTGGCTGCCGGAGCCGTGCAGAGACCCAAGGAGGGTCTCCCAGAAGGGCTGGGGGCTGGGTTCCTGCAGAGGCTGGGAGCAGCCTGCAGAAAGTGCTGCGTGACTGGCAGCACAAGCTCCGAGAGCCGCAGGCTGCGCGGAGGCAGATCCAGCCCCATATCAGAGAGTGCCATGGTGTCCTGAGGCAGGGCACCTAGAGCATGTAGAAGAAACGCTTTGCTCTCCCTCAGACAGGTGGGCAAGCAAGCAGGGAAACCTGAGAGCCGGCTGTCCAGGGGGGGTCGCTTCAAGCACATCTCAGATACCCTCAAGCCACAGCCACGCGAAGCAATTATCTGAGACTCTACTGTCATCTTTGGAAAATCGTGGGAGACAGGAGAGATTTGAGACGACTGGACAAGGGAGCATCTAGGGCCCATGTGTAAAAAAGGAAATAAGAACAGACCCGTCAGCTTAGCATCCGTGCCAGGAAAGATAATGGAGCAAGTAATTAAGGGTATGTCTACACACCCCTTATTTCGACTTAACTTCAATAGTGTCTACACAGGCAAACCGCTATTTTGAATTTAATTCGAAATAGTGGAGCCCTTAATTCGAATTTGGTAAACCTCATTCTACGACAAGAAACGTCAAATTCAAAATAACTATGGGCACAATTAGGAAAACTGACTCTCCTCTCCCCCAGCCCCGGAGCCATTAAAGGGGTAGACCCTGGCCACAGCGCCTGTGCCAGCTCCAAGCCTGCCAGCCCAGAGCCAGCAGTGGCCACCGGGGCCCCTGACCCAGTGGCCCCAAAACAGGAGCCAGCAAGCCACTGGCAGCCAGCCCTCCACCGCTCTCCAGGAGCAGTCTGCCAGCTCCCAGGAGCCTGACAGGGGCTGGAGAAGGTGGGCGCCTTCCTGGTCCAGGGTGGAGATCAGGGACCTTATTCAGGTTTGGGGGGGACGCCCCCAACGTCCATGATCTCAGCCCTAGATGGAGGAATGCGGCCGTCTATGGCAGGATAGCTGCCAGCCTGGCCACCAAAGGCCACATGCGAACCCAGGAGCAGGTTTGCATGAAAGTCAGGTTGGTCTGGTGAGACCCCCAACCCTGAGCCCTGAGCTTCCCCTCCCCCTTCTTCTCCTTGCTTCCCCCTTCCAGCTCCCTCCTCCCAGGTTTCCCCCTCCCTCTCCCACGGTCTCTCTTCCCTCTCCCACCTCTTTTTCCCAGTCTCCCCAGAGGTTCATCGCCCCCCCCCCCAGTTTTGTTCAATAAACCCAGTTTCTATTTTTGAACATACGTGTCTTTTATTTGACATCAGGAAGGGGGGCTAGGGAGGGGTAAGTGGAAGGACGTGAGGGAGGAATGGGGCACGAGCCCCCGGTGGGGAGGACCGGGGAGGCTCTGAGGGCTCCTCGGGGTGGACGCTCTCCCTCAGGGCCTCCTGGATCCTGACAGCCCCCCGATGGACCCCCCGGATGGCAGCCTGCGGCAAGTGCAGCCGGGCTGATGGCAACGACCCCAGGAGACGCACCGGCGTGCCCAGGGGCAGCTCTGGCTCCATGTGGCCGAGTGCTGTGGTGCCCCCAGTGCGGGCACTCAGGGCACTCCAAGACAGGACTGCTTTGCTGTCCCTCATCGAGGTAGACAAGCAGGCGGGGAACCCTGAGAACTGTCTGTCCGGGGTGGGGGTCGGGTCCCTTTTAGCACAGAGCTCAGTTAGCCTCAGGCAGCAGCCCCACGCACTAAGTCCCAACCTGATGCCCTGGTGGCACTGGTTCCGGCCGGCCTTAACTTTGGTTCAGGGTCCACTCAGTGTGGACGTGCTATTTCGAAATAGTTTTTGTGTCTAGATGCGTTATTTCTAATTAGCTTAATTCAAATTAACTATTTCAAATTAAGTTAATTCGAAATAATACTGTAGTGTAGACATACCCTTAGTGATTTCATCTCTTTAGCCACCACCTGGGCTATGTCTACACTGGCGGCTTCTTGTGCAAGAAGTCTTGCTCAAGAAAATGTCCACATTGCCATGTGTGAGCTGTGCTTTTGCACAACAGCGCCCATGGCGGTGTGGACGCTCTCTTGCATAAGAAAGCTCTGATGGCCATTTTAGCCATAGGGCTTTCTTGTGCAGGAAATCCCTGTCTAGTGTCCACACTGCCCTCTTGTGCAAGAGCTCCTGCGCAAGAGGGCTTACACTTGTTAAAAAAGAGTGTAGCTCTTGCACAAGAAGCCCTCTCTTACCACGCCCTACTGGAAGGCTACATCTACACTGGCATGATCTTGCGCAAGAACTCTGATGGCCATTTTAACCACAGGGCTTTCCTGCGCAAGAAATTCATGTTGCCTGTTTACACTGGCCTCTTGCGCAAGAATAATTGCTCAAGAGGGCTTATTCCTGAGCGGGAGCATCAGAGTTCTCACGCAAGAAGCCCTGATTTCATACATTAGAACATCAGTTTACTTGCGCAAGAACTTGTGGACAGTGTAGACAGGCAGCAAGTTTTGGCGCAAAAAGCAGTCGCTTTTGCGCAGGAACGCACTAATGTGGACACAGCCTAAATTTCCTTGCACGAGAGCGGGCGGACAGTGAGGACGCTCTGCGGATTCTTGCACAGGAATGGCCATACTTGCGCAAGAAGCCACGAGTGTAGACATAGTCATGGAGTCTGCTTTAGGTCTGTCCTTAAAACCAGGGGGAAAGGGGCAGGTTGAGCCAGTCTTACAGCTCACACCTGGCAGGCATGAAGCAGGCTCACTCACCCCTCAAACCCTTCCCCCTCCCCCCCAAGTCAGTTCACTCCGCTCTGGCGGGGGCGTGGGGCTTGTTCCTCTGAGACCTCTTCCAATGACGGTGTCTCTCCTGCAAGCACTGGTGTCATAGCTTACAGTTCCCACATTTAGGGGCAGCGTGATTTGTGACCCCCCAACAGCCCCGAATTAGTTACAAGACACCACATTCCATTCCAACACTGATCCTCCATCAGCCCCGGCTGAATTGGATTGACATAACCGCACCCCGGACTCCTTCCCCCTCCTGGCATGAGCTGTATTTACATATCAACAGTTAACAGTTAATTGTCCTGCAGAGCTAACCAATTTGAGTGAGCACCCCCACCCCCAGGGCAGCTCTCTCCTTTAGGCTGGCTGATAGCAAGCAGTAGTTTAGCTCCTGCTTACTCTTGTGCAAGGCGTCCCTGCCTCTCCAAGCTCCCTCCGCCTGGCCTGTGCTTCTATTTATTTTACATCTAAGGGAAACCAGGACACTCCAGAGAGACTTTCCCACTTAGGGTATGTCTACACTACAGCACTAATTCGAACTAACTTAATTCGAACTAGTTAATTCGAACTAAGCTAATTCGAACTAGTGCATCTAGACCTAAAAACTAATTTGAATTAGTGTTTTGCTAATTCAAACTAGCATGTCCACACTGAGTGGACCCTGAACCGAAGTTAAGGCTGGCCAGAACCAGTGCCGGCAGGGCATCAGGTTAGGACTTAAAGCGTGGAGCTGCTGCCTCAGGCTAGCTGAGGGCTGTGCTTAAAGGGACCCGACCCCCACCCCGGACAGACAGTTCTCAGGGTTCCCCGCTTGCTTGTCGACCTCGATGAGGGACAGCAAAGCAGTCCTGTCTTGGAGTGCCCTGAGTGCCCACACTCGGCACATCACAGCACTCGGCCATCAGCCCGGCTGCACTTGCCGCAGGCTGCCATCCGGGAGCTGTCAAGATCCAGGAGGCCCTGCAGGAGAGCTTCCACCCCAAGGAACCCGCAGAGCCACCCCAGTCCTCCCCATTGGGGGCTCGTGCCCCATTCCTCCCTCACCTCCTTCCAGTTACCCCTCCCTAGCCCCCCTTCCTGATGTAAAAAATAAAGGACTCATGTTCAAAAATAGAAACTCTCTTTATTTAACAAAACTGGGGGTGGGGGTTTAACCTCTGGGGAGACTGGGAAAAGGAGGTGGGAGAGGGGAGGTGAAAACCTGGGAGGAGGGAGCTGGAAGGGGGAAGCCAGGGGAAGAAGGAGGGGAAGTCTAAAACTATGGTACGCCATATCTTCAGTATTGTGTAGAGAAGTGGTCTCCTCACCTCAAAAAAGATATTTTGGCCTTGGAAAGGGTTCAGAAAAGGGCAACTACAATGATTAGGGGTTTGGAACAGGTCCCATATGAAGAGAGGCTAAAGAGACTGGGACTTTTCAGCTTAGAAAAGAGGAGACTGAGGGGGGATATGATAGAGGTCTATAAAATCATGAGTGGTGTGGAGAGGGTGCATAAAGAAAAGTTCTTCATTAGTTCCCATAATAGAAGGACTAGAGGACACCAAATGAAATGAATGGGTAGCAGGCTTCAAACTAATAAAAGAAAGTTCTTCTTCACAAAGCAAATAGTCAACCTGTGGAACTCCTTGCCACAGGAGGCTGTGAAGGTGAGAACTAGAACAGAGTTTAAAGAGAAGTTAGATAAAGTCATGGAGGTTGGGTCCATGGAGTGCTATTAGCCAGGGGGTAGGAACGGTGTCCCTGGCCTCTGTTTGTGGAAGGCCGGAGATGGATGGCATGAGACAAATGGCATGGTCATTGTCTTCGGTCCATCCCCTCCAGGGTACCTGGTATTGGCCGCTGTCGGCAGACAGGCTACTGGGCGAGATGGACCTTTGGTCTGACCCAGTACGGCCGTTCTTATGTTCTTATGTTCTAAGCTCAGGGTCAGGGGTCTCACTGGACCAACTTGATTTTCATGCAAACCTGCTCCTGGGTTCGCATGTGGCCTCTGGTGGCCAGGCTGGCAGCTATCCTGCCCTAGACGGCCACTTTCCTGTGCCTAGTGCGGAGATTGTGGACATTGGAGGCCTCCCCCCAAACCTGGATGAGGTCCACGATCTCCACACTAGACCAGGCGGGCGCCTGCCTTTTGAGGGCCCGGGCAGGCTCCTGGGAGCCGCCAGCCTGGTCCTGGGAAGAGGCGGAGGGCTGGGTGGCAGCGGGTGGCTGGCTCGTGCTGTGCCAGGTGCAGGGTCTGCTGGCTGGGTGCTGGCAGGTTTGCAACTGGCATGAGCACTGTAGCCAGACCGTGGCCCTTTAAGGGCTCCGGGGCCGGGAGGGGGGCAGAAAAGTTTCCCTGGCTTGGCCCAGAGTGGCCACCAGGGCAAGCTGGGAAGGGCTAGCGTCCCACTAGTTCGAATTAAGTGGCTACACAGCCCTTAATTCGAACTACTTAATTCGAACTAGGTGTTAGTCCTCGTAGAATGAGGTTTACCTAGTTTGAACTAAGCGCTCCGCTAGTTCGATTTAAATTCAAACTAGCGGTTTGTATGTGTAGCCGCTATGAAAGTTAATTCGAACTAACGGCTGTTAATTTGAATTAACTTTGTAGTGTAGACATACCCTAAGGGGTTAATTAATGTCCCTAGCCCAGGTGTCAGGCAGTCAGCCAATAGCAACGCAGGTAGGAATTTCAAAGTGGGAAAGAGGGGTTTTTCCTCTCTCTTCCGGTGAAACACTGGGATGGGTTCCCTAGGGAGGGGGGGAATCTCCATCCCTAGAGGTGTTTAAGTCTCGGCTTGACAAAGCCCTGGCTGGGTTGGTTTAGTTGGGATTGGTCCTGCCTTGGGCAGGGGGCTGGACTTGATGACCCCTGAGGTCTCTGCCAGCTCTATGGTTCTATGATTCTTTGTCTGAAATCACAGCAGTTTCTCCCAGGGATTGAGGTAGATGAGAGATGAGTCTCTCTCTACGAACGGACTTCTTCAAACGTGTGAGTAAGGAAAAGTTTAGCTCGTCCCTCAGGGTCTGTCATTTTCCTGGTTTGGGGGTTTGGACATCATGCGTGAGCTGGCTAATTGTTTTTTCTCTTTTGTAACTGAGCCTTCAGCCCGAGGGCTTTCCCTGAGTGTTGATATCAATGGTGGCTCTTTCCATCTAGCCAATTGACTATACTTGCCACTCTACTTTTATTTTGGAAATAAACGATTGTTTCTTTTTTCTAATTACAAATAAGGAGCATAGTTCCTGCAGGAGAGCCCCACCAGGGTGGGAATTGGCAGGAGGGAAGATTCAACCAAATCCAAAACATCGGCCTTGTCAGGCCTGCCCTGGCCTTGTCCAAAGTCTGGCTCTTTGACATGGCAAACCCTAGGCCTGTCTCACGTCTGTTGTGCCTCGCACGCAGGCTGGGCAGGGGGAGCTTAGAGATGCAGGGATGCTTTGCACAATCATGCCAATTGGGCACGGTACAGCGAGACTCCGCCAAGACCGGGGGCTGCCTGGGACCGGGACGTTCTATCACGAAGGATTAAATCAGCGCCAGGTGCAGCCACAAAACTGCTACCTGAGCACATAGTTTGGCAAGACCTCGAGTAACAGGATGTCCCGCAAGTATGGGCCTACCAGGTACCTCACCCAACGCATGACCCAGTGGAAAGGGACCAATCTGGCTCTGCTGTACAATGGGCTGAGTGAGAAGAATCCACGGGCGGGAGGCCGCAGGATGGACCCACATCTCCTGCCCTTGTAACTAGAAGTGACGGGCCCTTCACACCAGTGACCCCAATTTTGATGGTGGCCCGACCGGCCGGGCAGAGGTGGGAACCCTGCCACACAGCTGGGCTGCACTGAAGCATCGCGGGCATGGCTCCCGATGGGGGCCGTGGGTAGGGGCCTCCCTGCCAGCCCTGAGCAGGTGGCATGGACGGTACTTGGTCCCAGCTGGCCAGGGGCCCCGGGGACCACCCTGGGCTTGTGTCATGAGCTACAGCCGCCCTGCAGGGGCCGCACAGATGAAGGGGGCCATGGGTACTTGCCTCACATGGCCGAGTGCCCTGAGAGCCTCTGGGTGCCCAGTGGCTGGGCTGCCCCCATACCCCATTCCCAGCCCAGTGGGGCCCTGCTCCCCCCATCTCCTGCCCCCAGAGAGACGCCGACCCCTCACTGGGGCGCAGAGGGGAGAGGGAAATCTCAGCGGCAAGGATAGGGGTGTGGGGACGCGTGCCGCAAACAGCTGGGCTCTGCCAGGGCCCCCACCCCCAGGGGAACCCCTCAGCCCCAGCCCCGCAGAGCAACTGGAGACTCTGGTGGCCAGGCTGGCAGCTATCCTGCCCTAGACGGCCACTTTCCTGTGCCTAGTGTGGAGATTGTGGACGTTGGAGGCCTCCCCCCAAACCTGGATGACATCCACGATCTCCGCACTAGACCAGGCGGGTGTCCACCTCTTGCGGCCCCGGGAGCCGCCAGCCTGGTCCTGGGAAGAGGGGGAGGGCTGGGTGGCAGCGGGTGGCTGGCTCATGCCGTGCCAGGTGCAGGGTCTGCTGGCTGGGTGCTGGCAGGCTTGCACCTGGCATGGGCACCGTAGCCAGACCGTGGCCCTTTAAGGGCTCTGGGGCCGGGAGGGGGACAGAAGAGTTTCCCCGGTTGTGCCCAGAGTGGCCACCAGGGCAAGCTGGGAAGGGCTAGCCTCCCACTAGTTCGAATTAAGTGGCTACACAGCCCTTAATTTGAACGACTTAATTTGAACTAGGCGTTAGTCCTCGTAGAATGAGGTTTACCTAGTTCGAATTAAGCGCTCCGCTAGTTCGAATGAAGTTCGAACTAGCGGTTTGCGTGTGTAGCGCCTATGAAAGTTAATTCGAACTAACGGCTGTTAGTTCGAATTAACTTTGTAGTGTAGACATACCCTTACTTATTTATTGCCGGCGTTAAGCCTGTTAACAAAGGGCTGTGTCTACACTGGCGCGATCTTGCGCAAAAGTGATTTCTCTTGCGCAAAAGCTTCCTGCCTGTCTACACTGGCCGCGTGTTCTTGCACAAGTAAACTGATGTTCTAATGTATGAAATCAGGGCTTCTTGCGCCAGAACTATGACACTCCCGCTCAGGAATAAGCCCTTTTGTGCAACTGTTCTTGCTCAAGAGGCCAGTGTAAACAGGTAACATGAATTTCTTGCTCAAGAAAGCCCTCTGGTTAAAATGGCCATCAGAGCTTTCTTGCGCAAGAGAGCGTCTACACTGACATGGATGCTCTTGTGCAAAAGCACATCTCTTGTGCAAAAGCACATGCCAGTGTAGACGCTCTCTTCTGGAAGAGTTTTTGCACAAGAACTCTTCTGAAAAGAGTTCTTCTGCAAGAAGCTTCCAGTGTAGACGTAGCCCTAGTTGTTTAACTTTTACAAGCCTTGAAAACAATAACTACACAAGTTAAGCCTTAAATACTTCCAATTCTAAAGCAATTAACCCAGTGCAAAGCAATGCCAAAGCAATTCCTAGAAGCTCTACTATAATGCAGTGATTAAGCCTCGTTCACTGACACTTCACCCATTTGACACCCACAGAACCCGGTGGGAGGTCGTGGTCCCTCGGATTCCCACCCGTCAGGACACTGGGCACTGGGGTCCCCCATGTGAAGGGCCCGTCACTTCTAGTTACAAGGGCAGGAGCTGTGGGTCCATGCTGCTCCCTCCCTCCCATCGATTCTTCTCACTAAGCCCTTTGGATAGCAGAGCCAGACTTGGTCGCTTACCAATGGGTGATGTGTGGGGCGAGGTGCCTGGTCGGCCCATCCTTGGGGGACATGCTGCCACTCAGGATCTAGCCAAACTATGTGCTTAGGTAGCAATTTTGTGGCTGCACCTGGTGCTGTTTTACTCTTTCGTGACAGAACGTCCAGGCAGCCCCCGGTCCTGGCGGGGTCTCGCTGTCCCGTGCCCAATTGGTGAGATTGTGCAAAGCGTCCCTGCCTCTCCCAGCTCCCCCCGCCCGGCCTCCGTGCGAGGCGCCCCAGACGTGAGACAGGCCGGGGGTTTGCCGGGTCACAGAGCTGGGCTTTGGACCAGGCTAGGGCAGGTCTGACAAGGCCGACGTTGTGGGTTTGGTTGAACCTCCCTCCTGCCAATTCCCGCCCCAGCGGGGCTCTCCTGCAGGAGCGATGTTCCTCAGGGCAGGGCTCTTCCCCCCTCAGACATACCCGGACACTCACCCGCTGCCAGAGCACGGCCGAGGGGCCTGGCTCATCCACACGCACACGCTGACCCCTAGGACGTCCCTGGCCTCAATAGGCTGGTTTCACAGCCAGGCCGCGCTGCCCCCTCTTGAGCCTTTGGACTGGGTGGGCTGGTTTCACAGCACTGCAAGCTGCCATCCTCACCTGCCCCCAGGTTCAGCACCTCCCCATCCCCACTTTACACCAGAATCGTTCAGTGGGTAACCCATGGGATGAGCAAACCCCACGGGGTGTTTGGGCACCGCAGGGATCTTCTGCTGGGGCACAAGGAGCGTTGGTGGAGAGCGAGTGGGGAAGCCAGAACCGCCCCCCCGAGGAAGGGAGAGCGAGAGAGAAAGGAAAAGAGAGAGAAGCCACCAGCGTAACCAGGACAGTTATTGGCGTCTGGGCCGTGAGTAGATCTATGGACGGGGAGCCAAACACACACGACAGCGTTAAATTGACCAGTGACAATTAAGTGATGACCGATGGTCGGGCCGGCAGCGCACAGAACTGGTTCCACAAGGCAGGGTCAGGAGGTCGTGCCTAGAGAGATGTGGGGCAGAGGTGGAGGTTGGGGGAGATCTCACCGCTGCAGGGAGCTTGCACAGATGGGAAGTCCCAGAGGGCAGGGGATGAGCAGGGCCGACCCCCAGATGATCAGGCAGGAGAGGTTGGAGGGCATTACAACCGTTTTCCTTGGGCAAGGGGAGGGGGGCGTTTTTGAAGGGACAGGACAGTGGTTCTAGTTGGACACTGGGTTTGTTCCGGTGCAAACGGAGGCGAGACACCAGAGACTGGCTACGCCTTTGGGACCTCACTTTGGGGGGGTCTCGTGTGTGTGTCCCGTCACCTCAGGGCAGGGGGAAGCCACTCACAGAGCTCCAGAAAGGTGTCCGGGGTGTGGGGATTGGCAGTGAAGGGTGCAGGAGGGGAAGGAGGCCAGTGCTGCCTGCCTGCCTGTCTCCCCCCTCCGCTCTCGTCCGGCCCCACGCTGGGCTGGCAGGGGGCTGTGGGTGAAGAGCCGCGCGGGCCAGGAGGACGGGGAGTGACCGTGAGACAGGACTGTGCTGGCTCCACTCCCCTGGCCTGGTGCTCTCCCCACAGGTTGCAGGAGCTTCCCTGGCTGGCAGCCGAGGGCCCTGCCTATGACGCTGGCAGGGGGCCAATGGGCGTCCACCCCCCCACCCCTGCCACTGTGTTTCCCCCTGCCCTCTGTGCCCCACGCTCTCTGGGGCAGGAGATGGGGGGAGCAGGGCACCGCTGGTCTGCGAATGGGGGTACGGGGTTCAGCCCTGCCACTGGCCAAGGGTGTCCAGGGGCTCTCGGGGCACACAGCCACCTGGCACAAGTGCCTGTGGCCACCTGCGTGGCAGGGTCTGCGCTGCTGGTTCCCACCTCTGCCCGGCAGGTCGGGCCGCTGTCGAAATGGGCAGAGCCCAGGCCGTCCTGCTGATCCGAGAGATTCCTCAGTTTCCCCTCCCACTCCTCTTCCCCCACACCCAGCCGGGCTCTATATAACTCACTCCAGGCCGAGCGGCTGGATCAGGACAAGATGCAGGTCGGATCCGGCGCCAGCCCAGACACAAGGACTTGGTGAGTGGAGGGAGATCCTGCCCGCCGGGAGAGAGGCAGCGTGTGCTAGTGGTTAGAGCAGACAGGGCTGGGCAGAAGGGCTTCTAGGTGCTCTCTGTAGAGGAGGGGTTTGTGCAGCACCTGGGCCCGCAGCGGCCGGATTTCCAGCGGGGTTTGGGTGCCATGTGGGGAAAACAAGAACTGGATTTCAGGTGCAGAGAAGGAGAAAGATGCTCCCCAAACAGCCTGGGTGTCCATGGGGGGATGGTGCGGGAGTTGGGGGGTCTGGAGCGCCAGTGCGGGTTCCCCAATGTTGGGGCAGCTCTAAGTCTTGAGGGCCAGATCTTGGGCTGGAGGTTCCCCACCCTGCTCTGGAGCATTTGCGGCAGTGTGGGGCCGGCAGGTTTGGGCTGGGAGGAGGCAGGGAGGAGGCAGATCCCGCCCCACGCTGTCTCCATCCATCTCCCCCTCGCCCCACGACAGGTGGATCCAGGAACACACGTCATGGCCCCGGGGGGACTCCGCCCTGCGCTCCTGCTGCTCCCGGCCCTGATGCCAGCTGGCCTGGCCTGTTGGCTCGCATCCCGCAGCGCCCAGGAATTCGTGGCCAGGCACGTGGATTTCCCCAGGAGCAGACCCCACCCCGGCCAGCAGTACTGCGACTACCTCATGCGGCCGTGGCGCTCCCTCCTCAGCACCCCGAGACGCCCCTTCATCTTCATCCACGCGGATCCCAGCCAGCTTGCCAGCCTCTGCCGCTGTGGGGACGGGTCCCAGCCCCTGGACAGGACGTGTGTCAGCAGGAACCGCATCTCCACCACCACCTGCCGCTTTCTCAGCGTCATGGGGGGGGGGCTTTGGTGGCTCGGTGGGGGGCATTGGTGGCAGGCTGGGCTGGCCCTATGTAAGCCGGTATGAGAGACGCAGGATCCGCGTGGCCTGCCGTGGTGAGGAGCCTGTGGACGTCCTGGGAACCGTGTAAAGCTGGGTGCGGGCCGAGGGCTGGGAGAGGGTCCCTGCACCCCGCTTTGCTCCCGGGCAGCCTCTGCCACTGGGGCCTGCTCTGCCCTGTCCCTGCCCCCCTGGGGAGCCTCTGCCACTGGGGCCTGCCCCGCCCTGTACCTGCCCCCTCCCCCACCAGTGACACTCCAGCCCGCTCCCCTGGCTCAGCTGGAGCCCAGCGCCCGCCGAGTGACTCTAAAATCTCACAGGAGTTTGTTCTGGGGGCCTCATTTTAGTGTCCCAGGGCAGAACAAAATTCCCATGAGCCCTGGTGGGCCTCCCCTTCCCCGCCCCACCCCTGCTGTGCCCATTAGCCCACACAGCCTCTTCCCATCCCCCTCAAACTGGCTGAGCGGCTGATTGCAGGGGAAGCTGCCGCTTTGTTGAATTTTCTCACTGCTCCTGGCAATAAAACCCTTCCCTGCGCATACAGCACGAGGGGCGAGTCTGTGTGTGTGGGAGGCAGGATCCCGGGGTCCCAGAGGGAAAGGGGTTGGAGCTCAGCCTGTGGTCAGGGCCAGGGTCTGCCACGTGCCATGTGGATGGAGCCGGGGGCATTTCAGCCCAGGCACCTTCTGTGGCCAGTGGAACCAGGAGCCCCACTGCCCCCACCCCTGGCATGAGACCCAATGGCACCCGGCAGGGCATCTCTGAGAGGGTCAAACTGGGGCAAAGTGCCCAAAGACGCAGCCACTTCCTGCCCAAGACTCATGGGGTCCGTCGCTCTAAGGCCCCAAAGCTCACACAGAGACCTCAGGCTCGGCCCCGGCTCACCAGAAATTTCACAAGTGACCCCCCCTGAGATCCCCTGTTCCCGATGGCCCCCCTAAGCCTCCCCATCTTCTATCTCCCCTCACACACCCCAGGGCTCCCTGTGCCCACCCAGCCCCCCTTACACAGGGGAGAGGTTCTAACCCATCCCCCCACCTCCCCTCAGACACCCCAGTGCTCCCTGTACCCCCCCCAACCACTGTACACAGGGGAGAGGTTATAACCCATCCCCCCACCACCCTCAGACACCCCAGTATTCCCTGTGCCACACCCAGCCCCACCTTACACAGGGGAGAGGTTATAACCCATCCCCCACCTCCCCTCAGACACCCCAGCGCTCCCTGTGCCCCCCAGCCCCCCCTTACACAGGGGAAAGGTTATAACCCATCCCCCAGCTCCCCTCAGACACCCCAGTGCTCCCTGTGCCCCCCCAGCCCCCCCTTACACAGGGGAGAGGTTATAACCCATCCCCAAGCTCCCCTCAGACACCCCAGTGCTCCCTGTGCCCCCCAGCCCCCCCTTACACAGGGGAGAGGTTATAACCCATCCCCCAGCTCCCCTCAGACACCCCAGTGCTCCCTGTGCCCCACCCAGCCCCCCTTACACAGGGGAGAGGTTATAACCCATCCCCCACCTCCCCTCAGACACCCCAGCGCTCCTTGTGCCCTACCAGCCCCCTTACACAGGGGAGAGGTTATAACCCATCCCCAAGCTCCCCTCAGACACCCCAGCGCTCCCTGTGCCCCCCCAGCCCCCCCTTACACAGGGGAGAGGTTATAACCCATCCCCCAGCTCCCCTCAGACACCCCAGTGCTCCCTGTGCCCCACCCAGCCCCCCCTTACACAGGGGAGAGGTTATAACCCATCCCCAAGCTCCCCTCAGACACCCCAGTGCTCCCTGTGCCCCCCCAGCCCCCCTTACACAGGGGAGAGGTTATAACCCATCCCCCAGCTCCCCTCAGACACCCCAGTGCTCCCTGTGCCCCACCCAGCCCCCCCTTACACAGGGGAGAGGTTATAATTCCCACTTCCCTCAAGCTCCTTCCTCAGAGGGGGGCACCCCAGCGCTCCCTGTGCCCCCCAGCCCCCGCTTACACAGGGGAGAGGTTATAACTCCATCCCCCAGCTCCCCTCAGCACACCCCAGGCTGCCCTGTGCCCCGACCCAGCTCCCGGCCCTTAGGCACAGGGGGGAGAGAGCGTTATAATTTGTCTCACCACCTTCCCTTGCTGTGTGCTTCCATTTATTTTAGATGGGGGGGAGAGGGGGCTGAGCGCAGGGCAGCCGGGCCGGAGTGAGGAGAAGCGGCTTCTCTTCGCTCCCACCCGGCTGCCCTGCGCCCAGCCCGGAGACGCTGCGCCTAGCTCCAGCTGTGCTGGACCAAGCTTCCCGGGCTGAGCGCAGGGCAGCAGGGCGGGAGTGAAGAGAAGCCGCTTCTCCTCGCTCCAGACCGGCTGCCCTGCGCTCAGCCTGGAGGGAGCGCGGGACGGAGGCTTCCCTCCTTGGCTGGTGTAGGGGACTCCCTGCTCCCGAACCTTGTTCCCTCTCCCCTGCCCCAAACCTGTCCCCCGCCCTCCTGGCCCCCTGTTCCCTCTCCCTTGCCCCCCTGCCCCGGTGCAGAAACCTGCCCCCCTCTGCAGAAACCTGCCCCCCGACACCCTGCCCCCCCTGGAGAAACCAGTTCCCTCTGGCACCCTGTCCCCTACGGCAGAAACCTGTCCCCCTGCCTTCCCCACTACAGAAACCTGTCCCCCCCCCCAGCACCCTGCCCCTGCTTCATGGGGCGGGGAAAGGGCAGCCAACCGGAACTCAAGGGAATTTTGTTCTGCCCTGGGACGCTCCAAACCATCCCCAAAGCAAATTCCTCTGAGATTTCAGAGTCTCTCTGCCGGTGCTGGGTTAGCAAGTGACGGAGAGGAGGAGAATAGAGAGGGCGGGGCTTCAAGGAACGGGCGGGGCTTAAAGGAAGGGGCGGGGCTTCAAGGAAGGGGCGGGGCAGTAGATCTTGGCTTGGTCTGTCATTTAAAAGTGATCTTGGGTGTAAAAAGGTTGGAGACCACTGCTCTACTATAATGCAGTGATTAAGCCTCGTTCACTTACACTCCACCCGTCTGCCACCCACAGTACCCGGGGGGAGGTCGTGGCCCCTCGGATTCCCACCCGTCGGGACGCCGGGCACCGGGGTAGTCGGTGTGAAGGGCCCGTCACTTCTAGCTACAAGGGCAGGGCCCCTGGGTCCATCCTGCTCCCTCCCTCCCGTCGAGTCTTCTCACTGAGCCCATTGTACAGCAGAGCCAGACTTGGTCGCTTACCAGCGGGTGACGTGTGGGGCGAGGTTCCTGGTCGGCCCATCCTTGGGGGACATCCTGCCACTCAGGATCTTGCCGAACTCTGTGCCTGGGTGCCAGTTTCCTGGCTGCGTGTGGTGTTGTTTTACGGGTCAGAGACAGAACGTCCCGGTCCCAGGCTGCCCGCGGTCCTGGCGGGGTCTTGCTGTCCCGTGCCCAATTGGCGGGATTGTGCAAAGCGTCCCTGCCTCTCCCAGCTCCCCCCGCCCGGCCTGCGTGCGAGGCGCCCCAGACGTGAGACAGGCCGGGGGTTTGCCGGGTCACAGAGCCGGGCTTTGCACAAGGCCAGGGCAGGTCTGACAAGGCCGACGTTGTGGGTTTGGTTGAACCTCCCTCCTGCCAATTCCCGCCCCAGCGGGGCTCTCCTGCAGGAGCGATGTTCCTCAGGGCAGGGCTCTTCCCCCCTCAGACACACCCGGACACTCACCCACTGCCGGAGCACGGCCGAGGGGCCTGGCTCATCCCAACGCACACGCTGACCCCTGGGACGTCCCTGGCCTCAGCATTTATTGCCTGTTTGAACAGCCAGGCCGCGCTGCCCCCTCCTGCGCCTTTGGACTGGGTGGGCTGGTTAAACAGCACTGCAAACTGCCCCAGGTTCAGCACCTCCCCCTCCCCACTCCCACCCACAGTCCCTCTGCGGGGAAGCCACTCTCGGGGGGTTCGATTTATTCGAGAGCCACGGGAAACCCAGAGACTACGGAAAGATTTTACCATCTTCTTATTTATTGCCAGCGTTAAGCAGTTCACACACAAGCCTTAAAAACGACGACTGTCACTCCTAGCCGCATTGAGCCGGCCCTGTGGTCCATCCTGCTCCCGGCCTCCCGCTGAGCCTTCCTTCCAAGCCCATGTCACAGCAAAGCCAGACTGTGCTGTGCCCCCCCAGGTCCCCCTGACACAGGGGAAAGGTGAGAACCCATCCCCCACCTCCCCTCGGACACCCCAGTGCTCCCTGTGCCCCACCCAGCCCCCCCTTACACAGGGGAGAGGTTATAACCCATCCCCCACCTCCCCTCACACACCCCAGTGCTCCCTGTGGCCCCCCAGCACCCCCTACACAGGGGAGAGGTTATAACCCATCCCCCACCTCCCCTTACACACCCCGGTGCTCCCTGTGCCCCCCCAGCCCCCCCTTACACAGGGGAGAGGTTATAACCCATCCCCCACCTCCCCTCAGACACCCCAGCGCTCCCTGTGCCCCCCATCCCCGCCTTACACAGGGGAGAGGTTATAACCCATCCCCCACCTCCCCTCACACACCCCAGTGCTCCCTGTGCCCCCCCAGTCCCCCCCTACACAGGGGAGAGGTTATAACCCATCCCCCACCTCCCCTCAGACACCCCAGTGTTCCCTGTGCCCCCCAGCCCCACCTTACACAGGGGAGAGGTTATATCCCATCCCCCACCTCCCCTCAGACACCCCGGCGCTCCCTGTGCCCCCCATCCCCGCCTTACACAGGGGAGAGGTTATAACCCATCCCCCACCTCCCCTCAGACACCCCAGCGCTCCCTGTGCCCCCCAGCCCCCCCTTACACAGGGGAGAGGTTATAACCCATCCCCCACCTCCCCTCACACACCCCAGCGCTCCCTGTGCCCCCCAGCCCCCCCTTACACAGGGGAGAGGTTATAACCCATCCCCTCACCTCAGGACAGGTTCCCCCAGTCCCAAAGGCCCGGACAGAATCCCAGGGCAATTTGTATTTCAGATCTTATCCCAAAGAGCTTGCAGGTCCCAGCCTTTAGCATCTAACGTCTACCTTGCTGTGAAAGGAGGAAGGGGGGACGGCTGAGCGTACCAATTCTGAAGGAAAGCAAGGCGACCCCACTCACCGTGTCCTGGGTGCGGGTGTTTAGCGGCGAAGGTTCTTGAGCTGCGTGGCGCCACGTGCACGGCAGCAATGTTTGGGCACAAACCGTTTCGCTGGATTGGTCAGTCCATGTGGAGGAAGGACACAGGGATAGTGAGGGTGGTCTTGTATGGAGAGTGCTCTAGCGGTGGTCCATATGTGCATGGTGAAGATATCGGAGGCTGTGTCTAGTCTGCAAGAGTGTTTTGAAAGAGGCCGTGTGGGAATTACAACTCCTGAACTAAGTCTTTGAACTAGTGCGTCCACACTGCAGGGGACCCGCAAAGTGAGTCCAAGGCAGCTCCCTAGTGCTGACGCAGGACCTTGCATTAGAGCCGCAGGAGGCACTGGGATGCAGTCACTGAGTGGCGCTGGGGGGGGGGGGGGCCCGGAGCATCTGTAGTGCCCCTATTGTGAAAGAGGCGTGATTCCTCGTGAAATGAGGGTGCAGGGTTTGGAGCGAGCAGGCTTGCTCACCTTGTTATTTCTAGCTAACCTCATGGTGGAGCTGGGCATGAGCGGCCGGCGGGCTGTCGTGCAGATGGTCTGTGTGGGCCGACTGTCGTGCGGGCGCTCACACTCGTCCAGAGCCCCGCTGTGCAGGCAGTACGTGGGAAGGGCTGGGTCTGACGAGAGCCTGCAGCACGCTCAGCGAGTGGATTTACATTGGACGTCTGTAATGGAACGTGGCTTCGGTGCTCACCCACGGCCTCCCGGGAGACGAGACCCGGCGGCAGGTGGCTCGGTCCAGAACACAACACAACACAACAGAATGTCAGCATGTGGGTGGGGAACAGGCAGGGAACACGGCCCCTTCCGGCCAGCAGAGACTCCCAGGGCAGAGTCTGGGTGGCTCTCCAGGGCTGGGAGCGGCAGGCCGGAGAGAGCAGGGAGAGCCGGAGGCCCAGCGCAAGGGCTGGAAAAGGTGCTCCATGGCCGGGGTGGGAAGGGGCTTGCAGGCTGGTGGCCCTGGGCCGGGCAGGAGTGGAGATGCCTAGTGGGGCCAAGCTAGGGAGAGGGGATCCCAAGAACTGTTGGTGTCCCCCCCTCCCCGCCACCCCGTCAGTGTCCTACAGCCAGCTGGTCTCCCTGCCCTCAGCCCCCCTGTCAGATCTGCCAGCACCCCTCAGGCCTGACTCCCAGTTCTCTGCTAGGCCCAAGCTGGGCTTGGCTCCCTCCTCCCCACCCAGCTCTCCTGGTGCCCTGAGATCTGCCGGCCTCCTCGCTGAGCTCCAGTCAGGGATCCCCATCCCGCACAGCAGAGTTTCACTGTCTTCTGCTCTTCCGCTTGCTTTCATTTCCACTGTCCGTAGTCTGAACAATCACAGAGCCACGTTCTGGGCCTTTGGCCGCCATGGAGAAATCCAAGACGCCCACGAGGGATGCCCCAGAGCCGGGCTCCTCTCTTTGTGTGTGTATCCTACAGACAAAGTCCCCGCAAGAACCACCCAGCCAATCCCATCTCACCTCTTCCCTTCCCCCTCTGGACCTTGATCCCAGTTCTCTGCCTCAGTTTCCTGGTCCACTTGGAGCTTTGTCTCCTGTCCATGCGGTGAAAGGGAAACTGGTGTAGTCCCCTTACTAAAGGTGCCTTTGACTTTTTCTGGGAGGATCCTGTGTGCTACAATCTAGCCCTAGAGACTACAACTCCCATGAGCCCTTGAGGAAACCAGGAAGAGAAGGCTTGTCCAGGCAGGTGGAGAGAGGGTCTCAGGGCCAGTCTGGGATTCTCCAGTTTGGGAGGGGGAGCCAGGCTGCTGTGGAAGAGCCTTATATCCAGTCCAGGAGTGGTTGTGTTGCAGCTACTGCCTGGGACTGAGAGCCTGCAGGGCTTGGATCTAGCAGGATGCTTCTGGGGCAGCTGATTGCCCTAGAGGGGAGAGACTCTGGCTGCGCCAGTGGCTGAGGAGGACACACCACAACCAGCGCACAGGAGGTGGCTGTAAGTAACTGGGCTCTTTGGGAAAGTGCTGCCTGGGACAGACCTCAGAGCTAGAGACTGACTCTGGGTCCAAAGAGAGGCAGCGTGTCCAGCCCAGGGAACCAGAGCTACTGGCATTTGGCGGAGCCTGCTCCAGTGGCAGAGGGAGTTTGCAGCTGGCTGCTCAGCTTGACACACACAGACACACACACAGACACACATCCCCTACAGAGAACCTCCTCTCCAGCTGCAGATTGTCAAGCACTCCCACGCAATCAAGTGTCTGGGACTCTGAGTCCAGAGCAGGGCACACTCTGGGGTGGGATAGATGGGGGCAGTGCAAATGCCAGCTAGATACGTTCCTATGACTTCTGTGTACTTTGTGAATTGATGTTATTCACTGTTAACCTGTTAAACCCGGTTTCTTTCAGTGGTGAAGTGAAGGTGGGTTCATTCCATGTAATCAATCAGATGTCTAGTATTTGTAATTGTTGTCCTGGGGTTACATCCAGATTATTGCTGGAATAATTTTATTCCTGGTGGCTCCCCAGGCACCCCATTAGGTGTGTACAGGGCCAGCCAGGTGGAGGCACCGCTGTTGTATATTCTTTAGGAACCAGGGACTGCAGCAAGGGGGTGGACAGGCAATCCCCAACTAAACAACATCCCCCCTGGGGTACTCAGGATCTCCTTTTCTGTTAAAACCATCAGGCGCCCATGTGAGTGTGAAAAAGGGGGTTACACTGGGTTCAGAAATGTTCCTCACCCAGTGCTGGGCCGGGTGCTTCCTGCTTTCTAAATGACCCGACTTTCCTGAGCTGGGTTACCCAGGGTCAGCCCAGCCCCCAGGCCTGGCCTGAGGCCTCTGGGCATCACAGGGGTAGCGCCCGTGGGCACCGGGGAGAGTGTGTGCTGTTTGTGCCCACACAGCAGCGCGGCACAGCCAGGCAGAGACGGGCCCCCAGGGGTGGGCCTGGCAGTAAGGAACATCGGTGTAAACAAAGTGCAGCCTGCGTGTGCAAAGATGCCCAGGCTGGGGGTGCGCCCGCCTCTCCCTCCTGCCGGGTGCTGGCTTTAGCACTCTCAACCGGGAAGGCCAAAGCAAAGGGTCCTTTTAGTCCCCTCAGTGGCCTGACGACGTTTGAGGGGTAGCCAGGGGCAGTGCGCAAGGCCCTGCTCTGGGCTGGGATGGGCTGGGAATTTTGTTGCAATTCTGGCCCCACCCCCCCCGAGCTGGCCCCCTCCTTGCCAGCTCGGGGAAATTCTTGCACATTTCTGTGAGTGCCCATGCCTTGCACCATTTGCACACACGTGTGTGAGTGATTGCACACCCATGACTGGCCCCCACATCACACCCATTCCCCAGAAGTGGCAAGCCCATTCCAACACCACAGGGTGGTGACCTCAGTGGACTTCCCTGGGCTGTGATTGGGATCAGTGGGGCACCACCCCCAAGTCGGTCTTGGCCATTTCTAGCCCTGGGGGCCAGGCTGGGAGAGGGGGAGGCAGGTCCGTGGAGATGATGTGGAAAACGGAAAGCAAGCTCCTTGCAAAAGCAGAACTGGAGAGACTCAGTCCCGGGGGCAGGCGTCCAGCCAGGGAACAGGTGACACTTGGGGTTACCTCTGAGGCACGCACTGTGCAAGGTAAGGGCCAGACCCCCCAGCCCTCAAGGCCAGGACTCAAACCTTTGTGCCACCTGGCACAGGTGAGACTCACCTGGGACGTCCCTGGGAACATCTAAGGCAGCTGCCGTCAGCAGGCGCAGGGAGGGGAGATGGTGGGTGCGATGGACCCACCCCCCTCATGGACGTGAACACACAGAACTCGGAGTCAGTTTGAGCACACGATTCCATGGGACCTGTCCATGCCCACGTCACCTCCCCTGGGCCAGTCTGTCCACTCGGGTGTGTGGGTCATTGGTGTGGGTCACACCAGACCTGTGGGGCGGGGACACTTGGTGGGTTCAATGTGTGAGTGCGAGGCGGGGGAGAGGGGTGTAACCCTCAGGGTCCGGCTGTGCAGCTATCGGACAATCGCTTTGTCCGTCTGTCGGAGCAGGGTTGGGGGCGTGGCCGCAATCCCTTAACGAAGGGGAGGAGGGCCGGGCCAGGGTCTGTGGGCCGGGCTGCACCCAGGGGAAGGAGCCGAAGACCCCAGGGTGGGGGGGCGGCTGGAACAGGCAAGAGGGCGAGTGTGAAGAGTTGGTGCTGAGGTTTCCGCATCGAACTCGCACGGTGTTTCTGTTTCCTTTGATTTGTCACCACTCGGCCTGTTCTCGCCTCCCCCACGTCCGTCCTGCAGCTCGCGCTTCACCAAACCGCTTGTGTTTTCCGTCACACCCCGAGTCAATGGTTGTTACCGGGGGCCACCAGTGGGCACATCCCCCGTCCATTGCTAACGGGGCTCCCCCAGTTCACTCATTGGCATCTGATCCCCTTTGGGGAGGGGGGTCCCAGGGAGCTAGGCCCCGAACTGCCCCCCCCTTGGACCTGACGAGGGTCAGGGTCTGTGCTGCTCCTCGGGGGGCAGAGATCTCAGCTCAGGGGGATCAGGGAGCTGACCTAGCAAGACAGGGCAGGGAGGGGCCCTAGAGAGCGGGAGGGCGAGTGGCAGTGACCGGGGGAAATCCCCCCCTAAGGGGTCTCCTCTCACTGCGCCCCATCCCAGTGGGACTCCCCAGGGGTTGCTATGGGGCCGAGGTTTCACTTGAGCTCCCAGTGACCGAGCCGGTGGGGGGCCAGGCCGCTGGGCAGCCCACAGGTTTGGGCTGGGCAGCAGGGCTGGGAGCTGTAGACACACAGGCCCCCAGCACCCCCCTTTCACGGCCAATCCCTGGAGTAGGCGCTGCCAGGCGATTCTCCTTCCCGCCAGGCCCCCCCCTGGGGGCCCGTCCCTGCCCAGCTGCGCCGCACGGCTGTGCGGGCACACACGGCCCAGGCTCTCCCACCGCCCCCGGGCACTGACCCTGGGATCGCTGGCAGCCTCTGGCTGGGCCGGAGGACAGGGCTGACCCCGGGAAACGCAGTGCGGGAAAGTCGGCTCATTGCAAAAGCAGGAAGCGCCCGACCCAGCGCTGAGTCAGGGACATTTCTGAACCAGTTTCACTTACACCGCCCGGACGGAAGACAAGACTCCACGTGCAACGAGAAACTGAGGCAGAGAACTGCGATCCAGATCCAGAGGGGGAAGGGCAAAGGGGAGATGGGAGTGGCTGGGTGGTTCTTGTGGGAACTTTGTAGGATCCACACACAAAGAGAGGAGCCCGGTGCTGGGACACCCCTAGGGAGCGCCTTTGATTTCTCCATGGCAGCCAAGGGCCCAGAATGTGCCTCCTCTTCTGGCACAACCAGGCCCCCCCCTTACACAGGGGAGAGGTTATAACCCATCCCCCACCTCCCCTCACACACCCCAGTGTTCCCTGTGCACCCCCAGCCCCACCTCACACAGGGGAGAGGTTATAACCCATCCCCCCACCTCCCCTCAGACACCCCAGCACTCCCTGTGCCCCCCAGGCCCCCCTTACACAGGGGAGAGGTTATAACCCATCCCCCACCTCCCCTCAGACACCCCAGTGCTCCCTGTGCCCCCCCAGCCCCACCTACACAGGGGAGAGGTTATAACTCTTCCCCCCACCTCCCCTCACACACCCCAGCACTCCCTGTGTCCCCCCCCAGGCCCCTCTTGCACAGGGGAGAGGTTATAACCCACCTCCCCACCTCCCCTCACACACCCCAGCGCTCCCTGTGCCCCCCAGACCCCCCTTACACAGGGGAGAGGTTATAACCCATCCCCCACCTCCCCTCAGACACCCCAGTGCTCCCTGTGCCCCCCAGGCCCCCCTTACACAGGGGAGAGGTTATAACCCATCCCCCACCTCCCCTCACACACCCCAGCGCTCCCTGTGTCCCCCCCAGGCCCCTCTTACACAGGGGAGAGGTTATAACCCACCTCCCCACCTCCCCTCACACACCCCAGTGTTCCCTGTGCCCCCCAGGCCCCCCTTACACAGGGGAGAGGTTATAACCCATCCCCCACCTCCTCTCACATACCCCAGCGCTCCCTGTGTCCCCCCCAGGCCCCTCTTACACAGGGGAGAGGTTATAACCCACCTCCCCACCTCCCAACAGGTTCTCTCCGTCCCAAAGGGCCAGCTACAGGTCCAGGACAATTTAAGCCTCAACTCTTACCCCAAAGAGCTGGCTGAGCCCGTCCTGTAGCGTCTATTGTGGAAAGGCTCATTGAAAGAAAGGACAGGCGGAGAGTGGGGCTGTTAAGAAAAACCCACCGCACACGCGCCGGGGCCGGCTCTGAGCTGCGATAGAACAAGCTCCCGGCTGAACAGTCTCCCTTCCCCAGGGCCGTTCTCAGCAGCGACTGGCTCCACGTCCAGGTCGGGCACCCACACTAGCGACCTGGCCTTGGACAGATTTTGAGGCTTCTCTGCAGTGAAGATGTGCTGTTGGGAAACAAGCTATTTGGGAGTATTGCTTCTGGGGGAGCCTATTCCGAAACCAGAAGAGCTTGCTCTGAAATAAGCGTGCAGTGTAGACGTAGCCTCAGCGAGGGATTTGGAAGTAGCCACCCACCTAGGAAACACATTTAAACCCAGACGAGAGAGAGAAACAGCAGGGCCGCGATGCGTCGGCACGTCTAACACCATCATATTAGGGCTGGCAAGGGACTTAGAATGGTTCTCTGGCTACAAAGGCCGTTTCCCTGCTGCGTTCTGGGCCAGCCCTGGGTCTGCACATTGGGGGAGCGGTGGGTTCCTGGGGAGAGGGAAGAGAAGGGCGACCCAACCCACGAGAGGAAGAGAGACACTGAGCGAAGAGGGAAGAGGAAGGAATTTGGGCCCCTTTAGTGCAGAGAAAGGGAGCTCAGGGCCTGGATGAAGACACTGGATTGTGGGATGTGTCCTGGTTGGAAGCCAGAGCCTTGTTATTCTGCCCCCATCCCCCTGCCCTCCAGCCCCCCAGCAACAGCCCGCTCAGGGGCAGGGCTCTGTGGGTGCTGTGGGGAAGGAGCAGCCATTGGCTCATCCCCCTGCCTAGTGGAGTCACCAACCATCCCGCCCTTTGCCCCAGCCCGGCTTGTGACACGTCCCGTGGGGGTGCAGGGTTTTCCAATCACCCCCGGCCACAGAGCGGTTCAGCTTCCCCCTGACTCCCAGCCGATGCTCGGCAAACCAGCCAGGTTGGGGAGTGAAGGATGGGCCCATGGGGCCCTGGATCCCTTGGGCCCCCCCAGCCCTGTCCACAAAAATCCCCCTGGGCCCTCCCAGACCCTCGCTGTGCATTTCCAGTATCTTCCACTTGACACAAGCCAGGAGAAACAACTCCAGGCACCAAGGTGAAGCTGGTTCCAGTAGCCAGTCCCTACCCCCCAGGTCACCTCCAGCCCTTTCCCCTCCCAACAGCTCTGGGACACTGGGGGGCAGGACCTGGCTCCCATGCTCTCTGCTGGGCCAGGGGAACTAGGAGGCAGGCCTGCCCCTGCCCTGGCTGGGTCACTGTCCCTCAGGGCCCACAGATCTGGGCAGGGACCCACGGATGGAAGGGTTGGGGGGGTCGTGGTTAATCGGTTCCCAGGGCACCCTGGCTGTGTCTAGACTACACCTCTCTGTCGACAGAGAGATGTAGATTAGGCATGTCAAAATTGCTAATGAAGCGGGGATTTAAATATCCTGCGCTTCATTAGCATAAACATGGCCACATTTTTTTAGGTTTACAGGGATCTGTCGAAAAAGACTTTTCACGTCTAGACTGCCGGGTTTTTTTCGAAAAAGGTCCCTTTAGAATAAAAGCAGCGGCCATGTTTATGCTAATGAAGCACAGAATATTTAAATCCCCACTTCATTAGCAATTTCGACGTGCGTAATCTACATCTCTCTGTCGACAGAGAAGTGTAGTCTAGACCAGTGTTTCCCAATTTTATTTGGCCGAGGAACCCTTTTCAGCTTTTCCAAATTTCAAGGAACCCCTAGGTTTGTCAAGAAAAAAAAAGGGGGGGGGAGAGGGACCCACCAATGCATGAAAATCACATTCCTTCCCCAAGACCCCCCCACCTCCCTTCCTTGAGGCCTCCTCCACTCTGTTCCTCTCCTCTCCATCACTTGCTATCCCCAGCCCTTATACACTCTCACTAGGTTGAGACAGGAGGTGTGGGGTAGGAATGAGGGATTTGGGTGTGGGAAGGGGTGAGAAGTACAAGGTCTGGGAAGGAATTTGGATGCAGGAGAAGGGGATGCTGGCTCGGGGAGGGGGCTCCAGGCTGGGGAGTGCTGGGCTCAGGTGGAAGGTTGGGGTGCTGAGCAAGCCATGGGCTTGTGGATGTGAGGGTTCAGGAGTTTGGGCTGGATATGTGAGGGACTCAGGCCAAGAAGGTTATGAGTATGATGGGCTCAGGGCACAGATCTGTGATGTGTGGATGGTGGAGGAATGTTGTGGCAGAAGACTGAGGATGTGGGGATGTAGGAGTTTGGAGATGTGAGAGGCTCAGGACAGGGGGTTCCAGTGTATGATAGGCTCGGATTTGGGGTCAGGTGGTGCAGAAGTGTTATGATGCTGCAGTGAGATGGGGGTTTGGTCCCAATCGGGGGCTTGTTGGCCAGGCTTCATTTTTAAATAAAATATTATGTCAAATTCAAAAGGTTTTAGCATTGTCTTTATTTATGAGAGGAACGGGGAACCTGTTTTGAGTCAGGGGTCACTGACCCACAGAAAAGTCAGTTGGGGCCACACAAGCGAGATGCAAAAAAAAAAAACAACCCTCCAAAAACCCCCAAGCCTCACTAATGTGGTCCCAAATGTGCTGGTGGGGGCAGGGGACAGAGTGAAAGTGGGTGCTGGGGCTGAGGAGAGGCTGCTGCTGGGTGGAAGGATGCTGGCTCAGGTGGCGGGGTGCTGGGGCAAGGTGCTGGGGCAGGCAGGTGATGGGGTGCTGGGGTCAAATACATGGTCCTGCTGGGCACTAGGATGACTGGCAGGGTGCTGGGACAAGGAACAGGGTGCTGCTGGGTGCTAGCGTGGATGGCAGGGTGCTGGGGCCACGGCCAGGGTGGTGCTAGGTGCTTGGGTGGATGGCAGGGCTACCAAGGAGCGGGATAGGGATGGGGTGCAGGATCTGGGAGGGAGGTGGGGGGCGGAAGGGGGCAAGGTCTGGGTGGTAGGTAGGGTGCAGAAGCAGGCTGGATGTAGGGTGTCTGGCCAGGGGGAGGGAGCAGGAGCAGATTGGGGGTAGGGTGTCTAGCTACGAGGGAGGGTGCAAGGAGGGGACTTGGGTAGGAGTTGGACCTCCCTGATCTGGCACCTTCTGGACCTAACTGGTCCCAGATGAGGGATTTTTGGACCAGGGGAGGTCATTTCAGGGCTCCTGGTCCCCCCCACCCCACTAGGCTTCTTTGCACCTCTATCCCTGCAACCCAACTGAGCTGCCCACCCCTGCTGGTTGCCTGCACCAATCCAAGGGAGTGCAGCACCAGTTCCCTGCAGCCCCTCACAGCCCAGCTGAGCTGCCTGTCTGTTCCATATGCCCTCCCCCATCCACCTCAGCCCAGCTGAGCCCTGCACTGGTTCCCTGCATGCCTCCCCCACAGCACAGCTGAGCCCCATTTCCCTGCACCTCCTCCAACCCCCGCAAAACTGCTGAGCCAAGCGCCGATCCCCTGCCCCTCCCTTCCCTTGAGTCTAGCCCTGGTTCCCGGCACCTCCCTCCTCCTGCAGCCAAACTGAGCTCTGAGCTCCACACCCCCTCCCCCTCACCCCACAGCCCAGCCCAACCCAACCCAGCCCAGCTCCCCAGACCTCCTCACTCTGCAACCCAGCTGAGCTCAATTTCCCTGCACCTTCCCCCAAACCATGCAGCCATGCTGAGCCAGCGCTGATTCCCTGCCCCTGCCTCCCTCCCTCCCCTTGGCTGTGTCTACACTGGCACGATCTTGCACCAAAGCGGCCGCTCTTGCGCAAAAACTTGCTGCCTGTCTACACTGGCCGTGTGTTCTTGCGCAAGAACACTGACGTTCTCATGTATGAAATCAGGGCTTGTTGTGCAAGAACTACGATGCTCCCACTCAGGAATAAGCCCTTTTGCACAACTGTTCTTGTGCAAGAGGCCAGTGTAAACAGGCAACATGAATTTCTTGCGCAAGAAAGCCCTGTGGTTAAAATGGCCATCGGCACTTTCTTGGGCAAGAGAACGTCCACCCTGCCATAGATGCTCTTGTGCAAAAGCACAGCTCGCACATGGCAGTGTGGACGTGTTCTTGCACAAGAAACCACCAGTGTAGACATAGCCTAAGAGTTTTGTGTTGTGCACCAGTACTGAGTTCATGGGGCTTGTCTGGATGTGCCACTGTGGCACCCAAGTTATTAATAAATATTTTTAAACCTCTACCTTTTCCCTCTGCTGCCATGTCTCCTCCCCTTGTTCCATCAGCTCCCCAGGTGCCTGCTGCCCCCCAACTCCTCACCCTCCTCTGCTGTCCTGACTCCTGCCCTTCTCACTGCCCTCAGCCCTCCTGCGACCTGCCCCCCTCCACCAGCCCTTCTCTGCCCCCTGTGCCCACTCCTCCAATAGCCCCACTCTGATCATGTGAGCTACCCCTCCCCATCCCCTCTTCTAACACCTCCCTCTACACACCTGCCCTGCCTCTCTCCTCTGGTGCTGGTCGCTCCCCTGCAGGTGTCTGCCCTTCTGCTTCACCCCCAGAATCCTCTGGCACCCGCACCTTCCCTTAGCCCTGCACCCTCCTGGTGCCTCCCCCTTTCCTCACTGCCCCTGCCCCCTTTGCCCTCTTTTTCCCTAATGTCCATCCCCTCACCACCCTCTGCCCCCATTCCCCTCATGCCCCTCTGTGCCCTCACACGACTTGCTCCATCCTGGCCTTCCTCATGCCCACCCCTTCTTTCAAGCCTTCTCCCAGCACCTCTCCCTCCCTCCTCTAGCCCCCAATGCCCTTCCCCTCTCCTCTCCCAGCATCACCCTGTCCCCCCTCCCACTGACACCTCCCCTCCTGCCCTTTTCCTCATTGCCTGCACTTGGCCCCCTGGCATTTGTCTCTCCTCTACCCCTGTCCCTTTGGTGCCCTCCCCTCCCCCTCCGTCTCCGCAGAAGCCCCTTCCTCTCCCAGCCCTTCACCTTCCCCTCCCCTACCTTCTGCCTTCCACTTTGCCAGGCCGGAGTCTGTGCTCCATCCCCGGACTCCGAACCTGCAACTCAGCCACAGGGCGCAACGCAGCGCCCAGCAGGTTTATAATCCCGGGCCATGACGTTACGTCACATCCGGACGTCTCCCCACCCACCGGTTTGAGCTGTGCAGGGTGGCAGCAGCCGGCAAGGGGGAGCTCAGTGAAGGTTGCGCACAGCAGGACCGGGCTGGGGCCAGGGGAGAGACGCTCTGGGGCCGGGGTGGGAGCAGAGGCATAGCGAGGGTGTTATGCGCCCGGGGGCAAAGGAAAAATTTGCCCCCCCCCACCGCCATGTGGCATGCCCCGAACCTGGTGCACCTCTAGGCCGGTGTTGCAGCGCGAGGGAAGTGAATTGGCTAGGTCCAAAGCATTCCCCCCATAGGCCTCAGCAAGCCTGGGGGCGGGGCTGAGCAGATGGGAGAAGCGGGGGCAGCGGGTGGCTGCCGGGTGTCCGTCTCTGCCCTTCGCTGCCGTTAGCTGGGCTGCACCGTGGGCCGGCGGGCAGCTCCCAGGATTCTCTCCTTTGAGCAGGGGTGGCTTGATCGCAGCACGAGCTGGACAGGGCGTGATTGCTGAAGCCCCCCCCACCCTGCGGTTGTTCCCCACATTAATCAGATTGCAGCCAGCCGGGTTATGCTGGTCTGTGCTGCAGTCTCATCTTTGTTACCTGTGTAGACAGCCCCTGAAACACTGGAAACTGAGCTTCTAGTCCAGCCTGGTGTGTGACCTCAGGCATGTCACAGCCCCCAATGTGCCTTAGTTTCCCCAGCTGTAAAATGGGAATAATGTTGGCCTCCTCGGGAAAGCCCTTTGAGTGTTACCAATGGGCAGAGCGAGGGCTGGCAAGGACAAGCCTTGCCTTGGTCACGGGGGCTTGGTACCATTCCAGTGGGCGGATGGTGCCATCCGTTGCTTGACAGTGCTTTGTGTCCGGATGAAATCAAATGAGGCAGTCCGGTGACAGACGGGTGAGTGGCTGAAAGTCAGTGGGTAGGGAACCGGGTGCCAGGCGGCAGGTCACTGGCAAATTCAGCATACGGGGAAGGGGGCTCCCCACACGTCCGCTCCCAGCACTTGCGGGCGGAGTTCACAAATGACAAAGCTCTTCTCGCTTCCCCACCAGCCAAGCCATCACTTTACTCGGGTCTTTAACACGTGCTGTCCCTTGCCTCGGCTGGGCACTGCTCCGGGGCGGACCCAGCTTTGATAGCCCAGAATCACAGAAGTGCCCAAAACGTGCGGTTGGGGGGCACAAGCACCCAGACTCGTGATCCCCACCCTGCTGTTCTTGCCCCAAGGCCCCCCCCAACACACACTGTCCCACCCCCTCCAAAATGCTGCTGAGCTACCTCTTCCTCCCAAGATCCACCCCCCACTTGTACTCTCCCCCTGTCATTGCCTGCCCTTACATGCCTCTGGCCCCACACCCTCTGCTCCATGCCCCTTGGCCCTGGCCTGCCCGACGAGGGGCTGCCACTAGAGACTGGCAGGTTTTCTATCAGCTGATGCCAGAGCCAGGCACCCCCAGTACCCCCCCAACCAAATCCCCCTCCCTCAGAGACCAGCAACCTCAGAGCCCCCCCCCCCACCAAATCCCCCTCCTTCAGAGACAGGCAACCCCAGAGCCCCCCCCCCAACCAAATCCCCCTCCTTCAGAGACAGGCAACCCCTGAGGCCCCCCCCAACCAAATCCCCCTCCTTCAGAGACAGGCAACCCCTGAGCCCCCCCCCCAACCAAATCCCCCTAGTTCAAAGACAGGCAACCCCAGAGCCCCCCCCCCAACCAAATCCCCCTCCCTCAGAGACAGGCAACCCCAGAGCCCAGCCCCCCAACCAAATCCCCCTCCCTCAGAGACAGGCAACCCCAGAGCCCACCCCCCCCAACCAAATCCCCCTCCCTCAGAGACAGGCAACCCCAGAGCCCACCCCCCCAACCAAATCCCCCTCCTTCAGACACAGGCAACCCCAGAGCCCCCCCCCAACCAAATCCCCCTCCTTCAGAGACAGGCAACCCCAGGGCCCCCCCCCCCAACCAAATCCCCCTCCCTCAGAGACAGGCAACCCCAGAGCCCACCCCCAACCAAATCCCCCTCCTTCAGAGACAGGCAACCCCAGCGCCCCCCCCCCACCAAATCCCCCTCCTTCAGAGACAGGCAACCCCAGAGCCCCCCCCCCCAACCAAATCCCCCCTAGTTCAGAGACAGGCAATCCCAGAGCCCCCCCCAACCAAATCCCCCTAGTTCAGAGACAGGCAACCCCAGAGGCCCCCACTAAATCTTCCTCCTTCAGTGCCCCCACCCACAGAGGCAGAGGAACCGGTCAGGCAAGTTAATCTTACTTTTAAAAGTGGCTGCTCCTGCCGGCTGTGGCTGCGTCTGCCCAGTGCGCCCCGACGACAGCGCGTGGCCCAGCTGCCGGATCACTGATCTAAGTGTCAGGTGAGCTTGCGCAGCGTGGGATCGCTCCCATGCCGGCCCGGCGCCCCCCTAGCATGGCGCCCGGGGGCAATTGCCCCCTCCCCGCCCCCCGTTCGGTAGCCTCTGCGTGGGAGGGCACGCGGGGGGCCGGGCTAGCCCGCTCTCTCTCTCTTTTTCAGAGGGGGCGGGGGGCGTGCCGGCTCCTCGCGGAACCCCTAGTTTGGGGTTCTGCGGAGCACCAACTGGGAAACACTGGTCCAGACGTGCCCCCTGTGAGGAGCCAGCCCTGTAAGAGGGCACCAGGACTGTGCACTTAGAGCCCTCAAACTGCCTGCCCTTAATTCCCTGTCCCCCAGCATCTCTGGGGCCTTTGTGGGAAGAGCTGCCCCTCCCCTCCCTGCCCCCCAGCCTGGCCGGGCTCTAGAGAGCACCGCCCGGGGCAGGACTCCCACGACTCTCATTTCTGCTTCTGCCGGCTCGTGACGGGCTCCCCTGGCCGAGACTCCGACCCCGTTTCTCGTGCAGCCCCGGCCGGCCCCAGGGCAGCGTCGTTCATCTCGCCGGATCCGGAGCCGCCGCTCACACGGGACGCCCGGCCCCAGGCCCGGGTGAGAACGGAGCCGAGGGGCTGAGGCTGCCTGTGGAGGTAGAAGTAGCAGCATCTTCCCCGGGGCACGGCGGGATGGTGCAGGCACAATTCACTGACTTGCCCGTGCTACGGAAACTCCCCCGTCCCCACCGCTACCGACGGGCGAGACTCGCCAGCCTCCGTGGCTGGGGCCGGGCCACGGGCCAGAGACAAGGGGGAGCCGGGTCGGGGGCACCGAAGCTCCTGGTGGAGCCCAAGGACCCAGCCCGGCAGCTTTGCCCCTTCTCATTCTTTGTCTGAGCCCTGGAGCCTCCCCCTGGGTCACCCGCTCACGGCGGAGGCGACTGTCCCTTGCGCGGGGGGTGCCTTGGCGGGGCTGGTCAGTGCTGCCCCGGCCCTCAGGGGGAGGTGGTGGAAGGGTGACGGGGGGGTTCAGTGACACTGGGGGTCACGGCACTGACACCGTATTACGAGGAGTGAGGGGAACCAAGTCCTCAAAGCTACTGACCAGTGAATCCCAAAGTCGTTAACCCCAGCGTGCCAGAGTGACGGGGCACGGGAGAGGCAGGACTCCTCCCGGCTCGTGTCTGTCCCCGAGAGGCCGGCGCAGAGCCGTGGCCGACTCACCGTGGCTCCTCCGGGTGCTGCCAGCAAAGTGCCCCCGTACCAGGGAACGGAGCAGGGCCTGGGCTGACACGGCCACAGGGTGACTCTTGGCCTCTGGAGCTGGGCAGAGCGGGGCTCAGCCCCGACCGGCACCCCTGGGGGACACAGACTCCCTGGAGCCCAGCACCTGAGCTGCTCCGGCTGGGGGCCGCTGGCTGGGCTTGCCAGGGGCCCAGGGGAGTTAGGGAGCCTCCTTTGGCAGACACATTAACCTTTGAATTCTGAGAGAGACCGGCGCACGCACGTTCCCTGGCACAGACGTTAAACCGACCCGTCCGTGGTTTCCTGGCTTGTTCTTACTTCCCTGTTTCTAGATGGGCTGTGGCTTTGCCCTTTCGCAGTCTGGACACCCTCGTGTTTCAGGCCGTAACTGCCCTGGTCAGGACCCGCTGCCGGACGCTCTGGTCCGGGCCGTGGTCAGAACCCAGGTGCTAGCCTGTGAGAGGGGGAAGGCCCTGCCTGCCATACTCCCCGAGAAATCAGGGGTTCGGGGGCAGGAGGGGACTGCCGGACGGAGCAGGGAGGAGGGGTGAGGACTCTGGCCGGCAGGGCAGGCTCTGGCTGGGGAGGGGGTGTAGGGTGCAGGAGGGAGCTGCAGGTTTGTGGGGTCTTGGGGCTCGGGCAGGGCATTGGGGTTGAAGTGGTTTCCATTCTACACAGTGCGGTTCAGAGCCTCCCTGCACCCCGGAGTCCCGAGGGCAGCTCTGAAGCTCCCGTCTCTCCCTGTGTCACAGGACCCTCCGGCGGGCGCCATGGCGCTGAGAGTCACCCCCCTGCTGCTACTGACGGCGGCGCTGCTGGCGGGAGCCTCCGCCAGCGAAGAGCAGTACAAGCGCTTCCTGCTGCAGCACTACGATCCCCGTCCCTCGGGCCATAACGACCGCTACTGCAACGACCGCATGCGCCGCATGCTGCAGGCCGACTGGAAACAGAACCTGAGACCGGGGGGCAAAGTCTGCAAGGACACGAACACCTTCATCCACGCCAAGAGCGATGACATCAAAGCCGTCTGCACCGCCCGGGGGGGCAAGGAGTACATCATCCAGGGGCAGCGCATGCGCCAGAGCCTGCAGCAATTCCAGGTCACCACCTGCAAGTTCAAAGGAGGCAAACCCCTCAACAACTGCCAGTACCGGGCCACCCACAGCACCCGCACCATCGTCATCCGCTGCGACAGGGAGAACCGCCCCGTGCACTTCCACGAGAGCTGGATCTGAGCAGCGACGCCCGACCCCCCAGAGTCCACCGCTGCCTCGGTCGGCGCGGCACCGTGGCCTGAAATATCCAGATAGTATCCCCTGCCTCCGGCACAGAACAGTGCCCCATGGGACCGCTCACATCTATTGCCCTAGTGCCCATTGTACAGTATAGCCGCCCCTCCCCACCCACCCTCTGCCCCCCTAGTGCCCATTATACAGTATAGCCGCCTCTCCCCACCCACCCTCTGCCCCCCTAGTGCCCATTATACAGTATAGCCGCCCCACCCCAACCCCACCCTCTGCCCCCCCAGTGCCCATTATACAGTATAGCCGCCCCTCCCCACCCACCCTCTGCCCCCCTAGTGCCCATTATACAGTATAGCCGCCCCTTCCCCACCCCACCCTCTGCCCCCCCAGTGCCCATTATACAGTATAGCCGCCTCTCCCCACCCACCCTCTGCCCCCCTAGTGCCCATTATACAGTATAGCCGCCCCACCCCCACCCCACCCTCTGCCCCCCCAGTGCCCATTATACAGTATAGCCGCCCCTCCCCACCCACCCTCTGCCCCCCTAGTGCCCATTATACAGTATAGCCGCCCCTTCCCCACCCCACCCTCTGCCCCCCCAGTGCCCATTATACAGTATAGCCGCCTCTCCCCACCCACCCTCTGCCCCCCTAGTGCCCATTATACAGTATAGCCGCCCCACCCCCACCCCACCCTCTGCCCCCCCAGTGCCCATTATACAGTATAGCCGCCCCGCCCCACCCACCCTCTGCCCCCCTAGTGCCCATTATACAGTATAGCCGCCCCACCCCACCCCCACCTTCTGCTGCCCTAGTGCCCATTATACAGTATAGCCGCCCCTCCCCCCCAACCCCCACCCTCTGCTGCCCTAGTGCCCATTTATTTTTCTGCCATTGTGCATTATGCCTAATAATGGAAAATCCTTCCCTTCATTGGAATCAGCTGGTGTCTTCATTTTCCATCCTTTGGGCTCTGTCACCCACATTAAACCTGCTCACTGCAAAACAGTAACAGTCTTGTTGTGTGATTGGGGATGGGCAGAAGGCTGGGTCCTGAACACTTCACGAGGGGGCTGGAACCAGGCTTGCCAGTCTTCCTCTGGTGAGGCCGCCCTCCCAGTGGTCAGGCTGCGGTATAACTGTTCTCCGAACCGCCCCCTTCCTTTCCATGTGAGGGAAAACAATCCCATTCCAGGCACTTCCTGTTTTCCTGCTGCCACCAAACCCTGCCCCTGCTGTATGTCAGGAGAAGAGGAAGCTGCATCCCAGCCTGGATGGTCCCAGCTCCGACTGTTTGCGAGTTCTTGAACAAATGAACTCTCGGACAGAGAAACAAGCGGACTCGCGGACAGACAGATGCGCACAATCTCCAGGATATAGCTAGAGAGAGATGTCTGTGGAGTACACCAGGTCTCAGGCTCCCCATCAACCTCATTTGTCTTTCTCAACCCCTAATTAAGCACAGTTTTCACAATAAGACCCACAGGCCAGGTGTCCTGGTGCACACAACTCTGTGAAATCAATCCGCCTACTGCAGGCATGATGCCAGGATTAGAAAACCCGCCTCAGGGAGTGGTTGAATCTCACAGCTCGGTCTGTATTGCTAAAGAAGGAGAGAGGGACTGGAACACACTGTGCAGGCATTTACCTAGGGAACAAACAGGGCGAGGGCCTTTCGGTCTAGCAGAGAAAGGTCTAACTCTACGTTACGCGGGGACGGGCGCCGTGCCCAGGGGACACCCCCCAGCAGGGGAGGCACATTCACATAGGGAAACCATGGGATTCCCTGCATACGGGCGAGGGGACAAATCAGGTTCTGCAGCCTCCTCTCTCCCTCTCCTCCTTCCAGGGCATCACCTCAGAAACAGGTGTGCGAGGAACCGGGCCCACAAGGGCTGACGGCCCCACCTAACACAGGGTGCACTACAGACACTTCATGACAGCAGACTGGTCCAGCTCTGCTCTCAGCTGCCTTTCTTTCTTTCTTTCTTTCTTTAATGAACCTTTCAATGTTAGATGCGAAAGGATGGACCCAGCAAGTGCTTTGGGGTAAGGTATAAACTGACCTGGGACAGTGGCTCACCCTGTGGGGCTGGGACAACCTGTTTGGTGAAACGGATTTTAGACCCTCTCCCCTGTGTGAGGGGGGGTTGGGGGGGGACAGGGGGCACTGGGGTGTCTGAGGGGAGGTGGGGGATGGGTTATAACCTCTCCCCTGTGTGAGGGGGCTGGGGGGCACAGGGAACACTAGGGTGTCTGAGGGGAGGTGGGGGGTGGGTTATAACCTCTCCCCTGTGTGAGGGGGCTGGGGGGCACAGGGAACACTAGGGTGTCTGAGGGGAGGTGGGGGATGGGTTATAACTTCTCCCCTGTGTAAGGGGGGGCTGGGGGGGCACAGGGAACACTGGGGTGTCTGAGGGGAGGTGGGGGATGGGTTATAACTTCTCCCCTGTGTAAGGGGGGGCTGGGTGGGGCACAGGGAACACTGGGGTGTGTGAGGGGAGGTGGGGGATGGGTTATAACCTCTCCCCTGTGTAAGGGGAGCCTGGGGGGGGACAGGGGGCACTGGGGTGTCTGAGGGGATTCACCAGGGAGGGTCCTTGCTGGCCAGAGGGGCAGCTGACGTGCTGTGTGGTGCTGGTTTGGGGCCGTGCAGCGGCGGTTCCCATGCTTGGGCCATAGGATGCCCTGGGGCTGAGCAATGTGGCACGATCGGACGGTCTCAGCGGTGCCCCTGCCCCTGGTACGTCCCCGTCGAGCAGACTTGCGCGCACAGGGACCAGGAGCCGTCTGTGCAGCCCAGCAGAGGGAGGGGGGCCCAGAGCCAAGGGTCCCGATCCCCACGCCAGGGAGACTCGCTCACACACTCACAGCCCCGTCCCACCCGGCCGCTTGCTGGGCCAGCATCTCTCCTGTCTGCACCTCCCGCCCAGGCTCACGTTACTAAAGCACGAGCCACTGTGGGTAGGAGGGGCACCCCGAAATCCCCTTCCCCCTCGGGTGCAGTGCCCAGGGAAACTGAGGCCAATGCCCGGGGTTAGCACAGGCCAGTAGAAAGAGCAGGCAGAGGACAAAGCTGGGGGAACAAGCGCAGCCTCCGCTCAGTCACTCTCGTCCGGGCTGAATTTCCTTTTGTGACTAGCCGAGCTGTTCTGCAGTCCATGCCTGCGTGGTGCCTGCAGGTCCCCTGGCTGGTGGCGTCTGTCAGTTGTAGGAGCAGAAACGCCAGCTCCTTAGCTAAGTCATGAATTGTCACGTTATTGGGTTTTAAAGATCATTGTTGCACCCATGGGGGGGTGTTTGCCCCAAGAGTTGGTACAAGGGGGGCCATGTGAGGTGTCAAACGAAAACTCCCCTTCTACTGGTTCTGTATGTGCTATTCATGTAATGTCTGTACGTGGAGTTATAAACATGTACTCTGTCGGGATGCTGGAAAAGTCTCTGTCTGAGGCAGAGCAATGGGCAAGAAATGCTCAGCTGATGGCTCTGCTAATAGCAAGGAGACCATGGATCTCTAGGTGCCAATGCACACCTCGGGAATATCTAGATGTCTGGGCCAGCCAGAATAATGGTTTCTGACCTGGGACACAAGGATGGGTCGATGGACCATGTGGCCTGCAGTGACCTGCTAGGGCCGGGAAGATGCCAGAAGAGGCTGTCAGAGTCAGACACAGGACTCACAGATTTGTCAGACCGCTCTGTTTATTAGCAAAGCCGCTCTGCTAATACGCCCAGAAAATGTGAGTCCCACACAAGGCTCAAACCCCCTGATTTATACAGACAAAAGAAAGCCAAATTAACAAGATTACAAAAGGGCAAAACTCACATGATTCCCATGAGACTAGTTACGTATCTTCATTTCCATATCAACCGTCAGCAATCTCCTGTCCATATCTCGCTGGTTATCTCAATTACTTTCTGTCTAACACCTAATGTTCCTTTTCCTGTTATCCCAGACACACCTGACTCCACTCTGATCCATCCTGCATGCCTACAAACAACATTAACATAATCTTCTCTTTCCTGTTCAGGGACAAACAGTATGCCTTCAACTTATTCTATTAGTACATTATAATTCATCTTTCTCTTACAATATAATTCTTTCTACTTTCACAAGGTATATAAGGGTACGTCTAGACTACAGGCTTTTGTCGACAGAGGCTTTGTCGACAGTATGGGTATGTCTAGACTACATGGCTCTGTCGCTAGAGCCATGTAGATTAGTTTACTAGACATACCCAAATGAAGCGGCGATTTAAATAATCGCCGCTTCGTTTAAATTAAAATGGCTGCTGCGCTGAACCGATCAGCTGTTTGTCAGCTCAGCGCTGTAGTCTGGACGCTCCGCGGTCGACATCAAAGGCATTTTTCGACCTCCCCGGTAAACCTCATCCCACGAGGCATAACGGGGCGGTCGACAAATGCCTTTGATGTCGATCGCGGAGCGTCCAGACTAGCGCGCTGAGCTGACAAACAGCTGATCGGCACAGCGCGGCAGCCATTTTAATTTAAATGAAGCGGCGATTATTTAAATCGCCGCTTCATTTGGGTATGTCTAGTAAACTAATCTACATAGCTCTGGCGACAGAGCCATGTAGTCTAGACATACCCATACTGTCGACAAAGCCTCTGTTGACAAAGAGCGTCTAGACGACAGCCAGTTCTGTCAACAAAGCAAGTCGCTTTGTCGACATGACAGTGTAGACGCAAAGGACAGTGTAGATGCAGTAACGCCTCCTGTCGTCAGAACTCTGTCGACAAAAGGCGTTATTCCTCGTCGAATGAGGTTTACAGGCGTCAACAAAACTGCCGAGTTCTGTCGACGTTATGTCAACAGAACTCAGGGGCAGTGTAGACGCAGGTATAGTTTTGTCGACAAAAGTCCACTTTTGTCGACAAACCCCTGTAGTCCAGACACACCCTAAGTGCCACGTGGCACCCTCCATCTGGGTCTTCAGCTCAGCTCTTGATCCCAGAGGCAGCCTTGCAGGCAACCAGGAGCCTTGAAGAACTGTGGACCCATCCTGACATAGGATGTACACCAAAAACTTTTAAACCAGCAGTTTATAACATCTCTGCTAGAGCCTGCATCAAGAACTGGGAGATTCGATGCATGTGATGTAGGATACTTTAACAACCATACTCTCGTGCTTTTCTTTCTTTTAGTAATAAACCTTTAGACTGTCGATTCTAAAGGATTGGCTCAGCGTGGTTTGTGGGTAAGATCCAGAGTTGATCGGGACCTGTGGCTGGTTTCTTGGGACCAGAAGAACCCGTTTGGGGTTGGTGAGATTGGGTTCTAAAACCCCTCACCTGTGTGCAGGCGAGGGGCTGATTGGGGCATGGATAGAGCTGGGGTCTGAGGGGTTTTGCTTGTGAGGCTTCCTGCTGGCCGGATTGGCAGATGAAGTGCTCGGTGGGACTGGTCTGTGGCCTGTTTGGGAAGGTCTCTAGTCAGGGGCTGTAAGGAGCCCTGAATTTGAGCAATTTGCCCTGAGCGGTTGCCCTCAGCTGTGCCCAGACCTGGACCAGTCTGTTACACTAATGAAAGTAGGGCTAGTTCCAGACACAGAGCCCACCCCTAATTCCCCGCTCCCCCTCCCCCCAGCGCGGCCGCCTCCACCCCTCTTCTGACAGAGAACCAACAACCCCGAGTTCGGTCCTGGCCCCTGCCAGCCCCTGCGGTGAGAAACAGAGAGCAGAGTCTAATTTCTCTGGGTCGTGTCGTCGCACACACGCAGCTGGCCGCTCAGCACGGGTAGCATCACCTTTTATTGCTGGGAAAAGAAAGCGACTCCCACACGACCATGGGCGGCCCCGCTCAGCCTGACACAATCACCGCCCCACTGCCCGAAGGCAACCGAAGGAAAGGCTCCTTGCTCCGTGGGAAAAGAACGACAGAGAGAAACGGGAGGGGTGGGGAAGGGGCGGCCAGGAGAAAAAGGGATTCCGGCCTGTCCGGGGGTGAAATGCTGGGATAAATTGCCTAGGGGGATTGTGGAATCTCCATCCCTGGAGATATTGAAGACGGACAGCTATCAGGGATGGGCTAGGCAGTGCCGGGTGCTGCCGTGAGGGCAGGGGACGGGACTCGATGCCCTGGCAAGGTCCCTGCCAGCTCTAGGGTTCGATGGGTGCTAGGGCAGCCGAGGGCTGGGGCGGGGGCAGCGCAGTAGCAGTGAGGGGGGGGGGGCGGGGCGCTGGCCTTATGGAATTTTTCTTTCAAAGTGCACAGGGAGCCCATAGTCGCAGGCGATTTGGATGCGACTGTGGAGGGGGATTTCTCGGTAGCGGCAGGGCGGCCTCGGGGTGGCGCCCTGCAGGTCGCAGTCGGTGAGGTCGAAGGCGCTGCTGCTGTTGTGCAGGTTCGTGTGTGGCACTGGGGTTCCCCCGGGGCCGCAGACGTCGATGACCGCGGCGGTGCCGGCGTGGATGAATGTGTTGAAGCGCTTGCAGGGCGTGGTCATGTTCCGGCGCTGCATCATCACGTTGCAGTAGGGAGTGACCGGGGTCCGGGGATAATCGATGTGCTTCCGCAGGAAAGCCGGGTACGTCTGCCCCCCGGCCAGAGCCAGCCCCACAGCCAGCCAGGCCAGCAGCAGCATTGGGTGGGCCATCGGCCGTGTCTCCCTGCAGTGGGGAGGAAGGGGACACATGGGGCAGAGGGGAGATGTCCCCCCCAGGAGCCCCGCCCCCTCATCCCCTCCAGCCCCCGGCCCTTTCAGCAACTTCCGCACCCCCAGCACCCTGAACCTGGAGACACCCCACGAGATGCACGTCTGGGCGCGGGGCAGGGGGACACTCTCTGGCCCATGCTGGCTGGGAGCCTGGGGGCCCATCACCCGACGGCCCGGCTGCCTGCACAGTGCATGACTCTGGGGATGGCTCTGGCAGCAGGGAGCCCATTGTGGAGGTGTGGGGGGGAACCCCCAGCTCTGCAGGGCTCTGTAGAAATGGGCCCCGAAGGGCCGCACCCAGGAACTCCCCGTGCCAGGGACAGTCGCTTCCGCCATTACCGGGTAACACGGGGGCAGGTGGTTCCTGGGGCAGACTCCAGGGCTCAGACAGAGACCGAGAAGGGGCAGAGCTGCCAGGCTGGGTCTTTGGGTTCCACCATCGTCCCCCGGGAGCATCGGTGCCCCCGACCCGACCCGGCTCCCCCTCGTCTCTGGCCCGTGGCCCGGTCCCAGCCACGGAGGCCAACGAGTCTCTCCCGTCAGTAGCACTGAGGGCGGGGGAGTTTCCGTAGCACGGGCAAGTCGGTGAATTCTGCCTGCACCATCCGGCCGTGCCCCGGGGAAGATGCTGCTACTTCTACCTCCACAGGCAGCCTCAGCCCCTCGGCTCCGTTCTCACCTGGGCCTGGGGCCGGGCGTCCTGTCCGAGCGGCGGCTCCGGATCCGGCGAGATGAACGACGCTGCCCTGGGGCCGGCCGGGGCTGCACGAGAAACGGGCTCGGAGTCTCGGCCAGGGAGCCCGTCACGAAAAGAGAAGTGAGTCTGCGAGAGTCCTGCCCCGGGCGGTGCTCTCTAGAGCCCGGCCAGGCTGGGGGGCAGGGAGGGGAGGGGCAGCTCCTCCCACAAAGGCCCCAGAGATGCGGGGGGGGGCGGAGTTAGGGGGAGGCAGGCACGGGGCTCTCAGTGCACAGTCCTGGTGCCCCCTTACAGGGCTGGTTCCTCACTGGGCGCCCTGGGTACCCATGAGACACGACCCCCCGAGTCCTTCCCTCCATGGATCCCTGGCCAGATCTGCGGGCGCTGAGGGGCAGTGACCCAGCCAGGGCAGGGCAGGCCTGCCTCCTAGTTCCCCTGGCCCAGCAGAGAGCGTGGGGCTGGATCCTGCCCCCACAGTGCCCCAGAGCCACAGGGAGGGGAGAGGGCTGGAGGGGAGCTGGGGGGCAGAGACGGGTTGCTGGATTGTGTCCTGCCCAGCACTGGGAGTCAGGACAGGTTCAGGCTCTGCAGGGCAGTGAGATCTACTGGCTAGAGCCACGGGGAGGGGTCTGGGAACCAGGGTGCTTGGGTTCTTCCCCAGGATTTCCTATGTACCCCGAAACCAACATGGTCTCTCGCGTTGCCTCGGCAATCGCTGTGGGTCAGGGTGGGGCTTGCTCATGTCAGTGACCCAGACGTGGGGCCCTCGGAGGGAGGGGGCCCCCAGATGCGGCCCCAGCCCTGGACAAGGAGCCTGGCTTATGGGGCCTGGATTTCCCAGTACGGAGCAGTGTGAGGGCTCCCGCCCAGGCCACGATCGGCACCCCAAGGTCTGGGGACCCCCCACCCGGGGGCAGGTCCCACACCAGCTCTGTGGGGAGGGAGAATGGAGACCATCCCAGTGGTCAAGCCGCAGATGGACAGCCTGGGCATGTGAAGTGAGGGCCGAGATACAGTCCTGCCAGGCTGGGCCTAGGTGGGCACAGGGGGATTTCTGTGACATGGTCAGGATGGCTGGGCCCAGGGGGATCTGGAACAGGCTGGGCCCAGGGGGATCCGGGGCAGGGCAGGTTGGCTGGGACCAAGGAGGCTCAGGGATAGGCTGGGCTGCCTGGGCCCAGGAGGATTGGGGATGGCTGGGCCCAGGGGGATCGGGGGCAGGCTGGGCTGGCTGGGCCCGGGGGATTGGGGACAGCCGGGGCTGGTTGGGCCCAGGGGGATCCAGGACAGGGTGGGCTGGCTGGGCCCATGTCCATGCACTGCCCAGCATCAGGTGGGGGTCGGGGTGATGCTGAACCCCTCTGGGGCCGGCTATGGTCTCAGTGGTGGTTGGCAAACCCTGCACCTCCGGGGGACGTGTCGCAAGCCGGGCTGGGGCAAGAGGCAGACGGTTGGTGACTCCGCAGGCCGGCGCGATGAGCCAACCAACAGCTGCTCATCCCCGCAGCTCCCTGCAGAGCCCTGTCCCCGCGCGGCTGTGGTTGTGTGGGGGAGGGAGCAGGGGCATGAGCGCCGGGTAACACGGCTCTGGCTTCCACCCAGGATACATCCCATGATCCGGTGTCTCCATCCACGCCCTGAGTTCCCTCTGAGCACCCTCCTCTCTGCACTAAAGGGGCCCCTGTGTAAGGGGGGGCTGGGGGGCACAGGGAGCACTGGGGTGTGTGAGGGGAGGGGGGGATGGGTTATAACCTCTCCCCTGTGTAAGGGGGCTGGGGGGGCACAGGGAGCACTGGGGTGTGTGAGGGGAGGTGGGGGATGGGTTATAACCTCTCCCCTGTGTAAGGGGGTTGGGGGGGCACAGGGAGCACTGGGGTGTCTGAGGGGAGGTGGGGGATGGGTTATAACCTCTCCCCTGTGTAAGGGGGCTGGGGGGGCACAGGGAGCACTGGGGTGTCCGAGGGAAGTGGGGGATGGGTTATAACCTCTCCCCTGTGTAAGGGGGGGCTGGGGGGGCACAGGGAGCACTGGGGTGTGTGAGGGGAAGTGGGGGATGGGTTATAACCTCTCCCCTGTGTGAGGGGGTGCTGGGGGGGGCACAGGGAGCACTGGGGTGTCTGAGGGGAGGTGGGGGATGGGTTATAACCTCTCCCCTGTGTAAGGGGGCTGGGGGGGCACAGGGAGCACTGGGGTGTGTGAGGGGAGGTGGGGGATGGGTTATAACCTCTCCCCTGTGTGAGGGGGCTGGGGGGGGCACAGGGAGCACTGGGGTATCTGAGGGGAGGTGGGGGGATGGGTTATAACCTCTCCCCTGTGTGAGGGGGGCCTGGGGGGGACAGGGGGCACTGGGGTGTCTGAGGGGATTCACCAGGGAGGGTCCTTGCTGGCCAGAGGGGCAGCTGACGTGCTGTGTGGTGCTGGTTTGGGGCCGTGCAGGGGCGGTTCCCATGCTTGGGCCATAGGATGCCCTGGGGCTGAGCAATGTGGCGCGATCGGACGGTCTCAGCGGTGCCCCTGCCCCTGGTACGTCCCCGTCGAGCAGACTTGCGCGCACAGGGACCCGGAGCCGTCTGTGCAGCCCAGCAGAGGGAGGGGGGGCCCAGAGCCAAGGGTCCCGATCCCCACGCCAGGGAGACTCGCTCGCACACTCACAGCCCCGTCCCACCCGGCCTCCAGCCTTTGTCCCACTTGCTGGGCCAGAGGTCGCAGCTGGCCCTGCCTCCCGCCCAGGCTCCCGTTACTAAAGCACCAGCCGCTGTGGATGGGAGAGGCACCCCGAAATCCCCTTCCCCCTCGGGTGCAGTGCTTGGGGAAACTGAGGCCAACGTCTGGGGTTAGCAAAGGCCAGTAGAAAAAGCAGCCACCGCTCTGTCATACTCGGCCTGGGTGAATTTCCTTTTGTGACTAGTCGACTCATTCTCCTATTCGCGCCTGCCTGGTGCCAGCAGCCCCTCTTGGCTGGTGGTGTCTGTCAGTTGTAGGAGCAGAATCGCCCCCTCCTTATCTCAGTCACTGATGGCAGTAGGGGCTAGTTCCAGACACAGAGCTGAGGGCCAGGGTGGGGCAGCGTGGTAGCATGCTGGGCAGCAGTGGGGCAGAGCAGGGGGGCACGGGCCATACGGAATTATTTTTTCAAAGCGCACAGGGAGCCCGGCAGTGCAGGCGATACACACATGTGATTGTGGAGGGGGGTATCTCGGTAGCGGCAGGGTGGGGTCTGTGTGGGGTCACTGGGTGCCCTGGGTACTGATTAGCCACCACTTGCCTGTCTGGGTCCCTGCCCAGGTCTGTGGGTCCTGAGGGGCAGCGACCCAGCTGGGGCAGGGGCAGGCCTGCCTCCTAGTTCCCCTGGTCCTGCCCCCCACCCCGTGCCCCAGAGCCACGGGGAGGGTTGAGGGGATCTGGGGGTCAGGGGTGGGTTGCTGGAACTAGATTTATTTTGATACTTGCCGTCATCTCTCCTGGATCATGTCCTGCCCTGTACTGGGAGTCAGGACAGGTTGAGACTCTGCAGGGCAGTGGTATCTAGTGGTTAGAGCCATGGGGAGCATGGCAGCCAGGGTGCTTGGGTTCTTTCCCAGGATTTCCTAACCCTCCCCCCCCCCCGAAACTGACAGGGTCACTCGCTTTGCCTCAGAAAGCGCTGTGGGTCAGGGTGGGGCTTGCTCGTGTCAGTGACCCAGGCATGGGGGCCTTGGAGGGAGGGGGCCCCCAGAGGCAGCCCCAGCCCTGGACAAAACAGCCTGGCTTACGGGGCCTGGATTTCTCAGCACGGAGCAGCGCGAGGGCTCCTGCCCAGACCACGATCGGCACCCCAGGGTCTCGGGACCCCCCATCCACGGGGTCAAGCCACAGATGGACAACCTGGGAATGTGCAGTGAGGGCCGAGACACAGTCCTGCCTTGGTTAGGCTGGCTGGGCCCAAGGGGTCTCAGGGACAGGCTGGGCTGGCTGGGCCCAGGGGGATCGGGGGCAGGCTGGGCTGGCTGGGCCCAGGGGGATCAGGGGCAGGCTGGGCTGGCTGGGCCCAGGGGGATCGGGGACAGGCAGGGCTGGCTGGGCCCAGGGGGATCGGGGGCAGGCTGGGCTGGCTGGGCCCAGGGGGATCGGGGACAGGCAGGGCTGGCTGGGCCCAGGGGGATCAGGGGCAGGCCGGGCTGGCTGGGCCCAAGGGGTCTCAGGGACAGGCTGGGCTGGCTGGGCCCAGGGGGATCGGGGGCAGGCTGGGCTGGCTGGGCCCAGGGGGATCGGGGACAGGCAGGGCTGGCTGGGCCCAGGGGGATCAGGGGCAGGCCGGGCTGGCTGGGCCCAAGGGGTCTCAGGGACAGGCTGGGCTGGCTGGGCCCAGGGGGATCGGGGGCAGGCTGGGCTGGCTGGGCCCAGGGGGATCGGGGACAGGCAGGGCTGGCTGGGCCCAGGGGGATCAGGGGCAGGCCGGGCTGGCTGGGCCCAAGGGGTCTCAGGGACAGGCTGGGCTGGCTGGGCCCAGGGGGATCGGGGGCAGGCTGGGCTGGCTGGGCCCAGGGGGATCGGGGACAGGCAGGGCTGGCTGGGCCCAGGGGGATCAGGGGCAGGCCGGGCTGGCTGGGCCCAAGGGGGTCTCGGGGACAGGCTGGGCTGGCTGGGCCCAGGGGGATCGGGGGCAGGCTGGGCTGGCTGGGCCCAGGGGGATCGGGGGCAGGCTGGGCTGGCTGGGCCCAGGGGGATCAGGGGCAGGCTGGGCTGGCTGGGCCCAGGGGGATCGGGGACAGGCTGGGCTGGCTGGGCCCAGGGGGATCGGGGACAGGCAGGGCTGGCTGGGCCCAGGGGGATCAGGGGCAGGCCGGGCTGGCTGGGCCCAAGGGGTCTCAGGGACAGGCTGGGCTGGCTGGGCCCAGGGGGATCGGGGGCAGGCTGGGCTGGCTGGGCCCAGGGGGATCGGGGACAGGCAGGGCTGGCTGGGCCCAGGGGGATCAGGGGCAGGCGGGCTGGCTGGGCCCAAGGGGTCTCAGGGACAGGCTGGGCTGGCTGGGCCCAGGGGGATCGGGGACAGGCAGGGCTGGCTGGGCCCAGGGGGATCGGGGACAGGCAGGGCTGGCTGGGCCCAGGGGGATCAGGGGCAGGCCGGGCTGGCTGGGCCCAAGGGGTCTCAGGGACAGGCTGGGCTGGCTGGGCCCAGGGGGATTGGGGGCAGGCTGGGCTGGCTGGGCCCAGGGGGATCGGGGACAGGCAGGGCTGGCTGGGCCCAGGGGGATCAGGGGCAGGCCGGGCTGGCTGGGCCCAAGGGGTCTCAGGGACAGGCTGGGCTGGCTGGGCCCAGGGGGATCGGGGGCAGGCTGGGCTGGCTGGGCCCAGGGGGATTGGGGACAGGCAGGGCTGGCTGGGCCCAGGGGCATCCGGGGCAGGGTGGGCTAGCTGGGCCCATGTCCATGCACTGCCCAGCATTGGGTGGGGGTCGGGGTGATGCTGAACCGCTCTGGGGCCAGCTACGGCCACGGTAGCGGTTGCAAACCCTGCACCCCCAGGGGACGTGTCACAAGCCAGGCTGGGCAAGGGGCAGACGGTTGGTGACTCCGCAGGCCGGTGCGATGAGCCAACCAACGGCTGCTTGTCCCCGCAGCTCCCGCAGAGCCCTGTTCCCGCACAGCTGTCGCTGTGGGGAGAGGGGCAGGGGCATGGGGAAGGGTAACACACTCACTATCACTCTGGGGCAGGGGGCTGGGGGCCACGTGGCACACAAGGCTGTGGTGCTGGGTGGGGTGCAGTACCTGGCTGGCTGCAGGAGGGTTGGTGCCACAGGAAGCCGGGTGGGTGCAGGGAGCAGCCACACAAATGGGCCAAGGGTGACTCCCACAGGCTCCCAGTCTGTGCCTCCTTGGTCCCTGTAGCCCCTGGGGGCCCCCTCTGGTGCGACGGCCTCTTCTCAGGGAGCCCCTGTGACCTGGGGATCCCCCCTCTGCCTCCTGGTACCCTTGGGCCTCCAGTTGCCTGTCTGTGCCAGGGCCCCTCAGGGGTCCCCTCACTCTGGGCCTCAGGCCCCATGCCCAGAGGGAACCGTGCAGCCCTGGGCTCCAGCCCAGAGTGACTCCCGGCCAGCCTCACACGGGGGTTTACGGAGCCTTGAGCCCAGCCCAGGAATCCTCTGATCTGTCAGCCTGCCCCCTGCCCCCCCTCAACCCAGCCGGGCTGAGTCTCCCTGCAGCCAGGGGATCTGCATGTGTGACGGCACGTCGGGGTTCCCCCTGACCCTGCAGCCCCGTAGCAGCCAGAACAGACTCCGCCAGCTGGTAGAACAGGGGGGTTTATTGCTCCCCAGGACACAGCCCAGCACAGACGTGACGTGGCTACAGGAGTCAGGGCCAGGATGCCTCAGACCCCTTGGGGTAGGGGGTCCATCGCCCCCCAGCACTCAGCTCAGTCTGTTCCCTCCATGTTTCCCAGCCAGAAACTGACCCTTCCCCCAGCACTCCCTGTCTTTGATCTGTTCTTGCCCTCAACAGGGAAGAACCGGTTGGGTCATTGCCTACCTGAGCTCAGGCGCCCCCCCCCCCGCACTGTGCAGACACAGGCCAGTAGGGGTCACGCCCACCCCACACACAGTGTACAGCCTGCCCACTGCATCACAGGGCCAAAGCCCCCTGAGCTGATTCCCCGACAGCCTGCAGGCCTGGGGCGGGGCCCTGAAGTCTGGGGGGGGGGCAGCTTATGGAGCCTGGTCAGCCTCTGGGCGTGCCCCCCAAATCAGGCTGCAGGAGGGAGAGGGCGACTGCCCTAAGCAAGACCCGGCTGGCGCAGCAGCAGCCTGGGAGGGGCAGCTGGAGGCCAGAAAGCCCCAACCCCCACCCTGGGTTCCCCTCTCCTAGGTGGAACTGCCCTCTGGGGAGTAGCTGCTGCTGGAGCAAAGCCACCCTGGTCACCCCGGGCGGCTCCTGCGAACCCCCGAACTCCCAGCCCCCTGCCCTGAGTCCTGCACCTGCCACCTGCCTTAACTTCTGCACCCCCACCTCCTCCCCTCCGCCCTGAGGCCCCCAAGTCCTTCCCCCTGCCCTGAGCCCCCCACCTCCCAGCCCCTGCCCTGAGTCCTGCACCTCCCACCTGCCTTAACTTCTGCACCCCCACCTCCTCCCCTCCGCCCTGAGGCCCCCAAGTCCTTCCCCCTGCCCTGAGCCCCCCACCTCCCAGCCCCTGCCCTGAGCCCCCAAAGCCTCTTGCCCCTCTTCACTCCTGAACACTCACGCCAGCCTTGCCTTTCCTGCATTTTTGCAAAACCCAAGCATTGAAATAAAGCAGGGACATTTCTCATTTATTGTCCAAAAAAATTACATCAGGGAAAGACCGGAATGGTGTTGGGAATAGCCGCTAGTGCTGCACAACGGGCGCTAGGATGGCAGAGGGTGGGGTGGGGATGGGGGTGCTGTACCACAGGGGGGAGGGGCAGTTGTGCTGTACCAGAGCACAGGGAGGGTACGCGGGGTGGCCCTGCTGCAGACCGGAGCGGCTACAGGATTGCGACAAAGTGCGTCGGGCGCCGGTTGTCGCAGGCCAGGCGGACACGCCGGGTGTAGGTGCTGGTCTGATACCGGCAGGGCGGGGTCTGCCTGGGCCCCTGCAGCTGGCAGAAGGAGAGATTGAAGGCGCGGACGCTGTCTCGCCGGTTTGTACCTAGCACCGGGGTCCCCCCGGGGCCGCAGACGCTGATGACGGTGCTCGTGCTGGTGTGGATGAAGGTGTTGTTGGCCTTGCAGATCAGCCTGGTCATGCCCCGGCGCCGCATCATCCGGTCGCAGTAGGGAGTGACCCGGGTCTGGGGGTAATCAATGTGCTTCCGCACGAAAGCCGGGTACGTCTGCCCCCCGGCCAGAGCCAGCCCCATGGCCAGCAAGGCCAGCAGCAGCATCGGGCGAGCCATGGGCTGGATCTCCCTGCAGTGGGGAGGAAGGGGGCAGATGGACACGTGGGGCAGAGGGGACGTGTCTCCCCCCAGGACCCCCGCCCCCTCATCCCCTCCAGCCCCCGGCCCTTTCAGCAACTTCCGCGCCCCCAGCACCCTGAGCCTGGAGACACCCCACGAGATGCACGTCTGGGTGCGGGGCAGGGGGACACTCTCTGGCCCGTGTGGTCGGGAGCCTGGGGGCCGATCCCCTGATGGCCCGGCCGCTTGCACAGTGCATGACTCTGGGGATGGCTCTGGAAGAAGGGAACCCACCGCGGGGGACGGGGGGGGGGGGAGCCCCTGGCTCTTCAGGGCTCTGTAGAAATGGGCCCCGAAGGGTCGCACCCAGGAACCCCCCGTGCCAGGGACAGTTGCCTCCGCCATTACTGGGTAACCCGGGGGCAGGTGGTTCCTGGGGCAGACTCCAGGGCTCAGACAGAGACCGAGAAGGGGCAGAGCTGCCAGGCTGGGTCTTTGGGTTCCACCATCGTCCCCCGGGAGCATCGGTGCCCCCGACCCGACCCGGCTCCCCCTCGTCTCTGGCCCGTGGCCCGGTCCCAGCCACGGAGGCCAACGAGTCTCTCCCGTCAGTAGCACTGAGGGCGGGGGAGTTTCCGTAGCACGGGCAAGTCGGTGAATTCTGCCTGCACCATCCGGCCGTGCCCCGGGGAAGATGCTGCTACTTCTACCTCCACAGGCAGCCTCAGCCCCTCACCTCCGCTGGCTCCGTTCTCACCTGGGCCTGGGGCCGGGCGTCCTGTCCGAGCGGCGGCTCCGGATCCGGCGAGATGAAGGACGCTGCCCTGGGGCCGGCTGGGGCTGCACGAGAAACGGGCTCGGAGTCTCGGCCAGGGAGCCCGTCACGAAAAGAGAGGTGAGTCTGCGAGAGTCCTGCCCCGGGCGGTGCTCTCTAGAGCCCGGCCAGGCTGGGGGGCAGGGAGGGGAGGGGCAGCTCCTCCCACAAAGGCCCCAGAGATGCGGGGGGGGGGGAGTTAGGGGGAGGCAGGCACGGGGCTCTCAGTGCACAGTCCTGGTGCCCCCTTACAGGGCTGGTTCCTCACTGGGCGCCCTGGGTACCCATGAGACACGACCCCCCGAGTCCTTCCCTCCATGGATCCCTGGCCAGATCTGTGGGCCCTGAGGGCAGTGACCCAGCCAGGGCAGGCAGGCCTGCCTCCTAGTTCCCCTGGCCCAGCAGAGAGCGTGGGGCTGGATCCTGCCCCCACAGTGCCCCAGAGCCACAGGGAGGGGAGAGGGCTGGAGGGGAGCTGGGGGGCAGGGACGGGTTGCTGGAACCAGATTCATTTTGGTGCTTGAAGTCGTCTCTCCTGGATTGTGTCCTGCCCAGCACTGGGAGTCAGGACAGGTTCAGGCTCTGCAGGGCAGTGAGATCTACTGGCTAGAGCCACGGGGAGGGGTCTGGGAACCAGGGTGCTTGGGTTCTTCCCCAGGATTTCCTATGCACCCTGAAACCAACACGGTCTCTCGCGTTGCCTCGGCAATCGCTGTGAGTCAGGGCGGGGCTTGCTCATGTCAGTGACCCAGACGTGGGGTCCTCGGAGGGAGGGGGCCCCCAGATGCGGCCCCAGCCCTGGACAAGGAGCCTGGCTTATGGGGCCTGGATTTCCCAGTACGGAGCAGTGCAAGGGCTCCCGCCCAGGCCACGATCGGCACCCCAGGGTCTGGGGACCCCCCACCCAGAGGGCAGGTCCCACACGAGCTCTGTGGGGAGGGAGAATGGAGACCATCCCAATGCAATCCCGGCTCTGGGCCTGCCCAGTGGTCAAGCCGCAGATGGACAGCCTGGGCATGTGAAGTGAGGGCCGAGATACAGTCCTGCCTTGGTTAGGATGGCTGGGCCCAGTGGGATTGGGGACAGGCCGGGCTGGCTGGGCCCAGGAGGATCAGGGGCAGGGTGGGCTGGCTGGGCCCATGTCCATGCACTGCCCAGCGTTGGGTGGGGGTCGGGGAGATGCCGAACCCCTCTCGGGCCGGCTACGGCTGTGGTGGCTGTTGGCAAACCCTGCACCCCCAGGGGACGTGTCATAAGCCAGGATGGGGCAAGAGGTGGACGGCTGGTGACTCCGCAGGCCGGTGCGATGAGCTAACCAACGGCTGCTCATCCCCGCAGCTCCCGCAGAGCCCTGTTCCCGCGCGGCTGTCGCTGTGGGGAAATGGGGATGGGGGCAGGTAACACAGCTCTGGCTTCCAACCAGCACACATCACACGATCCAGTGTCTCCAGCCAGGTCCTAAGGTCCCTCTGCGCCCCCTTCTCTCTGCACTAAATTCCTTCTCTCTGCATCAAATTCCTTCCCCTTCCCTCCTCATTCAGCGTTTCTTTCCCTCTCATGGGCTGCATCGCCCTTCTCTTCCCTCTCCCCAGGAACCCACCGCTCCCCGGATGCGCGGCCCCAGGACTGGCCCAGAACCCAGCTGGGCCCCCAGGGCTGGCCAGGCAGGACAATTCCCTCCCGCCTCCCAGGGACATGCTGTTAACGAGTTGGTTTATTCACCCGCCTCCCCCTCTACCCCCTTTCTCTTTCTGGCATGAGTCTTAGAGTCCACCTCACGTACAGGCCTCAACGCCCCACCGGCTCCTGTGATAGCCCGTGTGAACTTGCACCAATGAACCACTTCAATCCAGTGATCCCACTCTTAGTGAGTAGGAGGGGGGGGCCCGGACCTGCCCTCTCTCACGGGCCCCAGCCCAGGGCCCTAGGGACATCAACTGACCACATTCCTGTCCGGCTGGTGGGGCTTCCCACCGAAACACGCCAGCCCACAGGCATTACCCATCCACCCTGCCCTGGGCTGCTTCCTTCCTACTCTGCCCCGTCTGTCGCCCTGTACGCTCACCGTCCTCTCCCTGGTGGCGTACAGCCTGTCTCTTCTCTCCCTTCCCCCTGTTTCCACGATTGTTCATCAATCCCAGCGGCAGTGGACAGAGGGGAGCTGGAATCGCAAATAGGTCCGTTACTGATCGAGGGTCGCACCCGCGTTCATGGGCCAGGTCAGTCGGGGGATGTCGCTCCCGCCCAGCAGTCACTGGGGAGGTCCAATGTCCCAGGGAGGGAAATGGCCTTTGTAGCGAGAGAGCCATTCCACATCCCTCGCCAGCCCTAATGTGACCGTGTTAGATGTACCGATGCATCGTGGCTCGGCTGTTTCTGTGTCGTCTGGTTTAAATGTATTTTGTAGGGCGGGTGGCTCCTTCCAAATCCCTCAGGGTATGTCTACACTACCACCCTAGTTCGAACTAGGGTGGTTAATGTAGGCATTCGAAGTTGCAAATGAAGCCCGGGATTTAAATATCCCGGGCTTCATTTGCATCTTGCCGGGCGGGCGCCATTTTTAAATCCCCTTAGGTCGAACTCCGTGCCCGCGGCTACACGCGGCATGGAGTAGGTAGTTCGAATTAGGATCTCTAATTCGAACTACCATTACTCCTCGTGGAACGAGGTTTACAGAAGCCGGAATAAGCCGTCCTCTGAGGGATGTTTTCCAGGCTGGGCTGTAGATTGTCAGTGATGCCTGGAAGGGTTGGAGGTGGGGGCTGCCGGCGCTGCCCAGGGGGGTTCTGTTGTTTTCCTCGGGGGGCCTATCTGGAGGTAGGTGATATTGGGGACTCGCCCGGCGCAGCTGGGGGGCACTTCAGTCTTCAGAAGTGTTCAGTGACAGGACCCGGTGGAGATGCTGTCGGTGTCGGTCTCGGTCTGTGGCAGCAGAGCCGATCTGGTTGTGTCTCAGGGCCTGGCTGGAGACACTGGATCGTGGGATGTGTCTGGATGGAAGTCAGAGCCATGTTACCTGCCCCCATGCCCCTGCCCCTCTGCCCCACAGCAACAACCAGTGTGTGACCTTGCCCCCCGCCTCCCGCAGTGACAGCCGCATGGGGGCAGGGCTCTGCGGGGGCCGCGGGGAAGGAGCAGCCGTTGGCTTATCTGCAGAGTCACCAACCGTCCAGCCCTTGCCCCAGCCTGGCTTGCGACACGTCCCCCGGGGGTGCAGGGTTTTCCAACTGCCACCGGCCACAGGGGGGTTCAGCATCACACCGACCCCCACCTGACATCCGGCAAGCCAGCCAGGTTGGGGAGTGAAGGATGGGCCCATAGACCCAGCCAGCCCAGCCTGCCCCCGATCCCCCTGGGCCCAGCCTGCTGACGGGGACAGATCTCCCCTCCGGTTTGGGGGGCCTTGAGCGCCCAAGCCCTAAGGTGCAGCCTGCTGCTGCGGGAGCCGCCAGGCACCGCAAGCAAGGGACAGAAGGTGGGGTCCTGGCCTGGCTCCCTACTGCAGCCCTCGGGCACAGAGCCCCACCTTGAGATGGGGGAGGGGCAGTGGGGAGCCGGGCTGGGACCCCGCCTCTGCCTCTTGCCCACAGCCAGGGACCCCTCCTGGTCCCAGGTCACTGCTCTGACACACACCCAGGACTTGCCGAGCTGGGTCGTCCTCCTACCCAGTGGTGCACACACAGACAACCACAGAGAAACACACACAAACAACCACATACACATAACCACACGCACACACACAGACTCAGCCTGCGCCCCATTCCCCACCTGCCTTCAGCCACCCACGCTGGGCACACAGGGACCCCTCCAACCCTGACGGGATCTACTCCAAGTCAGGGGGCTGGGCCCAAGGGAATCAGGGACAGGCCGAGCTGCCTGGGCCCGGAGGACCGGGGGCTTGCCGGGCTGGCTGGCTCAGGAGGTTCGGGGGCCAGTTACGGCCATGGTGGCAGCTGGCAAACCCTGCACCCCCAGGGGACGTGTCGCAAGCTGGGCTGGGCAAGGGGCAGACAGCTGGTGACTCTGCAGGCTGGCATGATGAGCCAATGACTGCTTGCTCCCACTGCACCTGCAGAGCCCTGCCCCCACGCAGCTGTCACTGTGGGGTGGGGGGGCAGGGGGCTGCATGGCCACGTGGCACGCATGGCTGGTCTGCTGGGGTGGAGTACCCGGGAGCCATGGAGAGCCGGGTGGGTGCAGGGAGCAGCCACACAAATGTGACAAGGATGATTCCCGCAGGGTCCCAGGCTGCCCCCACTTGATCCCTGTGGCCCCTGGGGGCCCCCTCCAGTGCAACGGCCTCTTCTCGGGGGACCCCTGTGCACTAGGGATCCCCCTTCCACCTCTTGGGACCCTTGGGCCTCCAGCTGCCTGTCTCTGCCGGGGCCCCTTGCTCTGGGCCCTGGCCCCATGCACAGAGGGAATCTTGCAGCCCTGGGCTCCAGCCCAGAGTGACTCCTGGCCAGCCTCACATGGGGGGGCATTACGGAGCACCCCCCCAGCCCAGCTGAGTCTCCCCACATACAGGGGGTCTGCCTGCCCCCGTCCTCCCAGCCCAGCCTCTGACCCTCCCAGTAGCCCCTCCCCCGGCCTGTGTCTGCTGGCAGGTAACAGGGTCATCTGGGCCCCTCTCCCCTTCCCTCCCTTTGTCCCCCCCCCCCAGCTGGGCCCTGCTGGGCAGGGCCCTGGGTGCCTCTCTCCACAGCCCCTTGGCCCTCCCTGGCCAGACCTGGCCATTCCCTCTGAGATGGGTCTGCTGGGCACCAGGGACCCCCAGTTCTGTGCTGGTCCCTGCCACAACCAACTCCCCCCCTCATTACACCAGTGACCCCCAGCACACTGAGTGCCCCCCCTCAGGCAACCCCCACGATCCCCCCACAGACCTTGGACCCCCCCCCCCAGCAGGAAAGGGGGAAACTGGGCCACGAGTTCTCTGCAGAAAAGTAGCCGGGGGGAGTGGGGGAGAACAGGACCAAACTGCTCCCACTTGGGCTGCCGCTCAGATTCGCAGCCCACGAGAACGCTGAGCGGGGCCTGTTCCCTTATGGCCAGGGGGGACACTAGCAGGCCGGCCCCCGGCTCCTCCCCACAGGCCAGTCTCCTTTGGCCCTTCCTGTTACAACTTTCCGCCTCACGTCCCCCCCAGCTCCCTGACTTCCACTCTGCTCACCTGGCTCCTGCTTCGAAGGATGAGACGTTTGCTCCCTGCACAGGGACTGACAGACCTCACCCAGTCCCGCTGGCCTGGAGCCGGTCACAGCCACCCATGCCATGGGGCACCAGTGCCTGAGCCTCCCCCCACCCCCCGTTGCCAGGGCTGGCCAGCCCAGCCCAGCCCAGCCCAGCCACATGGCCAGAGGGCCGGCGTTTGCAGCCCTGGGCTTGCGGGCAAGGAGAGAGCCCGGTCCCACAACAGTATCCAAGGCGCAGCCCAGAGAATTGCCATCCCAGACCTGCTTAGCTATGGAGGGAGCGCTGGATTTATTCCTGCTGCGATGGTGGATTGTCACCGCCATGGAATCGGACTATTACACAACAGAGGGTGGGACAGGGAGGGGACGGCTGGGCAGTGGAGCGGCTGGGCAGTGGGCACAGGCTAGAGGGATCTGTCGTAGTGCACCGGGAGCCCCTCCTGGCAGGCGATGCGGAAGCGATGGGTGCCCACGTCCGCGCTGTACCTGCAGGGCGGTGTCTGCGACCCACCCTGCAGCCGGCAGGTGGTGACGGCGAAGGCAGCTTTGCTGTCCCGCAGGTCCCCGCTCGCCGGGGTCCCCCCGGAGCCGCAGATGGTGCTGATGGTGGCAGCGGGAGCATGGATGAAGGAATTGGTGAACTTGCAGGTGGGCGAGGCCAAGCCCCGGCGCTGCATCATCTGGCTGCAGTAGGTCCGGGCGTCTGGGGCGCTGCTCTCTGGATAATCCACGTGCTGCCGCAAGAACTTCTCGTAGCGTGTCTCCCCACTGGCCAGAGCCAGCCACGTGGCCAGCCAGGCCAGCAGCAGCAGGCAGTGTCCCTGGTGGGCCATGGGGTCTTCAGAGCACCCTGCGGTGGAAAGGAAAGGAAGGGATGGACACAGGGGGTGGAGGGGACCATCTGGTCAGTTCCTCCAGCGTCCGGCCCCCAGGGAACTCCTTGGAGAGGCCAGTTGAAGGTCCATGCTTGCTGCCTGGGATTGCACGGTTCCCCAGAATGTGATCAAGCCACGTGGAGCCATATTGTGTGCACAAAGCCATCAGGAACGGATGCACCAGAACCCCACCTGGTTAGGGGTTAATGCAGGGATGGCATTTTGGAGCAATGCCCTATCTGGTGGGGAGGAGGGGGAAGAAATGCCAGTAAGCAAGACCAAAGAAAACATCCATGGGGGGGCGGAGCCCCTGAATCAGGGCTCTTCCCATGGCAGGAGGTTACGGGTTGTTAAGAAAGGGGCCAAGCCCGCCCTAGGAATTCCGGCTGAAGTGGTTTGCAGAAGGCGGGTAGGAAGGCCTTGGGACGGCAATGCATGTTGGAGCCAGGCTCTGGTGCCGACAGCATCGCCACCTTCCGGACTCCACCCCGAGTGACACAGTGACCTTCCCCCCGCTGTGGGTGCTGGGTCGCAAGGGGACCCAAACAGCCCCGGCCGGGTGCTCAGCCCAGCTTGGCACTGCATGGGAGGCTGACGGGCACCCACGGGACTGAGCCTTCCCCGCCCAGCCTCTTCACTCTGTGCCCCTTCAAAGAAATGGTTTAAACTGAGCCAAGTATCCTGAGGCCCCCTCTGGACCCGAACCCCCCAAGCCCTCGCCCCTGTTTGCTCTGCTACCTTCTGTGGCTCACAGGTCAGATGCCAGCTGGGGGAAATGCCTGCTTCAGCCCTCAGAGGAGCCCCAGACTCAGCTGACGTGCTCTGTGCTACGGGCAGGAGTCCTGATTTAAGCCCGCCCTGCTCTACCCACTAGGCCCCACTCCCCTCCTCGAGCTGGGTGCTGCAACCAGGAGTCCTGGCTCCCAGTGGCACCAGCTGTAGCCATGTGAAGCCAGGAGAACATCAGCTGACCCTGATGCTAAGTATTGGAGACCCCCTCAGCCCCAACCCCTGCTAGGTCATCAGCTCACCTTGTTCTGGGGCTGGGTCTCCTGTCTGAGCGGTGGCTCCGGATCCCTGCTGAGACTCAAGGACTGAACCTTCTCCGGCTCTGGTCTGCGTTATATGGAGCCTGGCTGGGCCGGAGGCCAGGGAGATACGGGAGGCGACGCTCAGCAAACAAAGCGGGTGGGGAGATATTGCGAGGAACGGGGACTCAAAGGACGCAACTTTCCAGGTGGGCTGGGGAGCGGAGGAACGACAGGTGTGTTGGCTGAGATGTGGGCTTCGAACAGCCCTGCCAGTGCCCCTTCATCCCAACCCACAGCCCAGACTGTGCCCCACACTCCCGGCAGCCCAGCCATGGCAGGGAGGGAGGCCGACATGCTGGGGGGAAGGAAACACGACAGTTCCAGGAAGGCAGCAGGGGTGTCCAAAAGAGAATGGCCTCTCGGGACAGAAACGTGGGGATCGTCGTGTGGAAGCTGGCAGCCCCCAACGGCAGCCGTTCAGCTGCAAATCGGCTTGGAGTTGGGAAGGCCACCGAGGGGGCTGCATTCCCACCAAGGCGCAGGAGTCCCCCTGGATATGGGGGAAGGTGACCCTGGGCAGTGCAGGAGGAATCGGGCGTGGCTTTGTGGCAGTGGGATTCCCTGAGTGAGCTGCGGCACACACAGACATTGCAATCTTGGCCAGGGGTCATCTTGCAGGGGATTCCATCCATTGAAAGGGCAATGTCTCTGCAGACCTGCAGGTGCCTGTGGGTCACGCTGGGTGTTTCTCCGATAACCACCCAGGGAAGGGGCATGGCCACTCCCGGGGGAGCTCTGCGCCACGCAGCACATCCAGAACTTCCGTCCCCCGCAGATTTTTTTGTTTCCCCACAGAAAAATCCCTTCTGATGGGGCACAAAAGGGAGGGCACAGAAGCTGCCGTGCGCTCCTCCCCAGCAGCTGAGGCTGGTCGGTTCGGTCACCCAGAGCAGCAGGCAGAGCTGCAAATCACTGGCAAGGAGGGATGGTTGGACAGTTGTGCAGGAGCCAGAGAGATACGTTGTCCCTCCTGCTCTATTCTCCAGCACACCTGGTGTGGAAGGGCAATTCTCCACGGTGTTTCTGTAGAGGGGAGTGTGGAGCAGGGACCTGCCCCCTGGGCAGAGCAGAAGGTAGCAACATGCCTGCTGGATGAATTGTTCTTATTGGTCCTAAGAAATTCCTCCAGCAGCAGAAATCAGGGGTAAACAATGTAAGGTCCTTTGCATTGCCAGATGGGTGTAAAGGATGGTACGGCTCTATAAAGGCTAAGGGGAGAAATTATTCCCTGTAACCCATTTCTTCAGTAATAGGGAGGTAGCCGTATTAGTCTGAACTTGGTAAAACAAAAGGAAAAACTATGCAGCACTTTAAAGACTAACAAGATGGTTTATTAGGTGATGAGCTTTAGTGGGCCAGACCCACTTCTTCAGTGAAACTAGTTGAATTTACCTGCATTGTATTGTTTTCTTAATGGTCTGCTTTGTTCTGTTTGCTACCTTTTTGATCTCATAAAACACACCCTTTCTTAGTTAATACAATTATTTCTGGTGGAGAATGGGGCACAGGCTATCTGTGTGTGTGTGTGTGTGTGTGTGTGTGTGTGTGTGTCTGGTTTATAATACCAGCCAGTTACTGTATTTTCTAATGAGGACGGTGACAGGTTGTTGTGCCGACCTTCCTCCACATTGAGGGAGGAGGTGAATGTTGCGTCGTTACAGCTTTGAACTCCAAGGGGGCGGGGTGCACATCGACATGCTGCGGCAAGTCCCTTAAGTGGAGCCCTCTGGAAGGTGGAAGGGACAGGGAACCAAGCCAACAAGGTGGGAGATGGGACTGGAGCTTCACCTTCTGCCCACGCCGCCTCTTACTGATGGACGTGCTGCCCTGTGTGTGCGGGATTCCCGCTGGGGCAGAGCTGCCGAAGCCACAAACAGGCTGCGTCGTGAGGGCGTTCCCAACTCTGGATCCCAACACGCCTCTTCCCCGGCAAGCACCCAGGCTGGCCCTGACCAGGGTGCGTTCGGCCCAGTGTGGGGAGGGTCCCCGAGCAGGCAATGTGTCTAGATAGGACCTGCAGGCCCACAGGGACGTGAGAACCCATTCTGCCTGTTTCCCTCAGGTGAGGCCGATGTCTTGGTCCCGAGGGGAAGCTGGGACGCGTCTCAGAAATGAGAGTGGCTTTAGGCCGGGTCTCTCGGTTCCTCACCCACATCACTTTGGCACCGGCACAAGGCTGCTGCTGATGGACACAGGGAAGGTTCCTCCAGTGAGGGAAGACACAATGCATCTCTGCCCAGGAGCCTCCCGCAGAGGAGTGGCCAGGACCTTCCGGGAAACTCCCCTGAGAGCCCTTTGTAGGGTTCCCGGGAAACCAGGACATACATTCGCAGCTTTCCTGCAGGCCCGCACTGGGCAGGTGCACAGGGGGTGGGAAGCAGATGCAAACACAGCTAGCTTGGTGCATCTCTGCTTCTCAGCCCATGCCTAGTCCATAACGAGGCAAGGGACGGAGCGGCCTCATGTCCCCGAGCTGTATCAACTCAAAGGGAGCACTTACTGGACCGCCCTTTTCCTGCAACACGCACACCGCCGGCTGGCTCAAACCCTCGCAAGCTGAGAAGAGGCCCCGTCCCAACAAACTACCAGATGAACCTATCGCCCGTCTCAGCTCATCCTCCAACTCCACTTCCTTGTCCCCCTCGGCTTCCTCAGGGCCGAGTCTGCGGTCAGCTGTCTCCGGCCCCAGCCCACCCCCCCTAAAGCACCCACAGGTTCCAGGTGGGGCGTGGGGTCCATCTCCTTGTAGAAGTGGCAGGTGTTTGGCCCAGCACCAGATCAACCGTTTGCCTCCCTTGACTTCTGGTCCAGCTGCTACAGCACCTTTATGTTCCCACGGCACTGACGCACATAGCCCTTATCATACAAGCCCTGAGAAATCTGCCCTCCCCTACCCATGGTCCCCTGAGTGCAGCACAGCTGGGACCACACAGCCTCTGTGTAACGTGTGCGGAGGGCTGCGTAGAAATTCTCTATGCTTGGCCAATCACAACTTTAACTGCAACTTCAACAAAACTTCAAACCACAGTCTAGATCTTGTCCTGGCGAACGTCTGCGTGGTCTGGGCATTTATACGTTCGTAGAGATGCTAAATTCAAAGCAAGTAATAGGAATGACTTTTGGTCTGGTAAGTTTGTAACTGTAGCCGCCAGAGGCAAACCCACTGTGGTGTCGCACCCCGTTACAAAATGTATGTTAAATATCATAAAAAGCTACGGATTGGTGCACAACACAGGTCTCTCCGGAGCACAGAAAGGACAACGGAGTACAAAGACCGCCTTGGGTAATAAGGGAGGGGCTTATGGGCCCCTCCTTTTGCAAATCAATTGATGAAAATCTCTCCATGCACACAGGAGAATCGTGTGATGCGCACAGGAAGTAGCAGACGGAACTTCCTGCTTTTGCTTCTGCTTGCGACTGCATCCTGAGATTTTGTTCCTCTGTCTGTGTGATGCTGTAATTATCAACCCCCCTAGGTCACGCAGGGCCATGGGGAATTTGAGGTGTTCCTTTCATTTAGAAAGAAATGATCTGGTGGCAGAGGAAATGGATGATGAAATTATTGTACTGGAGTGTTTACCTGGCGTTGCTCTGGTCCTAACTCTGGGTATGTCTACACTAGCTCGTTAGTTCGAGCTAGGTAAGCAAATGAGGGCAACCGGAGTTGCAAATGAAACCTGGGATTTAAATATTCCGGGCTTCATTTGCATGTTCCCGGGCACCGCCATTTTTAAATCCCCCTTAGTCCGAACTAACTGCCCGCAGCTAGACGCGGCAGTTAAACGTTAATTTGAACTAACTCCTTAGTTCAAATTAACTGTTACTCCTCATTCCTAAGGAGTTAGTTCGAATTAACGTTTAACTGCTGCGTCTAGCCGCAGGCAGTTAGTTTGGACTAAGCGGGATTTAGAAATGGCGCCCGGACGGAACATGCAAATGAAGCCCGGGATATTTAAATCCCGGGCTTCATTTGCAACTCTGGTTGCCCTCATTTGCCTACCTAGCTTGAACTAACGAGCTAGTGTAGACATACTCTCAGAGAAGTTTTGTTTTTCTTCATTGCAATTGTTCTGGGACGGGGCTGAGGGGTTCAGTATGTGGGTGTGGCAGACACAGCCTGTGTGTTCAAATGTAGATTGAGGGCGTTGTACTTTTCCCTGCCTTTGAGCCCCGAGACTCCCCCACCCTCTGGGCTGCATCGGCCTGGGGCAGAGGGAAGCCACACACGACGGGAGCCCTCACACAGAGGGGCAGAAAGCCCGTCTCTCTCCAGAACCCCCTGGAGACAAGCCCCGAGAGCCCTCACCTCCAGCCAGCCGGTGAGCCGGGGACCCGCCTGCACTCCTCCCAGCCATGTGGCCTCACTCCTTGGGTTTTGCCCTGGAGGGGGGTGCTGAGGCTGTGTGTGTCCGAGGGCAGTGACTGTGTGTGTCTTGCAGCTCCCAACCATGTCCCCCAGCCATAACGTGGGCAACCCCGCCAGCCTTGCCACCCAGCCGGGGCATTTGCGGGGAGAGTCTGGTTGGGAGCCCAGGAAATCGCTCCAAAATATCCCTGCTCCGGAATGTCTCTGGCCTGCCTGGCAGCTGAGCCTGCTGGACATTGTCAGTATCAGCCCGGGGGAGTTACTCCTAGCCCAGCTGGGTCCATAGCTCAGTGGTCAGAGCCCTGGCCTTATTAACCAGGGGGAGTAAGCTCAAATCTCCCTGGGTCAGAGCAATTTTTGTACATCGGAATAGATCAGAATTAGCTGCCAGTATCCCAGGCCCTCTCCGGTTTATCTTCCCTACACACCTGCTGCAAGGGAATTGGTGTCTCCAATTCTGCTTTTTGTATAAGGTCAGTTGGAGTTCTGCATATGGGCTCCACTGTCCAGCTTCTCTCCCCAAACTCCAGTGCTAGGAAGTGCAAAGAGTCACCAGGGCTTCCTTGTGGCCAAGAAGGCTAATGGCATATTGGGCAGCATTACGAGGCGCGTTTCCAGAAGATCCAGAGAAGTGATTATTCCCCTTTATTTGGCTCTGCTGAGGCCATTTCTGGAGTGTTGTGTCCAGTTCTGGGGCCCCCACTACAGAAAGGATGTGGACGCATTGGAGAGGGCCCAGCGGAGGGTGACCAAAATGATTCGGGGCTGGAGCACATGACCTACGAGGAGGGGCTGAGGGATTGGGGCTTGTTCAGTCTGCAGAAGAGAAGAGTGAGGGGGGATTTGAGAGCAGCCTTCAGCTTCCTGCAGGGGGGCTCCAAAGCGGCTGGAGAGAGGCTGTTCCCAGTGGTGACGGGTGGCAGAACAAGGAGCAATGGGCTCAAGTTACAGTGGGGCAGGTCTGGGTGGGATATTTGGGAAAACTATTTTCCTAGGTGGGTGGGGAAGCGCTGGGCTGGGTTCCCTAGGGAGGGGGTGGAATCTCCATCCCTAGAAGCGTGTAAGTCCTGGATTGACCAAGCCGTGGCTGGGATGGTTGAGTCAGGGCTGGTCCTGCTTTAGGCAGGGAGCTGGACTCCCGAGGTCTCTGCCAGTCCTGGGATTGTAGATCCTAACTCCCAAATCAAAGCCACCCAACCTGCTCCCTTTGACAATTCCAGACAAGTTTTGGTCCCTGTGACAGGGCACTTGCCCTGCACTGGCCCTATAAAAGCAAAGCCCAGCCCTGCCTGAGGACTGGGAGCAAAGCCCCAGCTGAGGGGTTATTGCTGATTAAGGCCCAGCTGGGGGCCATATAAAGAAAGGCTCCTGGCAGGAGGGGAGAACTGACTACTACTCTGGAGAGAGAAGCAGGAGGCTTCCTGGAGGCGAGGAAGGGCTGGGGAGGCTCTGGCCGAGCAAGCCCCCAGGCTGCAGGCACTGAAGCAAGGTCCGAAGGTAGCAGGGCTGCAGAGAGGCAGCCATGATAGGCAGGGGCAGCAGGCCCACCCTGCTTTGCCAGGGATGAGTGACCATGGCAGTTTGCCCCTGGGGCAGGGGCTAGATAGAGACTGGCAGTGGGTCCCTGATGCAAGGGGGGTGGGGCAGGGGAACTGGGTGTTCTTTGGGAGTTGAACAGGGAGCCCTGGGGAGGGGAGGACCCTGGAGTTCAGGCAGGATAAACACCCACCCCCAGATGGGGGGTGCAGACACGGGCGTGGGCCCTGCCAAGGGGCTGTGCCCAGAAGAGGGCACCTTGGTCGAAGAGGAACACGGGGAGACACCAGCGAGAGGGAGGCATCCAGTGAGTCCACCAGCTAATTCCCAGAGCAACCAGCTGGAGGCGCCGTGGGGGTGAGTCTGCCCCGTGACAGGCCCCGGCAGAAATCATGAAAGACATTCATCTGTCTCTCCCTCTCCTGGTGTCGTTCCCCATCTGTCTGTCTCCTCTCACTCTTACCCGTGGTTAATTACTCCCGCCATCACACAGGGAAGCCTGATTTCTAATATGAATTGGGTTAGCTTCAACCTCCAGTCATCGGGTGGTGTTGGAGACTTCTCTGCTGGACCGAAAGGCCCTCGCTCGATGTTTGTTCCCTAGGTACATGCTTACAGGGTGTGTTCAAATCCCTCTCTACTTGTTTAGCAATACAGATGGAGCTGTGCAACTATCACTCACTAAGACCGGTTTTCTAATCTAGGAATCACGCCTACGGCAGCGGGACAGATTTCACAGAGTTGTGTGCACCGTGACACCTGGCTTGTGGGTCTTATTGTGAAAACTGCTTAATTAGGGGTTGAGAGGAGAGAAATGAGGTTGATGGGTAGACTGAGGCCTGGTGTACTCCACAGACATCTCTCTCTAGCTATATCCTGGAGATCATGTTCGTCTGTCTGGCCCTGTCTGTTTGTTTCTCTGTCGGTGAGTTCATTTGTTCAAGAACTCCTGAATGGTAAGAGCTAGGACCATCCCGTTTGGGATGCAGCTTCCTCTTCTCCTAACACACATCAAAGGCAGAGTTTGGTGGTGGCGGGAAAATGGGAAGTGCCTGGAATGGGATTGTTTCCTGTCACATGGAAGGGGAGGGGGCTGATCGGAGAACAGTTATACTGCAGAGTGACCACTGGGGGGGTGGCTTCAGCAGGTAGAAAGTGGCCAGCCTGATTCCGGCCCCCTTGTTATGTATTCAGTGACCAACCTTCTGCCCAGCCCCAATCACACAACAAGACGGTTACTGCTTTGCAAGGAGCAGGTTTAATGCGGGTTATAGAGGGGGAAAGTATTTCAGAAAATGAAGCGATCCACGACAAACACCAGCTGCTTCCAATGAAGGGAAGAATTTTCCAATATTAGACTGAGGGCAGAAGAGTAAAATGGGCACTAGGGCAGCAGAGGGTGGGGCGGGGAGTGTGCAGAAGTGGGTGAGAGGCTGGGAGCTGTGGTCAGTGTGGGGCAGAGTGGGGTGGGCAGAAGCAGCCGGGGTGCATGGGTTCCCTCTACCCCCAGGCAGGCCCTAGACCTCCTTGAGGAGGTAGACAGGGACCCCGTTCCAGCAGCCCACGGTAACTTTCTGAGCCTTCTCCGTGCCGAGGTAGGAGATGGACCACGGGCCGGGCTGGAAGACGCACTGCGTGATGTTGAAGGTGGCGGTGCTCACGCGCAGGCCCCCTTTCTTGGGCGTCCCGCCGGCCGCGCAAACGCTGTTGGTCGTCGAGATGGGCTCGTGGATGAAGGTGTTGACCGTGTTGAGGTAGATTCCCCGGTTCTGCATCATCAGGTTGCAACAGGCGCTGGGGTTCGGCGCTGGCGTCTTTGGGTAGTTCCTGTTCAGTAAGAACCACGTGAAGTTCAGCTCATACCATGGCTGCCCGCTGGCCAGGGCCAGGCAGGCTGCCAGCAGGAGCACCGGGCAGGGGCCACATGGAGCCACGGTGGAGTCTGGATCGACCTGCAGAGGGACGGATGGATGGAGAGAGTGCGGGATGGGGAGCTGCCTTCTCCTTGGAACCACCTGGGCCCAAACCAGTTCCCATCGTCCCCTCCCAGCCGGTTCTGCTGCCCTCGAGCCCCCTCCTCTCACTCTTGTCCTACTGGCCAGGTGCTGGGCAGACCCCAACCCAGGTCATCCTCCCTCCTCCAACCTCAGAGCCAGTTAGAACCCGGGCGTCCGAGTCGCCCTCTGACCCAGCAGGGCCCCCCCGGTCCTAGGTGCTACCCAGACCCCAAGACAGATCAGCCCTGCCCAACCCATGTTTCTTACCCCTCTCCCAGGGGTGGAAATAGAACCCAGGAGTCCTGGCTCCCAGCCCACACCAGCTCTAACCACTAGCTCACACTGCCTGCCAGCGAACAAACCCTGCCGTTTGCACCCTCGAGGGATGCTGTTCTCTCCTCTCCCGCCGCTCACCTGAGTCCTTAGAGCGACAGAGCCCAGCCTCTGGGGAGCTGCACCTCCGCTTGGTCCTCCTGCCCATCTTGGAGCAGGTTATATAGAGCCTGGCCGGAGCCAGGGTGGAGGAGAGGGAGGGGAAATGCAGCGAGGAGCTGGGTCACCGCAATCCCCGTGGCAGGTGCCAGTTAGAAGCCAAGGCCCAGTAAGCAGGACACCGGCTGGGGGAGAAACCGCCCATGTCCAGCTGGGGATCTGGGCACTCCGGCAGCACCTCTGGGTGTGTCCGCTTGGTGAGTGGAGGCACGGCTGCAGCTCAGGGCGGGGGGGTGGCATTGTTTATTCACTGCAGTAATGACAGCTGGCAGGACGGACCTGGTCACCAGCCTGGCCCTGGCCCTGCCTGCCAGGGGCCATGGTCCCCAACCTAGGAAGGCCTATCCAAGCCCTCCTGGCAGCTGTTGATGTTCCCTAAGTGCCTTAGGGAAGTGGGTGCCGGGAAAAGTCAGGAGGAGCTGGTGTTCTGCAGGTTGCAGCCGGGCACGTGAAGCTGGGGGGCACCAGGGCCAGCAGTGCAGGAGGGAGCAAATTAGCCAGATTCTGGGAGACCAAAGGCCTCCAGCACCAGTCCCATGCGGCCCCCAGAAGGTGTCCGCTGACACTGCCTGTTCTCCAGGGGCAGCGGAGCGTCTGCAGCTGCTGTCTGGGGACTAACACGCTGAGGGGCGATGTAAATCTTGTTCTCTTGGGACCCAAGCCGGTACTGGAGTTCCGGCAGGGAACAATTGGGCGGGCTGGAGTTTTGACTTCCTCCCCCATCGGCTCTAGGCCAGGGAAGCAAGGTGTCTTGTGGAAAGGGACAGTCCGAGGCACCCATGGGGATACACACCCACACCCACGTGCACAAAAGGAGACAAGACCAAAGCCCACCAAGTCCCTGACTCACACAAACCCACAAATCACAAACACTCACCCCTGCCCACCAGCAGCCTGACGTGAAACACGCAAGACGCACAGGAGCTGGTCTTTCAGTCACAGTACGATAAACACGCAGGGCCACTCATGAGGTAGGAAAAGATGGTGACTCAGGAACGCAGAGGGGCAGGGTTGTGCTTCGTGGGCACCGAGGACCTGTGGAAAGGTACCACACACCCCTGTGGCTTGTGGGCATCAGTAGCGAGGATCCAAGTGCCCCACTACAAACCTCTCAAGACCATCCCAACTGAGGAAGTGGGTTTTGCCCACGAAAGTGCAGGATCCTCTCTCTCTATTTGCTACTCTCTAAGCTCGCTGTTTGTAAGAGCTGTTCTGCAAACCGTGTGTGTACTGGTGGGCACCCACACCTGGAAATGGGCCCAAATCCTGCCCTCTTTCCGTCACCCCGCCCTGCTTGCGGACACTCCTCTCTCGGTCTCCATCCGGTCCCAGGCACCCCGTCCCGCCCGCGGGCACTCCTCTCTCGGTCTCCATCCGGCCCCAGGGACCCCGCCCCGCTCGTGGGCACTCCTCTCTCGGTCTCCATCCGGCCCCAGGGACCCTGCCCCGCTCGCGGGCACTCCTCTCTCGGTCTCCATCCGGCCCCAGGGACCCTGCCCCGCTCGCGGGCACTCCTCTCTCGGTCTCCATCCGGCCCCAGGCACCCCGTCCCGCTCGCGGGCACTCCTCTCTCGGTCTCCATCCGGCCCCAGGCACCCCGTCCCGCTCGCGGGCACTCCTCTCTCGGTCTCCATCTGGACCCAGGCACCCTGCCCCACTCATGGGCACTCCTCTCTCGGTCTCCATCCGGCCCCAGGCACCCTGCCCCGCTCGCGGGCACTCCTCTCTCGGTCTCCATCCGGCCCCAGGCACCCCGTCCCGCTCGCGGGCACTCCTCTCTCGGTCTCCATCCGGCCCCAGGCACCCCGTCCCGCTCGTGGGCACTCCTCTCTCGGTCTCCATCCGGCCCCAGGCACCCCGTCCCGCTCGCGGGCACTCCTCTCTCGGTCTCCATCTGGACCCAGGCACCCTGCCCCACTCATGGGCACTCCTCTCTCGGTCTCCATCCGGCCCCAGGCACCCTGCCCCGCTCGCGGGCACTCCTCTCTCGGTCTCCATCCGGCCCCAGGCACCCCGTCCCGCTCGCGGGCATTCCTCTCTCGGTCTCCATCGGCCCCAGGCATCCTGCCCCGCTCGCGGGCACTCCTCTCTCGGTCTCCATCCGGCCCCAGGCACCCCGCCCCGCTCGCGGTCACTCTTTATGCGCGGTCATAATTATTGTCTGACCCACCTTTGTCCGGACCCCACAATCTCCCACGACAGAAAACGGACAATGTGCTGGGAAATACACACTGATTCTTTCCTTTCCCTCTTTCCGTGTGCCAATGTCACGAGGGGCTGCCCTGAAAGTGGAAGTGAAGGAAAGGCCTGGCCCCCTCCGCTGCTCGCCTCCCTCAGTGAGGCAAGTCGGCCCCTCAGACAGCAGGATCCGGCTGGGCTGGCACAGTTGGCTCTTCAGGAATCCACGCCGGCCCTTCCTCCTAGCACGGCTCTTCTCTTGCCCTTCCCAGTGCCTTGTTTAATGACAGGCTCCAGCATTCCTCTGGGCACCCCGGCGGGGCTGTGACCCCCCAGGTCCTCTTCAGCCCCCTTTCTAAAGCTCGATCCTACGTTCGCCCTTCTCCGGGGCCCTGCCCACCCTGCATGAGCTCGTGAAGACAGTTAATGGCTGCTTCCATAAATCCCCGGGATGAATTGCCTCGCGCTACTGACTGGAATCTGTCCAAGTCGTCTTTCACTTGCCCTTGCCCTAGTTTGGCCTGCCTTCCACCCCCCTTGGTAATATGCGGTGCTGAGTCTCTGCTCCCCACGTCAGTGATGACTGAAGTGAAATAAACATTACGCGCCTCAGCCATCTTCCTGCCATCCGCAGTGAGCGCTGCCCCCCCGGCCATGCAGAGACCCTCCACTCCCCTCCGCCCTTCCTTTGCTCCCAATCTGTGTCAAGAGCATCATGTCACTCAATTCCTCTGCCCCTTGCTTGGTGAGGCTCATTTGGTGCCTTCGCCCTTCTGGTTTTGTCCCTACCCATGGGCCACCATTTCGCAAGATCTTACCAGCGAGAGGAGCTTTTGCATCCCACATCCACAAGTCCCTGCACCACTTCAGTAAGAAGAAATGGGAGGGAGCATTTTACAGGCCATTGATGCCTCGTGGGGAACCCACAATGCCTGGCACACTGAAAGCAATAAGATAAGGGGGACAAAAGATGGGGGGAAAGAAATAGAGAAATGCATGTCCAGTCCACCTCTATCACACCCACAGGGAATGGCAAAACCTCATTCCACGTGCCCACTGGTCTCCCGCTACTCACAGGCATCCTGTGACCTCTGTAGTCACCTCTTCTAGATGGCCATGATATTTGGTTCAAAGAACACCTTGTAGCATAGCAAAGGAAATCTCATGATTTGCTGAAACGGATGGGTCTTTCAAAATATGTACATCACCGTGGCAAAAGGAAAATACGGTTTTGCCACGTGGCTGTTGTTGAGATTGGTTGTGAGTCCAGCAGACGCCCACAGCTGGAATTAGCAGATTTTGCTCTATGGCTGTTGTTGAGATTGGTTGTGAGACGCCGACAGCCAACTCTGCAGGGGCCATGAGCGAGGTGGCCTACACCCTGAGGCGTTCAGTGACCCTCACCTGCTACTGACCAGCAAGGGATTGTGAAGAAGAGATTTACCATGAAACAAGAGAGAGGTGCCTGGACTCCGCACCAGGCAGATTGCTCAAGGTAATGTTTCTCCAGGCAACAGGCCTGAGGGCACAAAAGAAGGGCCGGAGACCTGGTGGGATGAGCTCTCTCCTCCTCCATTTACTCAAAAGGCAGCAAGAACATCTGGAAGGAAAAAGACCTTGAACTGGGGATCCTGGTCCCAGGCCTGCAGGGAATTCAACCTGTGCATTAAGAAATGAGAACAGCTTGCAACACCTCCTGGAGCGAGAAAAATCTTCTTGATCCACTCTGACCCCGAGATCCCTTTCGACAGGACTCCTAGACAGTTGCTTCCCCTCTGTGTGTGTGTGTGACAGATTGTTCCTTCCTAAGTGGAGCACCTTGCATGTGTCCTTTGAACTTCATCTCATCTGGAGACGTACGCCTTGGCCGCCACGCACGCGCCTCGGCCGCCACGCATGCACCTTGGCGCCCACGCACATGCCTTGGCCATCACACACACTCCTTGGCCGCCACGCATGCGCCTTGGCCATCTAGCATCACTCTCCAGCCATTGGGTCTTTTTCTGCTTTTGCCTGCTAGTTTGAGGCACCTGCTATCAAACATTCGCTCAGCATGCGGGAGCCCCGACTGCTGACCAGGTCACCCCTCCAACTCCTTGTCCAGCACGTGAAGGGAGCCCCTTTTGGCTCTCCCGGTAAGGCGTGCTCCCAAAACCCTCTGGCCACGTGTGCGGCTCTTCTCGGAAGCTCTCCAACGCATCCACTGGCCTCGTGACTTGTGAGCCCCCAGAGCTTGACACAGCAGCCCAGCCGCGGTCTTGGCAGTGCCCAGCTCAGGGGAGAAAGAGCCTCTGTTCTCACACCTACCCGTCCCGAGGGGTGTGCTAGCGAGGGGCGCATGCTCAGCTCATAATCCACTGCCAAGTGTCCACACTTCTTAGCATGCCCATTGTTCTACCAGCACAGAGTCATTAAGTGCTAATGACTTTGGGTTTGCCCTGTCTCCTGGCAGATGGCAGGAGGTACGTGACCAGTCCCTGCTAGCAAGCAGGTGATGCAATGCCCAGGCACGGTTGCATTTGCACATGTGGTTCGTGCACTGAGTGAGAACCCACAAGGGGCATGCAGAACAGTAAGGCCAGCGAGATGGAGTCTTCTCTTAGAACAAGAGACAAGCAGCTTCTTCTAGGGTCAGAGTGGGCCACAAGTTGAATAGGAGCCAACAGTGTGACGCTGTTGCAAGAAAAGCAAATGTGATTCTGGGCTGCCTGAACAGGAGGGTTGTGAGCAAGACACAAGGAGTCATTCTTCCGCTCTGCTCTGTGCTGATTAAGCCTCAGCTGGAGTATTGTGTCCAGTTCTGGGCACCACATTTCAGGAAAGAGGTGGAGAAATTGGAGAAGGTCCAGAGAAGAGCAACAAGAATGATGAAAGGTCTAGAGAACATATGAGGGAAGACTGAAAGAACTGGGTTGGTTTAGTTTGGAAAGGAGAAGACTGAGAGGGGACATGATAGTGGCTTTCAAAAAGGCGTCACAAGGAGAAGGGAGAAAAATTGTTCTCCTTGGTCTCTGAGGACAGGACAAGAAGCAACGGGCTTAAACTGCAGCAGGGGAGGTTTAGGTTGGACATTAGGAAAAACGTCCTGCCTGTCAGGGGGGTGAAACACTGGACTAAGTTGCCCGGGGGGGTTGTGGAATCTCCATCCCTGGAGATGGATTGGAGAGCAGGTCGGACAGACACCTGTCAGGGATGATCTAGACGGTGCTTGGTCCTGCCATGAGGGCAGGGGAAGGGACTGGATGCCTCTCGAGGGTCCCTGCCAGTTTTCTGTGATTCTCTGCTGCCCAGGGTCCTGGCCTCTGGGCTTGCTGTTTCCTGGGAGATTTGCCTCCGGTTCCACACCTTGCTCAGCTGCTGTCTCCTTGAAAGGGGCACCTGGGTTTAAACCAGGGCTCTCTTGATCGGCACTGAGATGCTCTGCTGCTGAGCTGTGCCTGCCCGCCCGCTAAGCGATGTCGAAGGGAAACCTCGAGCTAAGAGCCCTTTGAAGGAGAACTGGCCTCCAGCCCTGAGCACAAGGCTGGGCCCTGCCGACTCCACGCAGCGGTAGGATTACGGGATGGCATTTCAGGGAGTGCCACAGGCCTCGTTAATGAGGTGTTGGGAGATGAAATCACCCCAGAGCTTGGAGGAAGGATTCCTTCCGCGCTGCTGCCGGCTCCGTGACTTGTGGTTGGACTGGAGGCTTCTGCTCAGGGCCAGGTGCACGTTATCACCCTCATGGGGTCAGCTCTGACTCTCAGGGGCCACATGCCGAGTCTTCCTCCGCTGGACTCCCCGCCTCAAAGTCTGTCGGGCATGAAGAGCAGGGTTCCCTGGAAGCCAGGTGCTTGTGCGGCCACGTGGGAGAAACTCCAGGGCTGCCCCACTGATTAGCGCAGCCCCCGGTGCTCGGTTTGTTGTTTCCACTGGTGGTGCACATTCACACATGCCCCGGTGCATACAATTATTCCACGCATGGATGAGAAAAATATCCTCACTTGGAAGGAACATGGATGAGGAGGCACGAGTCTGGGATTGGAGCTACGTTCCTGGAAAAGCGCGCTACCTCAGCGGAGCAGTAGATGCTCAACAAACCCTGTCCCCAGTGCAAACCAGACCCACCGCTCTCCCCGCCGCACGGTGCCCCCTCCCCACTGGGCTGCCATGAGCCCAGCCCGGTTGTGAGCCGAGAGAACTTCCTTGGAGCACAGCAGCCCTTTGGGCCGCGTTCGGGCTCACGGGCCAGCACCGAGTTCTCTGGCCACCTCGTGGGTTTGCGATTTCGTTTCAGGGGCCTAGTGGCGATGAGCCAAGGATGCAAGTGATCGGAATACGGCTCTTTCCTCGGTTCCTGTAGTCCCGCCCCACAAAGAGCCACCGGAGTGTAGAAACATGGAGCTGGAAGGGACCTCCAGAGGTCACCAAGTCCAGCCACCAGGCCGGGTCAGGGACAACGAAACCCAGACCAGGCCCGAGAGGTGTTTTTCCACCTCTTTTGTGGAAACCTCCCGTGGAAATCCCAGCGGTCTCGGAAGCCCCGTTCTGTAACTTACAACTCACCCAAGTGGGACAATTTGTCCTACTACCGAACCTAAATCTCCCCTGCGGCAGATTAAACCCACGACTTCTTGCTCTACAATCAGTGGCCATGGGGAGTAATTGGCCACTGCCCACCTGGTAACAGACTATAACACCGCTAAAAGCGGCTATTACATCCCCCGTTCGGCAGTCTGCTCAAACAAAACCTCTCCGGCTTCTTTCCTCATGGCCCAAATATTCCAGACCTTGGACTGGTTTTGTCTGCACTCCTTTCAGCTTCGCCTTGCGTTTCCTGAAGGGGGAGGCCAGATTTGAACCCATGCCGAGAAGAGCCGCTGTGAACACAGCCGGGATTATGCTCCTCTGTCTTGCAGCTGCATCACATGGCTGACCCAGATTCTGGTTAGGAAGGGTTAGCTTTTCGTTGGCAAGCGCCGACGCCACCACACACGGACACACTGACTGAGAGAAGAGTCCGGCAATTACAGGAGAAATTGGTGCACGAGGGTAGTAAGAGAAATGCCACCAGAAAACATGTCCGAGTTTGCTTTTAGGGATAGGGTTAGGGTTTGGGTTGTGTATTTGAAATGTAATATTGATTATTTTTGTCTTGAGAGTCAAAAAGATAAAACTTAATAAATCTTTACATCTACTGTCATTAAATAATTGTGCTCTGACCCTTCTGTTGCATGATGAGGCCTCAGCTGAAGTTTTGTGTCCTGTTCTGGGCACCACATTTCAAGAAGGATGTGGAGAAATTGGAGAGGGTCCAGGGAAGAGCAACAAGAATGCTGAAAGGTCTAGAGAACATGAGCTATGAAGGAAGGCTGAAAGAATTGGGCTTGTTTACTTTGGAAAGGAGCAGACGGAGGGGGGACATGAGAGCGGTTTTCAAGGATCTAAAAGGGTGTCACAAGGAGGAGGGAGAAAAATTGTTCTCCTTGGCCTCTGAGGACAGGACAAGAAGCAATGGGCTTAAACTTCAGCAAGGGAGGCTGAGGTTGGACATTAGGAAAATCTTCCTGCCTGTCCGGGTGGTGAAACACTGGACTACATTGCCTGGAGAAGTTGCAGAATCTCCCTCAGGGTACGTTTACACAGCAACAATATTTTGAAATAGTTAGCATTATTTTGATATAAATTAGTCCACATCTACACAGCAGGCAGTTATTTTGAAATAATATCAAAATATGGTCAAGCTGGAAGACTTCTTACTCCGACTCCCGTACCCCCCATCGTAGGAGGAGTAAGGGAAGTTGGAGGACGAGCGCCCTATTTCGAAATAAGCGCTGTGAGATGCTCTCAAGTGTGAAATAAGCTATTTCAAAATCAGTTACACAATACGTGGCTCAATTTGCGTAGCTTATTTCGAGTTAAGCCCTGCTGTGTAGACACACCCTTGCTGGAGATATGTAAGAGCAGGGTGGACAGATACCTGTCAGGGATGATCTAGACTGTGGTTGATCCTGCTGTGAGGGCTGGGGACTGGGCCAATAACCACACCCAGGCGTCTGTGAGATTTCACTGGCAGGAAAGAGGGTGGGTGAAAATCTACAACCTCAGTTGGGACTTGCCCCTCACTCAGATGGTTTTCATGCAGCAGTAAGTGCTACCGACTCGTGCCCAAGACAGGAGGCTACAGGGGGTAGAAAGTTGTGCTCTGAAATGAGCTCTTCCTGTCTTCTCTCTGCTCCAGGCCTCACCAAGCCCCCAAGGGCAAAGAAGTGAACTGGGGGAGGGGTCCTGACTGAAAGGCAGGCAGCAAGTGAGATGGCCAGAAGACATGGAGAGAGGAACCCTTTCGCCTGCTAACCTGAGGTATCCAACTGCGTTTCTCTTCCCTTTCCGTTGTGACCAGTTCTGGGGTTTATGCCTCATTCGTGGCAGTCACCAGAAATCTTGCCTGCAGCAGGTAATAAGCTGGCATTAGTGTTTCATCCTAACCGGGCTGTTCCAGGTCAAGTCTGTGAGAAGCGTTATTCAGAGAGTGAGGTCCGGGCGTGTCATTCTCCACTGACGACTTGGCAGACCTTACTGGGGTCTGCACGGTGCAGTGAGTGAGCCGGGCCGTACAAGACACACATTTCAGTGGGAAGAGGCCAATATTGGGGATTTGCTGGTCCATGTGGAACAAGGGTCTTTTATGTTCCATGTTCTAAAGCTAGATACCAGCTTTGCCCTTCCCCATTCTTGTGGCATCAGAAAGGACCGGGGTAAATTACTGCTGGGATATGTAAAAATGAATAGGGGTCTGTACACCGTACACTGGTGGTTAAGGAGGTCAGCCACAGAAGACATTACCCTTTGTTTCTACAGTCTGGAAAGATAGATGAAGAGTCCGGCCAAAACCAGTATTATCCTTCCTGCTGTGTGAACATGCCCTTTCCCTTCGTTCCTGTAGCCTAGAGAAATAGATACACATGTGGCTGCTCTTCTGTGTTGTGGCGCCGGATAAGATATTTTCAGGACGACTTCTCTTGTAATCTCTGTAACCTATTGATTTGGAAAGTGAATAGTGTAGAAAAGTGTTTGATTTAATTAGAAATGTTGTAAATAGTATTTGGGAGCAGTATAATAATATTAATCACCTGCTTATTAACATTCCTGGTGTAGGAGTTACTATTACTAATACGGTTTTAGGGAAAGTAGTGATAGACGTGTAAATTAACATACTAAAATATACAAAAGGGTGTAATTGGTGCCAAACTGTTGTCACTCGGACATTGTGAGGAATGCCTGAGGTAAGCATGCATGGGCAATAAAGCAGTTCCATTTACCCCCTCCGCTCCGGGGTCAGCTGTTTCTTCTCTAACAATTACACTCCCTATTAAATACACACGCCTTATTTGCTAGATATATTTCTCAGCTGTCTAACCCTCATCTCAGCCGTTGGATCTTGTTGGGCCTTTTTCTGCTAGATTGCAAAGCCCTTGATCACATATAGATTCCTCATGCAGCTACTCATTCACTGCAGCCAAGATAAACCATCCTTTTCGTGGGTCTAAAGAAATCGAGCTCCTTGATTATGGATATACGTAATGCAGGTATTCTGAGCCTTCCATTGCTCTTCTCTGAACCGTCCCCAATTTATCAACATCTGGAATTGCGGAGGCCGGAACTGGACACGCTATTCCAGCAGCAGCTGTGCCTGGGCCACACAGAGTGGGAAAATAATCTCTCTTCACCAGCACAGGAGTTCCCTCTTTCTGCACCCACAGATCACCTTGGGCTGCTGGGTCCCACTGGGCCCGTGTTCAGCTGATGATCTGCCGGGAGGTGCCCTCATGCCGTGGCATGCCCCTTGTTCCACCGGGGCACAGCCATGGGGCGCCCGTGGCTGTTGGCTGCCCTGCTTCTCAATGGAGGGCTGGCGGAGCGTGCCGAGTCCTTGCCAGCAAGTGGAAGAGTCAAGACCTGCTGAGTCTTGCAGCTGCACATGGAGTTCGGCCAATGAGTCAGAATTCCTAAAGCTGGCGAGACGGATTCCACAGAACGCCCTCTGAGCAGTTGTGGAATAACGTTCCCTTGGAGGGGGGCTCGTTTGGCAGTTAGCATGACTCGGCAGTCAAATGAGGGTCCCCACGGCCTTTAGAGCCGAGACCAACCATCTCTCGGGCATCCGGGGAGGCTCCCTGGCCATCTCTGGTGCTGAGAAGGTGGGTTGCCCTTTTCATCTTGGCCTTAAAAGCATCAGAACTGCCAGGTTGGGTCAGTCCATCCAGCCCAGTGTCCTGTCTGCTGACTGTGGCCAATGCCAGGTGCCCCCGAGGGAGTGAACAGAACAGGGAACCATCCAGTGATCCCTCCCTTGTCGCCCATTCCCAGCGTCTGACAAACAGAAGCTAAGGACGCCATCCCTACCCAGGCTGGCTACTAGCCATGGATGGACCCAACCTCCATGGATTTATCTGGTTCTTTTTTGAACCCCGTTATAGTTCTGATATTCACAACATCCTCTGGCAAAGACTTCCACAGGCTGACTATGAAGAAATACTTCCTTTGTGTTCAGCCTGCTGCCCATTAATGTAATTGGTTGACACCTCATTCTAGTGTTGGAGGAAGGAGTCAATAACACTTCTCTGTTTAATTTTGACACTCCCATCATTGTGTTATAGATCGTTATCATATCCTCCCTCAATCCTCTCTTTCCAAGTTGCAAAGTCCTGGTCTTTTTCATCTCTCCTCTTATATAAATTTAAGAGCTTAATCCCTTAATCATTTCTCCCGTACCTTTTCCGAATCCAACAGATCTTTTTTGAGATGGCGTGTCGACACAGTGTTCAAATGTGGGCATGTCCTGGATGTATATAGTATCAATGTGAGATTTTTTGCCTTATTATATATCTCTCTCTCCTAAAACAATGTGGCTATGTCTATACTGCACTGTTTTGCGCAAGAAATATGCAAATGAGGTGAAGCGTGGAATATCGCCCTGCCTCATTTGCATAATTAATGAGCGGCCGCTTTTTGAGCAAAAAGGAGCTGTCTACACAGCGCAAGTGCCGTTCTTCCTGAAAAAAATGCAAAAGCCTCTTGTGCAAAAAGCAGCTGCTCATTAATTATTCAAATGAGGCACGGCGATATTCCACACTTCGCCTCATTTGCGTATTTCTTACACATAACAGCGCAGACTAGACATAACCTGTGTTCACTTTTTTCACTGCTGCTGAGCACTGAGTGAGATGTTTTCAGAGAACTCGCCACAAGGACTCCACGATCTCTCTCTCGAGTGGTACCTGCGAATTTAGACCCCGTCCTTTGACATGGGTGGGAGGGCTGTTCTCTGACGTTCGTCAGCTTGCATTTATCGACATGGAATTTCATCTGCCATTTTGGTTCTCCGTCACCCAGTTTTGTGGCTCGGTAGCCCTTCGAAGTCAGCTTCGGACTCGACTGTCTGGAGCAATTTGGTAGTGTCATATGTGGATTGTGCAGCTTAGCAGGCCTGGGATGGAAGTTTCCATCCCTGCTGTACCCAGCTTAGCATAGCCTGGGACCCTGCAAGCCCAAACAGCAGCTGGCCCTTATCAGCTCTAAGCCGTGCCTTGAGCTGGGAAACTACTAAGTGGTAAACAACTTTGACCTCGGTCTCAGCCCATAAGAGTGGTAAGAATGGTGTTGAGCCAAGTACGCGCACACCTGGTAAACAATTGTAGTATAACTAGTGTACGGAGTCCTGTGCCCACAGAGTCTCACCAGGGACCTAGACCTTGGAGGGTGCCCTGGATTCCCCCAGCTGGAGCCACGTCCACTACAGCCTGGTGCGAGGTGACCGGAACAGGACTCCCCGTGGACTGATGGGGTGTGAGCATTTCCGAGTGCCGGTTACTCTTTCATGAATTGCTCTGCCTGTGCTTATCGGCGTATTATTTTGCAGTAGCTGTGTAACCATTGGGCAGTATTAAGCCTGTAATAGTGACATAGTGAGATTAATAAAAGCAACTATCCCTAATCGACTGTGTCTTGAAGCGAATCCACAATCCTGTTGGGCCTGGCCCTGTGAGTTGTCCGGTATTGTCTGTCAGTTTTGCCCCCTCACCGTGTACCCCCTTCTCCAGATCACTTCCCCCCGGGAGACACCACTATTAATCTCTCTCCATTCTGTGAACTGACCATTCATCCTTACCCCTCGTTTCCTACGTCTGTAACTGGCGTGCCTGGCAGTGCACTCAGGACCTTCTCGAGATCCTTCCTTTAATGGAATGACAGGCCTTTTCTCATCTTAATCCCCTGCCTCTGTTTAGAAACTAACTCCCTGCCCCACGGGCAGGAGCTGGGAACAATCCATCACATTCCTCTCTCCACCTGTGCGGCGCCTATTCCTGGCTCTCCCAGGACTTTCAGTGACTTTTGAGTCTGCACGTTCCCTTTTAAGATCAAGTTCGGTTTGCAGGCCCCATTCCTACACTAGCAGCCTCATCCCACGGCTCCGCCAGCGCCCCTCAGCGACAGACCGCAGCTCCGGCAAGGCCGGCGTCCAGCGGAGCTAACTCCTCCCGCAGGACTGGCTCTCCCGCCGCCTGATTGCCAGAGCCAGGACGCAAGGCGCTGGGCGATGGAGCCAGCCGCTCCTGCTCCCAGTGGCACCGCCTGGCAAGGCAGGACGTGCTGACACATTGGGCATGTCCTGGCATCCAAGTGGCAGGCGGTTTGTTCCCTGCCGGACACCGTGGGCCCATTGGACGCCACAGGGAGCCTGACCTATTTCTGAACAGCGGCACCATGCCCTTGGATTGTCAGCGTGAAATCAGTCTGGGGCAGGACAGACAGAGCGAGGGACTGGCGGATAATTGGCATCAATTATCTCCTCTCCTTACTGGAGCCAGCCCTGAGTGTTCAAAGAGAACAGGTTGGGCTGGGTTGGAGTGTTGCTTGGCACGCCTGTCGGCGCTAGGTATGGGAAGGGAAGCAGCGTGTGGGATGAGTCACTGAGAGGTACACAGATACACACACACACACACACACACCACAAACTCACACAGGAAACAATACTGGAAACAGACAGGACTCCGAGTGACCCAACCAAGAAGGGGACACAACCACACCAAGCAGAAACTGATAAAAAAACACCAACACACACAAGGAGGAAGCTCATTCCCACAAAACACACACATACACAAAATACACACAGAAACACACACACAAGACACACATACACACACCACACATGTACACAACACACACATACACAAAACACAGACACACAAACACACACAAAAGACACACATACACACAAGACACAGATACATACACATACACTCAAAAGACACACGTACACACACCAGGCACATACACAACACATACATACACAAAACACACACGAACACAAAAGATACATATATACACACACGAACACACACATACAGAAACACAAACACAAAACACACACACAGCAAGCACACGCATACACAACACACACACAAACACAAAATACACACAAAACACTGGGACTATCCAAAGACCTCATTCCCCCCCCAGGGAAAGGGTGTTTGAGCCCACAAAGAAGCAGATCCCGGAGCCCACGAAGGAGAGGAGCCCAGAGCCCACAGGAGGGGGAAGTTAGGTGCCTTTCTCCTGGAGCCCTACATGGTAGGAAAGGCTGGTGGTGTCTACATTAAGAGGGTTTTGTCTTGAGGCCGAGGACCCGGGTCAAGGTGAGTTCCCCTCGAGTGTGAGTTCCCGAGAATTTTGGGTAGAGAAAAACACTGCTTAGTTCCCAGCCAGATCGATTCCATCGGCGCTTTACCCAGCACCAGCAGAGGGAATAAATACGGCCTGGCGACAGGAGACCCTTTCTGCAAATGGGTGGAAGCCATCGCTATGGAAATCACCACCACCCAAGTCACTGCTCAGCGGCGCTTCACTGGAGAGTTCTCAAGCGGGGGAATTCCCAGAGAAACTGCTTCCGCTTTGGGAGCCCGTGTTGTGGGCGGTGTTGTGCAAGAGCTTGTGTAACCCACACCCCCTGTGTGGTTCACTTTCCCATGCAGTGACACCTAGATCACAGCAACAGCTAAGATCAAGAGACCTGGGCTGCGAGCCAGCTGCCTGTCAGCCCGAAGGGTAGAGTGTGTTAGCGGCCTGCGGTGCAGTCTGGGTTTACGGTGCGGTTTGGGTTGAGATGGGTTTTGGTAGTTACTTTCCTGGACTGTGGTGAAGCCAAAACAAAGAAGGAGTCAGTAGAATGGTCTTCTGTGGATGTGCGGTTTAGTAGCTCCATCCCTGGACTGGCATTACTCATTCAAAGTGCTGTCCTACGGGTGGGAATCGGGTCAATGTTGCATTTTATTAATATCAGCAGAAGTGACTTAAATGGGGCCTGTGTGTTGTGTAGTCTTGCCTTAATCTTTATATTCATGCCTGTCAGTGCGAAAGAAGCTACTTGCATATATTTGCGTATATATTTGCACGTACATGCAACCACACTTAAGTTGCGGCCCTCGGCTTTTGCTGCGAGTGGCCTGTGGCCCCAGGGCTTCCAAAGTTGAGTAGCCCTGCCGTAATGGCTCTTATACTAAGCTCCAGAGGTCCCAGGTTCAAATCTGCCTGGCGGTGGTTACACTCGGAAAGGCTTCCCAGGTTCAGAGGTGTTTCCAGAGCCACTGGACACCTTGGCTATGTCTACACTGGTGGGCTCTTGCACAAGAACAGCGGTTCTTCTGCAGAGTGTCCACACTGCCTGCCTGCTCTTGCGCAAGAAGAGTTACAGGAAAGCGTGGTAAGAGAGGGCTTCTTGCGCAAGAGCTATTCCTCTCCCCACGAGGAATAAGCCCTCCGGTGCAAGAGCTCTTGCACAAGAAGGCAGTGTGGACGGGAAACGGGTTTCTTGCACAAGAAACCCCTATGGCTAACATGGCCATCAGAACTTTCTTGTGCAAGAGAGCGTCCGCACGGCCATGGACACTCTTGCGCAAAAGCACACGGCCGTGTGGACGCGCTCTTGCACAAGACTATTTGCACAAGAACTGGTGTTCTTGTGAGCAAGACACGCGAAGTCATTCTTCCGCTCTACTCTGCGCTAGTTCGGCCTCAGTTGTAGTATTGTGTCCAGTTCTGGGCACCTCATTTCAAGAAGGATGTGGAGAAATTGGAGAGGGTCCAGGGAAGAGCAACAAGAATGCTGAAAGGTCTAGAGAACATGAGCTATGAAGGAAGGCTGAAAGAATTGGGTTTGTTTACTTTAGAAAAGAGAAGATTGAGGGGGGACATGGTAGCCGTTTTCAGGTATCTAAAAGGGTGTCACAAGGAGGAGGGAGAAAACTTGTTCCCCTTGGCCTCTGAGGATAGAACAAGAAGCAATGGGCTTAAACTGCAACAAGGGAGGTTTAGGTTTGTAGTGAAAACTAAGTGTGCTTCTTCTCCATTGCTTAAGCTCAAAACAGCACGTATCATTTAGCTGAGTGTGCATGTCTCTGAAGCTGCTAAACTTTCTGCTAGCTTTTTCTAGATAAGAAAACTAAGCAGACTTGCAGTAACAGCAACCAATCACGTTGCGATACGCTGGCCAGAAGGAATGTGGAATCCATAAAAGTTTCAGCTCAGCCGCCGCACAAGGTCGACTCTGCTTTGAGCACAGAGCTCCTTTGTTGACCATTGTTTGCAAACAATAAAATGGAGTTGGACCCAGCCTGAAAGTGTGACTCTCTTCTTGAGGCAAATTGGAGTAGCCTCCAGGGGACGAAACTAGCAATTTATGCAACAGGTTGGACATTAGGAAAAAGTTCCTACCTGTCAGGATAGTCAAACACTGGAATAAATTGCCCAGGGAGGTTGTGGAATCTCCATCTCTGGAGATATTTCAGAGTAGGTTAGATAAATGTCTATCAGGGATGGTCTAGACAGTACTGGGTCCTGCCGTGAGGGCCGGGGCTGGACTCGATGACCTCTCGAGGTCCCTGCCAGTCCTAGTGTTCTGCGATTCTATGAAAACAGTTCTTGGGCAAGAAGTCTACAGGGTAGACTTAGCCCAGCAGGTGATTCCCTCTCTGCTAAGAGCCCGGCACCTAACAGGGAGCTGTCTCTTTAAGGGTTGTGTCTGGGTCACTGTTGCTGGGCAGATTTAGCCTCCACACCCAGAGGCTTCTGGAGCTGGGGGAGGTGGTTTGGGGTCAGAGTCCAAGGGCCAGGGCAGCTGCTTTGTTAAGGCCCTGGGCGAGCCTGGAGCCGGCTGGTGGTCCTCGCTCTGATGCCCTTTGCAGCAGGTAGGGATGGGGTCGGCCCTCTGCCAGGGCACACGGGCAGCTTCTGGCCGGGGGAAACTGGGAGGGGAAATTCCTTCTTCTCTGTGTTAACTGTGTGCTGGGAATGCTGCCTTGACTCTAGCCAAACTTCTAGTTACCGTCTCAGCTCGCGTGAGTCCTCCGCTCCGCTTCCCATGTGGCCACGGGGAAAGAGCCACTTCTCTTCGGCTGTTCTCGGGTGGCGTAGTCTCCTCTCCGTCTGTTCCCTGGTGAGCTAAGTGGCTGGTTAACCTGGGAGCTGGCTGGCTAGCAGTGGCCCGCAGCCACGGAAGGGGCGGCCTGGACTCCAGCAAGTGGAGAAATGGGTCAGACTCAGCCTATGGGGCAGGTCTGACGACCAGAGACACTCACTGAGACTGTGGTGAGCTAAATCTCAGCGTTGGGGCTCTCCCCGGTTTTCCTGCGCGTGTTCTGTGCGGACTGAGCTGCTCAGGGCTTTCTCGGGTGTGTGTACGTCACGACGGTGAAGGCAGTGTCTGCCGGTGATAAAACGGCTCTGTTCTGCCGTGAACGTTAGCTCGGGGGCTGTTTCTTTAGCCTGAGACTGTTCACTGCCAGGGCTGGATTACCCAATAGGCAGACTAAGCATGTGTTTAGGGCACCAGCAAAGCAGGGGCACCAAAAAAAAAAAAAAAGAGATTTTACGGTACAGTATGGTTTTTATTTTGAATTACACATGGGGGGGCACCATCATCTTTTCAGTGCGTAGGGCCTCGAAAGGTCTGAATCCGGCCCTGTATCCAGTGATGTCGTTCAATTCATTTCTTTAGTTCCTGTGCCGCCCTTGCTCAAACTCCTTACACACTGAACTCCGGGTCTCCAGACACTTTCTATGGGAGTTGGGGTGAATGTAGACGCGGAGAAGGGCAGTGAAGCCACCCCAGGTTACACCTGCACCAGGAACTTGGTGACTGGCAATGAGTGGCCCCTGGGAACCCCAGAGACTAGCAAGGATAAGGTGCCTCAGGGTTCCTTGCTGTGTTTAAAGTTACAGACGAACAAGCCTGCCCCCCTCCCCGAGACCTTTTCTGAGTGGTGGGTGGAATCTCGTTCTTCACCAGTTCTATCCCCGGCCTTTTCTTTCTTTTGAAAATAAACCTTTAGCTGTCACATGCTAAAGGACGGGCCCAGCGAGCTCTCTGGGGTCAGGTCTGAGGTATAAACTGGCCTGGGACTGCATCTGGCCCTTTGGGTCTGGGAGAACCTGTTCCGAGTTGGGGAGATGGGTTATAACCTCTCCCCTGTGTCGGGGGGGCTGGGTGGGGCACAGGGAACACTGGGGTGTCTGAGGGGAGCTGGGGGATGGGTTATAACCTCTCCCCTGTGTTGGGGGGGCTGGGTGGGGCACAGGGAGCACTGGGGTGTCTGAGGGGAGCTGGGGGGATGGGTTATAACCTCTCCCCTGTGTCGGGGGGGCTGGGTGGGGCACAGGGAACACTGGGGTGTCTGAGGGGAGGTGGGGGGATGGGTTATAACCTCTCCCCTGTGTCGGGGGGGCTGGGTGGGGCACAGGGAGCACTGGGGTGTCTGAGGGGAGCTGGGGGGATGGGTTATAACCTCTCCCCTGTGTCGGGGGGGCTGGGTGGGGCACAGGGAGCACTGGGGTATGTGAGGGGAGCTGGGGGGATGGGTTCTAACCTCTCCCCTGTGTCGGGGGGGCTGGGTGGGGCACAGGGAGCACTGGGGTATGTGAAGGGAGCTGGGGGGATGGGTTATAACCTCTCCCCTGTGTCGGGGGGGCTGGGTGGGGCACAGGGAGCACTGGGGTGTCTGAGGGGTGGTGGGGGGATGGGTTATAACCTCTCCCCTGTGTCGGGGGGCTGGGTGGGGCACAGGGAGCGCTGGGGTGTCTGAGGGAGATGGGGAGAATTCTTGCTGGCCAGGGGGCAGACAGAAGGGCTCGGTGGGGCTGGTTCGGTGCCTAATACCGACGGTCCCCCAAGCTGAGGCTGCAAGTGACCCTGTTTCTAAGCAAGTCCACATGCCACACTCTGGGCGGCTCTTCGTGCTGTCCGGGCAGGAGGGGGCACGGCACTCTCCAGACGCAGCTGGGGGCAAGGGGCTATTTATTCCTCCCTCCTGCAGAGGCCCCGAGCTTTGGGGGAGAACGGCGCACCCGGCATTCAGCACTACAGCCAGGAGGTCTCTGGGCGAGCAGCTACAGTTACAAACACAGGCCTTCTACGAGGAGCCCGGTGCAGCGGGTCTCTTGAGTGGCATGTTCCCCAAACTATGGTGCTCACTGGTTTCCAAGCTGTACTTGCAGCTAGTCTGGTGCCACTGGCTTGCCGGGTCTAGTGACCGGTGCAGCGGCTGCCACGGATGGAAGATCCGACCCTGTACGGTGGAGCAAGGCTGAGATGAGGATACTCACTCGGTCCAAGCACCCCATCAGCAGTTCTGTGTTCTTGGGGCTACCCAGCCTGTCTGACGCCCAGGAGACGCCCTCCCCCTGCCTCTGCTGGAACCAGAACTGATGAGAAGAAAGAGTAAAACTCCTTTCGACAAGGGAGACAGGATGAAGGCAGCACCCGAAGCCTGGCTTGGATGGACGGGAGGTGCGTCCATGAGCAGACCGAATGCGGAGCAGAGATTCCAAGGCTAAAACCGCCCTGCTCGCTGGGACCGAGAGAGCCGGGAAGCATTGCATGACGGGAAGTCCCTGCTGCAGAGGGGGAGGAATTCAAGCCCTCCCACCTCCCGCTCAGCAGTTAGTAGAGCAATGCCACTAATAAATCAATGATTGGAATTCAAAGTCGGGAAGCGCCCTAATTGCAGGGAGGAAGGGGCGCCGCCCACGGATGGGAATGGGCATTTCCCATTGTCGAGCCTGACACAGCAATCTGGCGTATTACCTCGAGCCGTCGGTTTACCCGTAAACAAATCCAGTGTTCTTCCTGCAACCACTGTTGCTCCCCACAGCCCTCCCCCCGGCTCAAGTAAAGAGTTAAGAACATCAGAGCAGATCAGACCAAAGGCCCACCCTGCCCAGGGTCCTGTCTGCCGGCAGTGGCCAGTGCCAGGTGCCCCAGAGGGAGGGAACAGGGGAGGGATCACTTGATGATTATCTGTTCTATCACCCATTCCCAGCCTCTGACACACACAGGCTAAGAACATCATCCCTGGCCATCCTGGCTAGTAGCCTTTGATAAACCTGTCCTCCACGAATTCATCTAGTTCTTTTTTGAATCTAGTTAAATTCTTGGTCTTCACGGCATCCTCTGGCAAGGAGTTCCACAGGTTGAGTGTGTGTTGCATGAAGAAAAACGTCCTCTGTTTTGTTTTAAACCGGCTACCTATTAATTTCATTGGGTGACCCCTCGTTCTTGTGTTACGGGAACAAGTCAAGAACTTTTCCTTATTCACTTTCTCCACACCAGTCATGATTGTACAGACCTCTATCCTATCCCACCTTCGTCTCCTCTTTCCTCAGCTGAAAAGTCCCCGTCTTTTTCATCTCTGTTTTCTGATGCCTGGATCTGCATCTGGTCAGTGGAGATTTCATCTTCCCCTGACGAATCATGCTGGATTCTCTGCTTCTCTTCAGCACACCAGACCCCCCACTACCACTGTGAGAGCGTCACAGAATGGACAGAACACCCCCCCCCCACCACCACCCCGCTTGCAATAGCCTTCCAGCTGTGACTTGTGTGGCCAGTTGCGGTTTTCTACACCTGACTTTTGCAATCTGATTTAAGCTCAGTTTAATATTATAACCCTTTGTTTGCCTTTCCCGGTATGGTTCAAACCTGCCACTAAATAATGTTAATCGCATTGCTCCTCTCCTGCCCACCGTAGCTGTTCTTGGCTTCCGCATTCGCTCTACAGCAACACTCCTCATACTGAAACTAAAGATCCCTGCAGTGCCCCCGAATCCTAGAATCGCAGAGCCCCAGGGCGGGCAGAGACCTCAGGAGTCACCAAGTCCAGCCCCCTGCCCAAAGCAGGACGGACCCCAACTCAATCAGCCCAGCCAGGGCTTGGTCAAGCCGGGACTGAAACACCCCTAGGGATGGAGATTCCCCCCCCTCCCTAGGGAACTCATCCCAATTTACAGAGGGGTAGATGACTCTGGCTTTCAACTTCCACGTCCCCCCTAGGCTCTGGCACTGTGTGGCTCCCTGGGACAAAACCAATCACGCCTCCAGCACCCACGGTGCCTCTGCGATGCTGCAGAGGATGCTGCAGGAATGGGGCACAGCTACAGTTTTCACACTGGGCTCCCCGCGTGCACCTCCGCCCCACACCCTGGTGTGTTTACAGCCCATGCACACGCGTGTGTCTCTCTTGTCTGTCCCACGAGGCTCTCGAGGGACTACCGTTTGTGCACGCCCGACCTGAGGGCCCGCAAAGGCAGGTTGCATCACCGCAATATCCGGCAGCCTCCTTCCTACTAGAAAGCCAGAATTTCATCAGCTCGGCGCCTCCCTCGCTCGCACCTGCTGGGCCGTGGGAAGTTGTTACTCCAGGAGCATTCCCGGCAGGCGTGAGGGAGGGAGCTGCCCAGCTGATGAAATTCAGGCTTTCTAGTACAAAGGAGGCTGTCGGGAGGAACCGTGCGGCAATATGGGCATGGCCCAAAGTGCCTCTCACTTCCGCTCCCCGGGGTCAGCATTCTAGAAGAGCAACACCTAGGAGGCCTGCTAAAGTCGTTACACCTAACAAATGCTGTCAGTGTATCTCTCTGTGAAGAAAGGCATGGAAGGGAGCCCAGTCAGACTTGAAAACACACTGGCCATGGTGAAATGTTGTATTAACAGTATGTAAGGATTTGTGGGTATGAACTGAGTTTATGCTGGGGGCCGACGGGCTAAGCAGCAGTTGGGCAGAAAAAGACGTGGGGGTTCCAGTGGATGAGAAGCTGAAGATGAGTCACCAAGGGGCCCTTGTAGCCAAGAAGGCTAATGGCACATTGAGCTGCAGTATTTCCCTTTATTTGGCATGGGTGAGGCCCCACTACAGAAGGGATGTGGGCGCATTGGAGAGGGCCCAGCGGAGGGCGACCAAAATGATTCGGGGCTGGAGCACAGGACCCATGAGGAGAGGCTGAGGGAGTTGGGTTTGTTCAGTCTGCAGAAGCGAAGAGTGAGGGGGGATTTGAGAGCAGCCTGCAACCACCTGAAGGGGGGCTCCAGAGAGGCTGGAGAGAGGCTGTTCTCAGTGGGGGCAGACGGCAGAACGAGGAGCAATGGGCTCACGTTGCAGTGGAGGAGGTCCGGGTTGGCTATAAGGAAAAACTATTTCCCTAGGCGGGTGGGGAAGCGCTGGGCTGGGTTCCCTAGGGAGGGGGTGGGATCTCCATCTCTAGGTGTTTATGTCCCGGCTTGACCAAGCCCTGGCTGGGATGGTTGAGTTGGGATTGGTCCTGCCTTGGGCAGGGGGCTGGACTCGATGACTCCCACGATCTTTTCAAATCGTGGGTTAGAGTTAGATGTTTGTATGAAAAGGCAGAACAGGCGAGTCTGTGCTCCTGATGTCTTTTCCCGCACTTCATCAATAGTTGGCAGGGGAGAGTTCAGTACGAGTGTTAATCAGCAGGTCCCAAGACCTGGCAGGGAATTTCGCCACTTTGCCTAGAGGCGCTGAACGAGAGCAGCCGGGGGAGGAAATAACCGTCTATCGGCGTAACTCCTACGGGTGGGAGACCAGCTTTTGACCCACTCACACATCTCTGCCAAGCCCACAGCTTCTCTCGCTCAGCTCCTCGCACGTCGATGGCCACAATTGGACAGTCTGGAGATGCTGCATTTCTGCCAAGAGGTGGCTCTCAGAGACCATCTGCTGAGCAAAGATTGCTCCATGTGGTGACAACCAGAGAAGGTAATTGCTGACTGCATTGCCTTCCACCCGTCGGGCTTTTCTGTGGGTCGAAATCGTCTGCAGGTGTCTTCATCTGCCAGACAAACCAGTTTGTGGTGCATTGTACTGTGAAGGAGACACGAGTCTATCTCTCTACCTGTCCCTTGTCCACAACACAAATGGAAATATAGGTCCATATCGCTGTCGTTCTCCATGTTTTGGGGTGGGAGAGGTGTGGTTATATTGTATAATGGGCACGAGGGCAGCAGAGGGTGGGTGGGGGGGGCGGCTATACTGTATAATGGGCACTAGGGCAGCAGAGGGTGGGGGGGGAAGGGGCAGCTATACTGTATAATGGGCACTAGGGCGGCAGAGGGTGGGGGTGGGGAAGGGGCGGCTATACTGTATAATGGGCACGAGGGCAGCAGAGGGTGGGGTGGGGAGGGGCGGCTATACTGTATAATGGGCACTAGGGGGGCAGAGGGTGGGGTGGGGAGGGGCGGCTATACTGTATAATGGGCACTAGGGGGGCAGAGGGTGGGGGTGGGGAAGGGGCGGCTATACTGTATAATGGGCACTAGGGCAGCAGAGGGTGGGGTGGGGAGGGGCGGCTATACTGTATAATGGGCACTAGGGGGGCAGAGGGTGGGGGTGGGGAAGGGGCGGCTATACTGTATAATGGGCACGAGGGCAGCAGAGGGTGGGTGGGGGGGCGGCTATATTGTATAATGGGCACGAGGGCAGCAGAGGGTGGGTGGGGGGGCAGCTATACTGTATAATGGGCACTAGGGCAGCAGAGGGTGGGGGGGGAAGGGGCAGCTATACTGTATAATGGGCACTAGGGCGGCAGAGGGTGGGGGTGGGGAGGGGCGGCTATACTGTATAATGGGCACTAGGGGGGCAGAGGGTGGGGGTGGGGAAGGGGCGGCTATACTGTATAATGGGCACTAGGGCAACAGAGGGTGGGGTGGGGAGGGGCGGCTATACTGTATAATGGGCACTAGGGGGGCAGAGGGTGGGGTGGGGAGGGGCGGCTATACTGTATAATGGGCACTAGGGCAGCAGAGGGTGGGGGGGGCGGCTATACTGTATAATGGGCACTAGGGGGGCAGAGGGTGGGGGTGGGGAAGGGGCGGCTATACTGTATAATGGGCACTAGGGGGCAGAGGGTGGGGTGGGGAAGGGGCGGCTATACTGTATAATGGGCACTAGGGCGGCAGAGGGTGGGGGTGGGGAAGGGGCGGCTATACTGTATAATGGGCACTAGGGGGCAGAGGGTGGGGTGGGGAAGGGGCGGCTATACTGTATAATGGGCACTAGGGCAGCAGAGGGTGGGGTGGGGAAGGTGGCGGCTATACTGTATAATGGGCACTAGGGCAGCAGAGGGTGGGGCGGGGGAGGGGCGGCTATACTGTATAATGGGCACTAGGGGGGCAGAGGGTGGGGGTGGGGAAGGGGCGGTTATACTGTATAATGGGCACTAGGGCAGCAGAAGCTGGGGTGGGGAGGGGCGGCTATACTGTATAATGGGCACTAGGGGGGCAGAGGGTGGGGTGGGGAGGGGCGGCTATACTGTATAATGGGCACTAGGGCGGCAGAGGGTGGGGGGGGAAGGTGCGGCTATACTATATAATGGGCACTAGGGCAGCAGAGGGTGGGGTGGGGAAGGGGCGGCTATACTGTATAATGGGCACTAGGGGGGCAGAGGGTGGGGTGGGGAAGGGGCGGCTATACTGTATAATGGGCACGAGGGCAGCAGAGAGTGGGGTGGGGAAGGGGCGGCTATACTGTATAATGGGCACAAGGGCTGCGGCGGGGGGGGGGGCATACACAGAGGTAGGGACTCACCTTACCACAGTTACACTGAAGCTCTTGGACCCAAACCTACATGGAAAAGCATCAGCTACTCCCATCCCCTTGGGCACTCACCCCCCCAATTTTACCATTTTCTACAGTACAGGGGAGTGTGCAGAATAAGCTCATCGCATTGACACCCTCCCTCCGTGTGGCGCAGGACCTCCTGCCCTGAGGTATGAGTCCCACACGACGGTTTAGAGAAAGGAAAAACAAACAATTTATTCGCCACGAGAGATGGCTTTTAAGTGATTCTAAGTGTGAGGAAACACATCAAAGCAGGTGACCTCGCAAATAAAAAACCCCACAAATTCAGCTTGTTGCAGTGAGCACGATGGACATGAACAGCTGATTCCTGTGTCGGTGACGGCACGAGCCGGCCGCCGATTCTGAAGACATGAGCTGCATTACTGTTACAGTTTGGGGTTCTCAGCTCTTCACTGACAGGTTCGAAAATTTCTTAGCCTAGGCCCACGTTTCCCCCGGTTCAATGACTGTTCCTCGAGTTTCTTGCAGTCCTCTTGGGTGGGGAATTAGTGAAAAAGAATAGACAATGTCATTCCCCTGTCTTATCTAGGTTTTACTTGTGGCCAGAACCCTTCGTTTCCAAGCCTGGTTCCCATGCCAGTGAGGGAAAAAACCGATAGCCTAAGTCGGAGGCCGGAGACATCTGGTCTCCTCACATGTTCTGATACAGTCACAGTAGCTATTCCTTGGGCCTTGTCTCCGCTACACAGGGCCTGCCTTTCCCCAAGCAGCCGCCTTACTGCTCCTGCAGGGACCACTGCAAGGCCCACAGTCTCTCTTCGGCATCTCAGATCGCTCCCAGGAAGATCTCACGTCTCTCCTATAGTCCATCGGTCTCCTTCCGCTGGGGCACTGGTGTCAGGGGCTGATCACTGATGTCACCAGAGCCTTCTGCAAAGACAACCTTCACGGAGCCTGGGTCCATCACTCTTCCCTCCAGAGCTCACTCCCCATCCATCCACAATCCCCTTGTATCCGGGACAACCATCTCTGCCCGCGTTCTCCACCATGTGTGTGGGTCGGACTCAGCGGGCTGCCACCTCCTGCTGACGAGTCTGAGAATGAGCTCAGTTCTGCACCAGAGCACCCTCTTTGTAACTTGGTTTCATGATTTGTACCTTAGGCAGTATTCCTTTGCTAAGCGTGCTTGGGGAGTACACTCAGGACTGGGGAGCAAACGTGCACTTGGGCAGGCCTTTGACCGGCGTAAGAGGGAACAGCTCTGGGTCCCTAGGCCGTCGGGCTAGAGGAGAGCTGGCTGGGGCCTCTCTATCGTTAGCTAAGGAGTGGCCGAGGACAAGCCTTCATGCGTCGCCAGATGGGGATGTCTGTAAATGCTTGTGTGAGTGCAGGGATGGGAGCAGCTTGCAGCTTCCACAAGATCACGGTGAGCAAGGGACGCAGAAGGCTCAGCGGTGCCCGATTCCAGCTTGCACCCTGGGCAGTTCTCTCACTACGCTCCTGCAAGTCACTAATGGGTTTGTGCGTCGGCAGTGGAGGGATTGGAAGCCAACACCCTACGGAAACCAGCGCCTGGAGCATGTACCTTAACAGGCGGAGCTGCAGCATGGGGACTGCGGGGAGCGGGTCACACCGCAAAGGAGGCTGTTTCTGGCAAGGGCTCCCTTGAATTCAGGGTCTCCTTTGGAGAGCTGAGTTCTCCAAAGTCATGTCGGGTGTGGCCAAGACTGGAGCTCCCCTGGTTCAGTCTCCGACACTCGCCCGTCCCACTCTCTGAGGGGGAATTAATTCTGCCAGGATAAGAATTTCAGAAAAACTTGCTCAGAGGCAGAATCTCTTCCTGGCCTTCCAGCCCTGGTGGCTGGCTCGTGACCTGACGTATGAGTGTTTGTGTTTGTGGTGGCGGTCCCCATTGCGGGAGGGGCGTAGGGTCTAGTGGGGGGGAGGAAGGGAATCAGAACTCCTGGTATATAACCCTGGTATTTCCAGGGGAGCGCAGCCCAGTGGTGAAATCAGGGGGGATGAAAACCCCAGACACCTAGATCCATTTTCTATCTCTTCATAGCGGTGTGGGGTCTAGGTGGTGCAGGCCAGAGGTATCAGCCAAGTGTCCTGGATTCTGATCCCCACAGTGCAGAAAACTCAGAGATGGGGCTTGAAAGCGCAGAGAACCTCACTGACACTGCCCCTCCCCCTCAACACACACCTTTCCCACCTCCGCGCCCGGGGCTCAACGCCTCACACTCGTCCCACCCCCAAATCAACACAACTCACAGCGGTTGCTTTGCAGGCAGCAGGTTTTATAGAACTTATGGGGCACAGGGAGTTACAGAACGAAGGACAACGGTGAAGAATGATGTAGAGGACAATGAGAAACAAGAGATAATTGTAAGGAACACAAATACAACCCAAAGTGAATAAAAACACCAGCGGGGGGGGGGGGGAGGGGCGGCTATACTGTATAATGGGCACTAGGGGGGCAGAGGGTGGGTGGGGAAGGGGTGGCTATACTGTATAATGGGCACTAGGGGGGCAGAGGGTGGGTGGGGAAGGGGCGGCTATACTGTATAATGGGCACTAGGGGGGCAGAGGGTGGGGTGGGGAAGGGGTGGCTATACTGTATAATGGGCACTAGGGGGGCAGAGGGTGGGGGGGAGGGGCGGCTATACTGTATAATGGGCACTAGGGGGCAGAGGGTGGGGCGGGGGAGGGGCGGCTATACTGTATAATGGGCACTAGGGCAGCAGAGGGGGGGTGAGGAAGAGGCGTCCATACTGTATAATGGGCACTAGGGCAGCAGAGGGGGGGTGAGGAAGAGGCATCCATACTGTATAATGGGCACTAGAAGCAGAAGCGGGTGAAGGATGGAAAACTCTAAATTAGCTGGTTCAAGTGCAGAGGCCTGGTCGGAGTTGAGTGCCGTGCGAGGTGTGGAAGGGGCAGAGTGGTACCAGAGGGGGCAGCTGGTGCCCTTGAATGCCCTCTGTGCACACAATGAGCATTTCGTCTACTCCTCAATTTCTACAGGGAACCCGTTGCAGCACCTCAGGACTATTATTGCGGAAAGGCATTTCCCGGTGTAAGGGCCGCAGGGAGGGTCAAATGTGCACTCGGTGATGGGGAAGAAACCTGTGCTTCTATACCAGCCATTACCCAGGTGAATCCCTCCCCCACGGCAGACGTTCAAGATCTCGTGGATGGGGGCATGGATGAAGATGTGTTTCGGTTTCCCATACAGTCCTCGGTAGTGCATCATCCTGTCGCAGTAGCTATCCTGGTTGGGGAAGGAGGTCTTTGGATAGTCCCAGTGGTCCCACAGGAAATACTTGAATGGTGGGAAACATGAGTGCCTGCTGGCCATGGCCATGCCTATCACTGGATCGACCTGCCGTGGAAAGAGAGGTGAGGAGACGGATGGAGAGAACATGAGGAAAGGATCTGCTTTTTCCATGGAACCTCTAGGGCATCCTTAGCGAGATATTGCTTGCACATTCATAATCCGCTGATCATCATTGTCAGGGGCAAACAGACATAACAACATTGTATGAAGAGCTGTAAGGTTTCACTGCCTAGAATTGCTGATAGCAGATGCCTCCACTACAAGGTTATTTCAAAACAAGTTACGTTGCAATAATAAGTCCCAAAATAACTATTTCGAAATAGCAAGTGCTCACTACAGGGATACCTCGAAATGAGTCCCAGGCAGGCTCCCTTAATGCGGATGCGCTACCTCGACTTAGCGCCCCCGGACACCCGGGGGAGTAATTACTTTGATTCTGGGGTGTCATTATTTCGAAATAACAGAAGTTGAGCATCCACAGGAATCTTATTTGATATAGCAATTTTGAAATAGGCGTTATTCCTCATAGAACACGTGGTGATTATTTCGCTGCAGCAGGCCTGGTCATAGGAAATAATTTTGAAATATCGGACTTCTGTGTGGACGCTCACCTAGGTGTTTCGAAATAAGGGGAGTTATTTCGAAATCATGCTGTAGGGTAGACAGGCCCTTAGAGACTATCCGGACTATGTCTTAGTTAAGTGCTCATCCTCTGACAAGAAGGAGGGGGGGGTGAAAATCTGCATGGTGACTATGTGTTTCCCCTTCCTCAGATGGTCCATACACAGCAGCAGTATCTGCTATTGACCCTCGCCCAAAGACAGGGGGCAAATAAGATTTCTCTTCTCCCCGTCTCTCTGCTCAAGGTCTCACCAATGCCTAGCGGGCATGGAACAAAACGTTTAATTTGCTCCATTTATATGTTAGATTGCATTTGCTTCTATTTCCTATTCTGACCGTAATGTCTCATTAGGTATAAAACAACAGATGGTCTGGTAGCACTTTATAGACGAACAAAACATGTTGATGGGATCACGAGGTTTCGTTCCACTTTTCAAATCACACTCTGACAGATCTCCAGGTAGCTGTCTTGTCACAAACCAGCTCTACAAGCCAGATCCACAGGGAAACATTGGAATTAGAGCTCATCCGCAAATTCAGTTCACGTGCTAATGGACTCAGTCATGAGGAAAGTTGGTTGGGACGTGACCAAATTAACAGCCATAGAAGGTGCAAGCAGATCTCTGCCTTCCTGACGTGGGAATCTATCTATTGACTTTGATTTTCATCTGCTTCGGTTTAAGTGCCCATTTTTCAGATATTTTCTGATACTCTGTCTCCCACCCCCGTAACTTTTCCTTCCCTCCCCCTTCCCCTCTCCTATTTCTTTCAACTGTACACATCCCAAACTCATAACTCCAGTCATCTGAAGAAGTGGGTTGTGCCTACGAAAGCTTGTGACCTCATCGACATATTTTGTTAGTCTATGAAGTGCTACCAGACCATTTGTTGTTTTTTACTGGAACAGACTAACTCGGCTGCCCCTTGAAGCTTTCATGTGGTATAGTCACTGCAATCTTTCTCTCCGTAGTTAATAAACCCGGCTAAAGTTGCATCAAAACCGGCCTCTTTGAACTGGAGTGTTGGAGAAGCGTTATGTCAGAACCACCACCCCCACCCCCACCCCACCCGACATCATCACCTTCCCATGATCCCTCTCACGCTGCTCTGCCCCACAACCTCACTCGTTATCCCTGTCTAATTGGGCCAGGTTCTTCACAGACCCACACTGAGCTCCGCCCTGCACAATGCACCATTCCCGGCTCGGGGGGGAACAAGAGGCCAGGAGCCCCGGCTTTCCTCCCTCACCTCCTCCACTGGTCCCTGCTGCCTCCCAGAAACAAACTCTGCTTCCAACCCCAGAGGACACTGCTCTCTCCCTTGTCCGAGGCGCTAGGATCTCCTGCGACTTACCCACGCCCTTGTGTCTTCGCTGTCGCGGGAGCGGTGCCTCTGCTCTGCCGAGCTGAACCTCGTCTAGCTCCGCTGTCCCGTCTGGGGTTATATAGAGCCCAGCCAGGCAGGGGTGTGGGCGGGGAAATGCAATAAACATGCCAGGGAGGGGTCAGCACAATGCTGGACAGCTGATCATGAAGAGCAGGGGCCCAGCAGGCAGGGTGTGGGTGGGGAAGGAACAGCCGGCGTGCTGCCCAACCCTTGGGCTCCACAGACACAGCAGACGCGAGTGGCCCTGCCAGCAGGTGAAGGTGCGATTGCAGTGCAACAGGCACGCCGGCTTCCATTGGCCCAGCACGGGGAGTAATGGCGGACGCACAGAGCCTCCTGTGAGGGACTTGGAGAACATCCAGGCCCACTTGTCCCCAGGGCTGTTGTTTCCCGTGCTAGCGAGACTCAAGGGGAGATGGGGACCTCCCCCCAGGATGCAGTCGCACCTTCGTTTCCTGTGTAGACGGGTCCTGAGTCCTGGCCCACTGGCATGTTCCTCATCCAGCCTTAGCCGAGAAGCTCACAGCTCTGACAGTGCCCAGAGATCTCTGTTTTCCATCACAATGGCCAGGGTCAGACCAAAGGGCCCATCCTTCCTCACCCACAGCTCTGCTGGCACCCCTTAGTCCCGGTCCCCATGTCCTCCTATCTCAGCCCTGGGCTCCCCCAAAACCAGAGCTCCGCCAGTGCCTCACAATCCCAACCCACAGCTCCTCTATCTCAGCCCTGAGCGCCCCCCGTGTCACAGCTCTGTGGGAGCCCCCCAGCCTGACCTGAGACACCATCCCAGGTGCCTAAAGGAACTGGATGCCTGGGGAGAAGTGAAGAACCAGGCCTGGAAGTTGCTTGGGTGATGTGTATGTGGCTGTGTGGGCAGCTGAGAGGTGAGCATAGGGGAGAGGTTAGGAGCTCACTTCTCACAAACCCCACTCTTCCGGCAAGAGTGGACTCACATTACCCAAGAGCCGGAGCTGGTGCCTGAGTCTCTCGGCTCGGGAGCCACGGGCCGATGGGCTAGCGTGGCCAGGGGGCAGAGGCGATCTGTGTGTGGGGGGGAGGGGGAACTTGGTGTCCCATGGGCTCCCCTGACCTCTGCCAAGATCTGCTGTTGGGAATGTCGGTAATTACACAAGGAGAGCGGGAGCAAGAGGAGATAATGAGAGAGGCGGTCGGATGAGTGGTGCGAATGATTTCCTGCTGGGAGAAGAGCCAGGCCTTCGTTGTCAAAGGGAACAGGTCGGGTTGCGTTGGACTTTTGGCTTCTCCCCTTCGGCTCTGGGCAGGGGAAGAAAGGGGGTTGTGAAATGAGACGCGGAGAGGAACGTGCACAGATACACACACACAGACACATGGGACAACACCAGAGAGAGGCAAGGCTCCAGGCGACCCAGCCAGGAGAGACGAACATGGCCACGAAACAGACGGGTGTCGATAATAGATACACATGCAGGAAACAACACCAGAGAGAGACAAGACTCCAGGGGACCAAGTCACGAGGGAGGCACATGCCCACCAAACAGATGGGTGGCGATAAAAGATACACACATAGACGCACACACAAGGAGGTTTTGCGAGATGGCCCCTTCCCCCAAAACGCAAACGCACCCACCGGAAAGGTTGCACGGGTCATGCAAATGGCGCACAAGCAAGGGAAGCAAATGCAGGGAACACTGGCCAGCCCCAGCGTGGGACGTGGGAGGAGGTGGCACCCAGGAGCAAGCGTTTGAGGAGGGGACGACAATGGAAAGGTGCTTAGATTGGTCCCCCATGTCTCCATCAATACAATGAAACTAACTCCACTTCCATCAACTCTGCTTCTGCTGCTTGAGCCAGGCGCAGGCGACGGGGGTGCTGGGCATTGGTACCCACGCTGCTTTCGCTCCATCTGTTCACCCCACGGACCCCCAGTTGTGTCCGTGCCGTCGTCGGCGTCTCTCAAGGCTGGCAGCTCGACAGCAGCACGGGCGGTGGCTATTGGTGTAATTCCTCAGACGCCACATGGCTCACAGGGCCACCGGGGCTAGTCCTATGCAAATTGGGGACTTTTACAGCTTCTGACCTAGCCAGTGTCCTAGTTTCGCTCAGGAGGCCAATGTCCTAGTTTCACTCAAGAAGCTAATGTCCTAGTTTTCCTGGGACAGGCCTTCGCTCCTTCAGCTTCATCTGCTTTGCATTGTCAGCTCAGTTTCTTATTTCCGCCGGAGCGTGGGGACCAATACAGAAGTGGGGCTCAGTCCCCTGGGTTTTCTTCCTGGCTCTGAGAGGGCAGGGGGTGAAGAGTTTTGAGCTGGGTCCTTTTTCCGGAGGAGGAAGTGATTGTGGAATCATAGTTCTCTGAAAACACTGCATGTGGCGTGGCTGTCAAAAGCGTTAGCCACATCTTGGGAGCCATTAGGGAAGAGGCATCTTACCAGACAAAGGTCACATCATGCCACACCATAAATCCACAGGGTGCGCACACCAGGGATACGTCTCACTGTTCTGGTCACCGCTGATCAACAAAGCTATATTAGATGCAGAAAAGTACAGAGAGGGCCAACAAAAGGTGTTAGGGGCTTCCAACGTGCAGTCAGTCAAAAGTCTGGGACTACGCGACTTGGAAAAGAGTGGACGGAGGAGTGAGTGACTGAGAATGGTGAATGGCGGGCAGAAAGTGGATAGGGAAGTGTGATTTACCTCTTCTCATAACACAAGAACCAGGGTCACCCAGTGAAATGAAGAGGTAGCAGGTTGAAAATGAAAGGAAACACTTCTTCAGTCAAAGCACGGTCAACGTGAGGATCATAAGAACATAGGAACGGTCAGACTGGGTCAGACCAAGGGTACGTCTACACTGTACCTGTAGCTCAGATGGGCGAATGAGCTAGAGGGACCTAGAGCTGGGCCCCATGTGGCCTGTCTTACGATGAACTGACCACAGGAAGTCGCCAGCTGCCCACACCTGACGGGAAGGACTGGAGCTCTGCCTGCTGGACTGGATCTTACCGCTTGCGTAGTCCTCACGCTGGCAGCTAAGCCAGGCATTAATCCTTCCCTGCTGGACGAATGTGATTCATTGAAGGAAGAAGGACTTCCATTGGCTGCTGTCGGGTGTCCCTGCCGGTTTGGAAGGGGAGAGACGCGCCCTTGGAAGGTTAATAAGGACGGAAGAACAGAAGAGCATCTGGGTATGTCTACACTACAGCACTAATTCGAACTAACTTAATTCGAATTAGTTAATTCGAACTAAGCTAATTCGAACTAGCGCATCTAGACCTAAAATCTAATTCGAATTAGCGTTTTGCAAATTCCAACTAGCATGTCCACACTGAGTGAACCCTGAACCGAAGTTAAGGCTGGCCGGAACGGCTGCCGGCAGGGCATCAGGTTAGGACTTAGAGCGTGGAGCTGCTGCCTCAGGCTAGCCGAGGGCTGTGCTTAAAGGGACCCGACCCCCACCCCGGACAGACAGTTCTCAGGGTTCCCCGCTTGCTTGTCTACCTCGATGGGGGACAGCAAAGCAGTCCTGTCTTGGAGTGCCCTGAGTGCCCACACTCGGCACATCACAGCACTCGGCCATCAGTCCGGCTGCACTTGCCGCAGGCTGCCATCCCGGGGGGTCAATCGGGGGGCTGTCAGGATCCAGGAGGCCCTGCAGGAGAGGAGCCCGCAGAGCCACCCCAGTCCTCCCCATCGGGGGCTCGTGCCCCATTCCTCCCTCACCTCCTTCCACTTACCCCTCCCAGCCCCCCTTCCTGATGTAAAAAATAAAGGACACATGTGTTCAAAAATAGAAACTCTCTTTATTTAACAAAACTGGGTGGGGGGGATTAACCTCTGGGGAGACTGGGAAAAGGAGGTGGGAGAGGGGAAGAGAGAGGGTGGGAGAGGGGAGGTGGAAACCTGGGAGGAGGGAGCTGGAAGGGGGAAGCCAGGGGAAGAAGGAGGAGGGGAAGTATAAAACTATGGTACGCCATATCTTCAGTACTGTGTAGAGATGTGATCTCCTCACCCCAGAAAAGATATTTTGGCCTTGGAAAGGGTTCAGAAAAGGGCAACTAAAATGATCAGGGGTTTGGAACAGGTCCCATATGAAGAGAAGCTAAAGAGACTGGGACTTTTCAGCTCAGAAAAGAGGAGACTGAGGGGGGATATGACAGAGGTCTATAAAAGCATGAGTGTTGTGGAGAGGGTGAATAAAGAAAAATTATTCATTAGTTCCCGTAATATAAGGACTAGAGGACACCAAATGAAATGAATGGGTAGCAGGCTTCAAACTAATAAAAGAAAGTTCTTCTTAACAAAGCAAATATTCAACCTGTGGAACTCCTTGCCACAGGAGGCTGTGAAGGTGAGAACTATAACAGAGTTTAAAGGGAAGTTAGATAAAGTCATGGAGGTTGGGTCCATGGAGTGCTATTAGCCAGGGGGTAGGAACGGTGTCCCTGGCCTCTGTTTGTGGAAGGCTGGAGATGGATGGCACGAGACAAATTGCTTGGTCATGGTCTTTGGTCCATCCCCTCCGGGGTACCTGGTGTTGGCCGCTGTCGGCAGACAGGCTACTGGGCGAGATGGACCTTTGTTCTGACCCAGTACGGCCGTTCTTATGTTCTTATGTTCTAAGCTCAGGGTCGGGGGTCTCACTGGACCCCCTTGATTTTCATGCAACCCTGCTCCTGGGTTTGCATGTGGCCTCTGGTGGCCAGGCTGGCAGCTATCCTGCCCTAGACAGCCACTTTCCTGTGCCTAATGCGGAGGTCGTGGACGTTGGAGGCCTCCCCCCAAACCTGGATGAGGTCCATGATCTCCGCACTAGACCAGGCGGGCGCCCGCCTCTTGCGGCCCCAGGCAGGCTCCTGGGAGCCGCCAGCCTGGTCCTGGGAAGAGGGGGAGGGCTGGGTGGCCGCGGGTGGCTGGCTCGTGCCATGCCAGGTGCAGGGTCTGCTGGCTGGGTGCTGGCAGGCTTGCACCTGGCACGGGCACCGTAGCCAGACCGTGGCCCTTTAAGGGCTCCGGGGCCGGGAGGGGGGCAGAAGAGTTTCCCTGGTTGTGCCCAGAGTGGCCACCAGGGCAAGCTGGGAAGGGCTAGCGTCCCACTAGTTCGAATTAAGTGGCTACACAGCCCTTAATTCGAACTACTTAATTCGAACTAGGCGTTAGTCCTCGTGGAATGAGGTTTACCTAGTTCAAATTAAGTTCGAACTAGCGGTTTGCATGTGTAGCGCCTATGAAAGTTAATTCGAACTAACAGCTGTTAGTTCGAATTAACTTTGTAGTGTAGACATACCCTCTGAGTGGCCAGACAGGGTCAGAACAAAGGCCCATCGGGTACGTCTAGACTCCAGGCTTTTGTCGACAGACGTTCAGTTGACAGATACTGTCCACAAAGCTTCTGTCGACAAAGAGCGTCTAGACGACATCCAGTTCTGTCGACAAAGGAAGCCGCTTTGTCGACATGACAATGTAGACACAAAGGACAGTGTAGATGCAATTACGCCTTCTATCAACAGAACTCTGTCGACAAAAGGCGTTATTTCTCGTAGAATGAGGTTTACCGCCGTCGACAAAACTGCCGAGTTCTGTCCATGTTATGTTGACAGAACTCAGCGGCAGTGTAGTCGCAGATATAGTTTTGTCGACAAAAGTCCACTTTCGTCGACAAAACCATGTCTAGACACACCCATCCAGCCCAGGGTCCTGTCTGCGTCCAGGGAACGGGTCGGCCGACAGTGGCCAATGCCAGGTGCCCCGGAGGATGTGAACAAAACAGGGAATCATCCAGTGAGCCCTCCCCTGTCGCCCATTCCCAGCTTCTGACAAACAGAGGCCAGGGACACCTGGCTAATAGCCATTGATGGACCCAACCTCCGTGAATTTATCTAGTTCTTTTTTGAACTATTCCTAAGTCCTAGACTCTGCAACATCCTCTGGCGAGGAGTTCCGCAGGATGTCTGTGCTGTGTGAAGAAGTACTTCCTTGTGTTTGTTTGAAACCTGCTCCTTACTGATTTCTTTGAGAGAGACTGACCGATGTTTTAAACCTGCCACCTATTAATTTCATTCCCACAAGGGAGAGACTGACTGATGAGCATCCTAAATGATTTCCTCTAGGGACTAAAACCCAGGCTGGCTGTTCAGAAAGGGAACAGCTTGGGTCGGCAGATGAATCAGGCACGTTGGCTGGCTCCCTGCCTTGCTGGCTGGGCCGATTGATGGTGCTGATTAGAGCACATGACAAAGACAGAATGAAACAAAGAGCCAGGAGGTTAAACCGGACCCACTCTGGTGAGCTTGTGACCATCGGGAGAAAGGAAAATGTGCACTTCTGTGCCGTAGGGTTACACTGGGATGTAGGAGTCCACAGGAGTAGTTGTGCAGGAAACTTTTCTGTCTCTATCCAGCCATCCCCAGGTATGCAGTGAAAGAAATTGCACATGATGGGGAAGGATAAGTGGTGTGTGTGTGTGTGTGTGTGTGTGTATGAATTATTTCCTGTTGGGACAGAAGCCAGGTTTGAGTTTTCTAAGGGATCTGGTCAGGTTGGGTTGGAGTTTTGCTTTGGTGCCCCGAGGCAAGGGAAGGAATGTGGGGTGTGGAAGGAGACACTTAGAGAAACGCACCCAGACGCGCATACGCACATGAGACACAAGCACAGGAAACACCACCAGTAACTGACAAGACTACAAGGATACGTCTAGACCACCGCTTTCTATCGGAAAGAGGTACGAAAATGGCTCTCCGTAATGTGCGTACCTTATTCCAATCGCTTTGTCGGAAGAGGCTGTTCCGAAATTTGTCCCGTCTGCACTGGGCCAAATTTTGGAAAAACCTCCTCTTTCAGAACAGCCCTTCTTACTGATGGAATGAGGAAGACAGAGCTTCCCGCATCTACTCTTCCGCACAAAATGTCGGAAGAGCAGACGCATTCCCTGGACAAAGCGGAGTTTTTCCAGGATCCCAGAAAAACTCCGTAGTCTAGACATCGCCTGAATGACCCAACCAGGAGGAGAAAGAACCACATACAAGTTACACACGCACACACGGGAGGAGGAAGAGCAGGGCAGTGAGACGGACCATTCCCTCAAATCACACACACGCGAGGTGGGCATGGCAGGCAGGGGCAAGGAACACAAATGCAGGGAACACACATGCGAGCCTAGCACAGGACGTGGGAGGATGTGACTCACGCCAGCAGGAGTTTGGGGGGGGGGGTCCTTTCTTGAGCGGGGAAGGACCATCGTAAGGCCTGGCTTGGTTCCATCAGTAGAAAGGGAGACACTCCACCTCCATCTGCTGTGCTTCTGGCCTAGTTTCACACAAGAAGTCACCTTGGTCCCAAAAAGTCCTTTGTGTGCAGCAGCTGTACGTTGGCCAGCTCAGCTCTTGGCCTGATGGGGATCCGGGGCCTGGTGGAGCGTGTGGTGGGGGGCGGTCAGGACTCCTGGCCGTGGTGTGGGAACAATGTCTGGAGTGGAGGTGCTAAGCGGCACCCCCCGTTGTAGCTCTCTGTGCCCCTTACCGCCTCTTGGAGCTGGCACTGCTTTGGTCAGGGGGCTGGACTGCTGGCTCCTAGGTCTCTGCCAGCCCTAGGGCTCTAGGATTCCATGACTGCCAGCTGGGACCCTATGTGTGTGGGGGGTGTGGCCAGGATCCTGGGCCCGGTGGTTGGGCAGGGCCTTGTGTGCGAGGCCTGGTGGCATGGCCAATGGCCAAGTGGGATCCAAGGCTGGTCGGCGAGATGTTCCTGTGGGGACACCAGCCAAGCAGGACCCAGAGATGGTCTCCAAGACCTTCCTACGGGGACAGCGGCCGAGTGGGACCCAGAGATGGTCGCCAAGACCTTCCTACGGGGACAGCGGCCGAGTGGGACCCAGAGATGGTCGCCAAGACCTTCCTACGGGGACAGCGGCCGAGTGGGACCCAGAGATGGTCGCCAAGACCTTCCTAAGGGGACAGCGGCCGAGTGGGACCCAGAGATGGTCGCCAAGACCTTCCTACGGGGACAGCGGCCGAGTGGGACCCAGAGATGGTCGCCAAGACCTTCCTACGGGGACAGCGGCCGCGTGGGACCCAGAGATGGTCGCCAAGACCTTCGTACGGGGACAGCGGCCGAGTGGGACCCAGAGATGGTCGCCAAGACCTTCCTATGGGGACAGCGGCCGAGTGGGACCCAGAGATGGTCGCCAAGACCTTCGTACGGGGACAGCGGCCGAGTGGGACCCAGAGATGGTCGCCAAGACCTTCGTACGGGGACAGCGGCCGAGTGGGAGCCAGAGATGGTCGCCAAGATCTTCGTAGGGGGACAGCGGCCGAGTGGGACCCAGAGATGGTCACCAGGACCCTTTCTGGGGGGACAACAGCAAGGTGGGACCTGAGGCAGGAAGCGGAGTTTTGGAGAGCGGCAGGGTCAGCAGCCAGGACCGGGTGTGTGGAGACAGCCACTGAGCTGGATGCGGATCTGGAAGCAGAGCTTCCAGGGAACAGCAGGCCGGGGTCCTGGGCAGCACAGAATCCTAGAACGGGAAGGGATCTCTCGAGGTCATCGAGTCCCATCTCCTGCCCTTGTGGCAGGACCAAGCACTGTCTGGATCATCCCTGAGAGGTGTCTGTCCAACCTGCTCTTCAATATCTCCAGGGATGGAAATTCCACAACCTCCCCGGGCAACTTAGTCCAGTGTTTCACCACCCGGACAGGCAGGAAGTTTTTCCTAATGTCCAACCTAAACCTCCCTTGCTGCAGTTTCAGCCCATTGCTTCTTGTCCTGTCCTCAGAGGCCACGGAGAACAATTTTCTCCCTCCTCTTTGTGACACCCTTCTAGATACTTGAAAACTACTCTCATGTCCCCTCTCAGTCTTCTCCTTTCCAAACAAAACAAGCCCAATTCTTCCAGTCGTCCCTCGTTGCCCATGTTCTCTAGACCTTTCATCATTTTTGCCGGGGCATGTGGATACCACAAACTTGGGGATGCTGCAGCACCCTCAGAACTCCAGATTCTTGTGCCTAGGGCTCCTGGTTCCATTGCTGACTCTCAGCGGGGAAAGGGCGCAGTGGTTCTGAGTAAGGTGAGCTGGGAGACAGGGCTGTGGAGTTGTGGAGAAAATCATTTAAGGGGGCTGGGCCCGTAGGCCAAAAGGGCCATAGAGAAGTCCACCAGGAGTCTAGAGTGGCTGGGAGGAAGCCAGCCAATCAGAGGCCAGGAGGGACTATATGTGGAACTCCTCGCCAGAGGCTTCTGTCCAGTCTGGGAACACACGTCCATGTTGTTTATTGGATGGAAGGTCACTCCGGATAGTCTCGTGAAGAGCGTGAAAGGCAAAATCTTTGCCAGAATGGGCTAAGATGCTCACTCCCCCAGTGCCGCCCAGCATAGGCAGCATTCTGGTTAGTGGGGGAGCCGGGGACGGGGGCCTGGTTGCAGAATGTGGCATTAGAGCAGCCTGAGAGTGCAGGGCTGGAACTGCCCCGCTTGTTGGTCTGGCTCCAGGAACCTTGCTGCCAGGATGTAACGTCCTGGGTTCAAATCCCTGCTGGGCGCCATGTTCTCCAGAGAGCCATCTTGCACCTAGACGGGTCTGGAGACAGAGCAGCAGGAGGTGGTGGGCCAAGGAGTCCAGCCCGGGGGTGGACAACAAAGTCCTGCGGGGAGGAGCGCAAGATGTTGGGATGGAGAATGGGACTGAGATAGAGAGAAGGTTCTGGTTTGGGACAAAAGGAGTTGGGGGTGTAGTCCAGAGTCCGGCACCTGCCTCCCAAATGCTCCATTGCCCCCTTGGCACACTGGTCTGGTTGGGGAATTGGTTTGGAATCTCCAGCCCCACAGAAACTAGAGCCCCTGGTGTCTGTCACCGGCTGACCCTGCCCTGAGCGGAGATTTGGGGGCTGGCACAGAGCTGGGATCCCCCAGCTCAGTTTCTGACACAAGCCAGCCCCAGTTCCTGCAGGAGAAGGAATTCTTGCCCCCGCCCCCAAAGGGAATTAGGGTAAAACTGGCTCGGAGGAATTTTCCTCCTGACCTTGCCCAGTTCACGACCGGTCCCTGCCCTGAAGCATGAAGGTTTATGGCTCTTGAGTGATGTCTGCTTTTGGGGAGCCTTTGCGGATTAGCACCAGTCTGTTTGGAGGTCCAGTGGACTAGCATCTGGGAACTGGGCCCTTGTTGCTAGCAGAAGAGAGGGGCCGAGTGGGTCCAAACAGGTGGATACGGTTCACGACACGATATTCTGTTTTCCGCTCTAGTGGGCGAGAGGGGTCTGGTAGGTTTGAAAAGGGCCAGCCAGAGAATCCAAAACTCCTGCATTGTGTCCCTAGCAGGAGGCAAAGACGGAAAGCAAAGAGAACCGCTCTGGAAAAGCCACCCGGCATTCCCAGCGCGCCAGTGACTCATCCCCTTTCTCTGCCCAGAATAACACAAGGGCTCTGTGCCAGGGATCGGGTTTTCTTGAGTGCTGAGAGCACCTGGAATTGCAAAACACGGAGAGATGGGGGAAAGGCGCATAAATAACGACCGATGAGGAATAACCGTGACTCGTGGTAAACGTGAGGCCGATCCGGGATCAGGCTGGACACCGGAAGGGAGAAACTGTCAGGTTCAATAAATTAATGAAGGGACAGGTGTTTTGATGGCCTCTAAGTGGCAGGCAAGAAGCCGGAGGCGTGGCCGTTGGGGAAGGGACAAGGGGGCAGGAGGAAGCTGCCATATTATGACGGACCGGGCCAGGTCTTGGCATAGCTCAGGGCGAATTGCTCAAATTCGGGGCTGTCTCTAGCCCCCCGACTGGAGACCTTCCCAAATAGGCCACAAACCAGTCCCACAGAGCGCGTCAGCTGCCTGCCTGAAGCCTCACGAGCAAAACCGCTCCGACACCCCAGCTATATCCGCGCCCCAGATGGCCCCGGGCCTCCTACACAGGTGAGGGGTCTTAGAACCCAACCTCACCTTCCCCGAACGAGTTCTGTCCGGTTCTAGGAAACCAGCCACAGATCCCAGGTCAATTTACCCTCTGGACCTTCCCCACAAATCACGCTGAGCCGATCCTTTAGAATCTACAATCTAAAGGTTTATTACTACAAGAAAAAAAGCCTGAGGGTAAGATTGTTAAAGAATCACACATTACATGTATCGAATCTCCCCGTTCTCGATGCAGGCTCTAGCAGAGATGTTATAACTGCTGGCTTAAAAATCTTTGTTGCACATCCTATGCCAGGATGGGTCCACAGTTCTTCCCGGCTCGTGATTCCCTGCGAGGCTGCATCTGGGGTCAGGAGCAGATCTGAAGACCAAGATGGAGTCGGCCACATGGCCTATTTATACCTCCTTCCTGGTCTCCTCTTGGCTGCAGCAGGTCACTTGGCCCGTGGCCTGTCCCTTTGTCCCCTGCTGGTAGCCCCTAGGTATGAGTCCCCGTTCTTGAGGTGTGTCCTTGGCTATTGTTCCAGAGCTTTCCTCATTAGCATGTCAATAGGCAAACATTCCTGGCCCGTTACTCAACCACATGCAGAGAAATATTCAGTACTCATGCAAAGTACATGCTCATAACTTCACACACAGACATTACACGATCACATGAATAGCATATAGAGAATTGGGAGAAAGTAAGCTTCTATTTGACACCTCACATGGCCCCCTTTGTGCCACTTTTGAGGCCAACACCCCCCCATGGGTGCAGCAGTGATCTGGCTGCTTCCCTAAAACTCAGTAACGTGACACACGTCCTCCACCTTCCCGGTGCTGGGCCCTAGATGTGCTTCACATGGTCCACGGGGAGCCCCTTCCAGCAGGCGAGGATGACTGTGCACGGTAGTGCATCTCGGCGTAGGCCTGGCTGGTGGCACTGAGGGCGCAGAGGGTGAAGTGGAAGGGTGCCACGCTGTGGCGCTGGTTGGGCAGGCCGGGCGTCCCGCCCAGGCTGCAAATGCTGTTGATGGAGCCCACGGGCGCGTGGATGAAGGTGTTGGAGTCCTGGCCGGACAGGTCCCGGCGCTGCATCATGGCCTGGCAGTAGGTGCCATTGGGGGCCTCGCTCCTGGGGTAGTTCCAGTGCCGCAGGAGGAATCTGTCTTTCTGCTCGTTCCAGGGATGCTTGTTGGCCAGGGCCAGCCCAGCCCCCAGCAGGATGAGGGGCAGTAGGAGCGTGGACCAGGGACCTTTCAGAGCCATGGCTGTGTCTGGATGGGCCTGCAGTGGGGAGGGGGGGGTAGATGGACGGAGACAGCACCAGAGAGGTTGTGAAGACCAGGAGTGGAACAGGGTTCAGAAAAGACCCAGCGAAATTCATGGAGGTTGGGTCCATCAATGGCTGGGCAGGGAGGGTCCCTGGTCTCTGTGTGTCAGGGCTGGGAATGGGCGAGAAGGGAGGGGTCACTGGATGGTTCCCTGGTCTGTTCCCTCCCTCTGGGCACCCGGCACTGGCCACTTGTAACTTGATTTTATAATTTGTACCTTAAGCGGTATTCCTTTGCTCGGCGTGCTTGGGGAGTGCGCTGAGGGACTGGGAGGAGGGACTGGGTAGCAAACACGCACTTGGGCAGGCCTTTGACCGACGTAAGAGGGAACAGCTCTGGGTCCCTAGGCCGTCGGGCTAGAGGAGAGCTGGCTGGGGCCTCTCTATCGTTAGCCAAGGAGTGGCCGAGGACAAGCCTTCGTGCATCGCCAGATGGGGATGTCCCCGCCTGTGTAAATGCTTGTGTGAGTGCAGGGATGGGAGCAGCTTGCAGCTTCCCACAACATCACAGTGAGCAAAAGGCAGAAGGCTCGGCAGTGCCTGGTTCCAGCTTGCACCCTGGGCAGTTCTCTCACTACGCTCCTGCAAGGCGTAATGGGTTTGTGCATCGGCAGTGGGGGATTGGAAGCCGAGGCCCTATGGAAATTAGACCCCAGAGCACGTACCTTAACAGGCGGAGCTGCCGCATGGGGACTGCGGGGAGGGATTCATGCCACAGAGGAGGCTGTTTCTGGCAAGGGCCCAGCTGAACTCGGTTTCTCCTTTGGAGAGCTCAGCTCTCCGCAGTCATGTGGGGGTGGCCGAGACTGGGCTCCCTCTGGCTCAGTCTCCGACACTCGCCCGTCCCACTCTCTGCGGGGCAATTAATTCTGCCAGTATAAGAATTTCAGAAAAACTTGCTCAGAGGCAAAGTCTCTCCCTGGCCTTCCGCCCTTGGTGGCTGGCTCGTGACCAGAAGCAGGAATGTTTGTGTTTGTGGTGGTGGTCCCCATACTGGGAGGGGTGCAGGCTCTAGTGGGTTAGCGCAAGTGGGGAAGGGCATTAAAACTCCTTGTATCTTAGCCTGGCACTTCCCGGGGAGCGCAGCCCAGTGGTGAAATCAGGGTGGATGAAAATCCAGGACACCAGGGTCCATTTCCCATCTCTTCATAGCGGTGTGGGGGCTAGGTGGTGTGGGCCAGAGGTATCAGCCAAGTGTCCTGGATTCTGATCCCCACAGTGCAGAAAACTCAGAGATGGGGCTTGAAAGCGCAGAGAACCTCTCAGAACCACCACGCCCAACCTTTCCCTCACACGGTCCCGGTACTCAGTGTTTCACGCTCCTCCTGTCCCCAAATTAACACAACATGACAACGGCTGCTTTGCAGGGAGAAGATTTTAAGGAACTTATGGGGCACAAGGAGTTACAGAACGAAGAAAAATGGTGAAGAATGATGTAGAGGACAATGAGAAATAACAGATAATTGTGAGGAACATGAATACAACCCAGAGTGAACAAAAAACACCAGCAGAGTGAAACACTAGCATAGCAGAGTGTGGGGCAGGGAAGAGGCGGCTATACTATATAATGGGCACTGGGGGCAGAAATGGGGGAAGGATGGAAAACTCTAAATAAGCTGATTGAAGTGCAGAGGCCTTTGAGGAGCTGAGTGTTGTGTGTTGTGTGGAAGGGGGAGAGTAGTACTAGAGGGGGCAGCTGGTGCCCTTGAGTGCCCTCTGTGCACACAATGAGCATTTTGTCTACTCCTGAATATCTACAGGGAACCCGTTGCAGCATCTCAGAACTATTTTTGTGGAAAACCAGGACCCGGTGTAAGGGCCATGTGGTGGGTGGAATGTGCACTTGGTGATAGTGAAGAAACCTGTGCTCTCATACCAGCCTCCACCAAGGTATTTCCCTCCCCCACGGCAGACATTCAAGATCTTGTCGATGGGGGCATGGATGAAGATGTGTTTCGGCTTCCCATACAGTCCTCGGTAGTGCATCATCCTGTCGCAGTAGCTGTCCTGGTTGGGGAATGAGGTCTTTGGATAGTCCCAGTGGTCCCGCAGGAAATACTCGAATGGTGGGAAACATGAGTGCCTGCTGGCCATGGCCATGCCTATCACTGGATCGACCTGCCGTGGAAAGAGAGGTGAGGAGACGGATGGAGAGAACATGAGGAAAGGATCTGCTTTTTCCATGGAACCTCTAGGGCATCCTTAGCGAGATATTGCTTGCACATTCATAATCCGCTGATCATCATTGTCAGGGGCAAACAGACATAACAACATTGTATGAAGAGCTGTAAGGTTTCACTGCCTAGAATTGCTGATAGCAGATTCCAGATGTAGAAAAGGAGACACAAAGCACTCCCTGAGAGACAAAAGCAGCCATCTGCTCAGTCAGGTCTCTAAAGCTATGTCTCCACTACAAGGTTATTTCAAAACCAGTTATTTGAATGAATAAGTCCCAAAATAACTATTTTTGAAATAGCACATCCTCACTACAGGGATACCTCAAAATGAGTCCCCAGGCAGGCTCCCTTAATGCAGATGCCCTACATTGACTTAGAGCCCCCGGAAGCCGGGGGAGTAATTGCTTTGAATGACTCTGGGGAGTCGTTATTTTGAAATAACAGCAGCTGAGCATCCACACGAATCTTATTTTGCAATAGCAATTTTAAAACAGGCATTATTCCTCATGGAATTTGTGGTGATTGTTTCTCTACAGCAAGCCTGTTAACTGGAAATAATTTCGAAATAAGGGACTTGCTGTGTTGATGCTTGCCTTGTTGTTTCAGAGTAAGGGGAGTTCTTTCAAAATCATGCTGTAGTGTGGACACCATCTGGGCTATGGTTTAGCTAAGTGCGAGAAGGAGGGGGTGGGAGAAAATCTACATGACTGTGTGTTTCCCCTCCCTCAGATGGTCCATACACAGCAGTATTGACTTTTGCTCAAAGACAGGGGCCCGTAAGATTTATTTTCTCCCCGTCTTTCTGCTCACAGTCTCACCAATGCCTAGTGGACGTGGAAAAAAAGCTTTAACTTGCTGCTTTTAGGTATTAGATTGCATTTTTCTTCTATTTCCTATGTAGCCAATTCTGACTGTAATGCCTCATTAGCTATAGTCACTGAAATCTTTCTCTCGGTAGTTAATAAACCCGGCTAAAGTTGCATCAAAACCAGCCTCTTTGAACTGGAGTGTTGGAGAAGCGTTATGTCAGAACCGCCCCCGCCGGACATCCTCGACTTCTCCTGACCCCTTTCACCTTGCTCTGCCCCACCAGCTTGCTGGTTATCCCTGTCCGACTGGGCCAGGTTCTTCACGGACCCACACTGAGATCCACCCTGCACAATGCACCATTCCCCACTCAGGGAGGGAACGAGAGGCCAGGAGCCCCGGCTTTCAGCCCTCACCTCCTATGACCACTGGTCCCTGCTGCCTCTCAGAAACAAACTCTGCTTCCAGCCCCAGAGGACACTGCTCTCTCCCTTGTCCGAGGCGCTAGGATCTCCTGCGACTTACCCACGCCCTTGTGTCTTCGCTGTCGCGGGAGCGGTGCCTCTGCTCTGCCGAGCTGAACCTCGTCTAGCTCCACTGTCCCGTCTGGGGTTATATAGAGCCCAGCCAGGCAGGGGTGTGGGCGGGGAAATGCAATAAACATGCCAGGGAGGGGTCAGCACAATGCTGGACAGCTGATCATTAAGAGCAGGGGCCCAGCAGGCAGGGTGTGGGTGGGGAAGTAACAGCCGGCGTGCTGCCCAACCCTTGGGCTCCACAGACACAGCAGAGGCGAGTGGCCCTGCCAGGAAGCAAAGGTGCGATTGTAGTGTGATGGGCGATGCCGTGCCGGCTTCCGTTGGCCCAGCACGGGGAGTAATGGCGGACGCACAGAGCCTCCTGTGAGGGACTCGGGGAAGCTCCGGGCCCACTCGTCCCCAGGGCTGTTGTTTCCTGTGCTAGTGAGAGTCAAGGGGAGATGGGGACCTCTCCCCACGATGCAGTCGCGCCTTCATTTCCTGTGTAGACGGGTCCTGTGTCCTGGCCCACTGGCATGTTCCTCATCCAGCACTAGCCCAGAAACTCCCAGCTCTGCCAGGGCTTGGAGGTCTCTGCTATCCTTCAGAACGGCCAGGGTCAGACCAAAGGGCCCATCTTTCCTCACGCACAGCTCTGCTGGTGCCCCTCAGTCCTCCTATCTCAGCCCTGGGCTCCCCCAAAAACAGAGCTCCACCAGTGCCCTGCAATCCCAACCTGCAGCTCCTCTATCTCAGCCCTGAGCACCCCCATGTCACAGCTCTCTGGGTGCCCCCCAGCCTGGCCTGAGACACCCTCCAAGGTGCCTAAAGGAACTGGATGCGCTGGGGAGAAGTGAAGAACCAGGCCTGGAAGTCGCTCGGGTGATGTGTAGGTGGCCGTGCAGGCAGCAGAGCGGTGAGCGCAGAGGAGAGGTTAGGAGCTCACGCAGCCGGTAGCCACGGACCGATGGGCTACTGTGGGCAGGGGGCAAAGGTGATGTGTGTGGGGAGGGGGGGAGACTTGGTGTCCCACGTGCTCCCCTGACCTCTGCCAAGGTCTGCTGTTGGGAATGTCGGTCTCTCAGGAAAGAGATCTTGGAGTTATCGTGGACAGTTCTCTGAAAATTTCCACACAGTGTGCAGCGGCGGTCAAAATGGGAAATAGGATGCTAGGAATTATTAAGAAAGGGATAGAAAATAAGACCCAGAATATCTTACTGCCCCTGTATAAATCTATGGTACGCTCACATCTTGAATACTGCGTACAGATGTGGTCTCCTCACCTCAAAAAAGATATTTTGGCCTTGGAAAGGGTTCAGAAAAGGGCAACTAAAATGATTAGGGGTTTGGAACGGGTCCCATATGAGGAGAGGTTAAAGCGACTGGGACTTTTCAGTTTAGAAAAGAGGAGACTGAGGGGGGATATGATAGAGGTATATAAAATCATGAGTGGTGTGGAGAGGGCCAATAAAGAGAAGTTATTTATTAGTTCCCTAAATAGCAGAACTAGAGGACACCAAATGAAATTAATGGGTAGCAGGTTTAAAACTAATAAAAGAAAGTTCTTCTTCACACAGCGTGTAGTCAGCCTGTGGAACTCCTTGCCAGAGGAGGCTGTGAAGGCTAGGACTATAATAGAGTTTAAAGAGAAGCTAGATAATTTCATGGAGGTTAGGTCCATAAAAGGCTATTAGCCAGGTAATAAAATGGTGTCCTTGGCCTCTGTTTGTCAGAGGCTGGAGAGGGATGGCAGGAGACAAATCGCTTGATCATTGTCTTCGGTCCACCCTCTCTGGGGCACCTGGTGCTGGCCACTGTCGGCAGACAGGCTACTGGGCTAGATGGACCTTTGGTCTGACCCAGTATGGCCATTCTTATGTTCTTATTACATGTGGAGAGCGGCAGCAGGTGGAGATAATGAGAGAGAAGCTGTCGGATGAGTGGTGCGAATGATTTCCTGCTGGGAGAAGAGCCAGGCCTTCGTTGTCAAAGGGAACAGGTCGGGTTGCGTTGGAGTTTTGGCTTCTCCCCTTCGGCTCTGGGCAGGGGAAGGAAGGTGGTTGTGGAATGAGACGCGGAGAGGAACGTGCACAGATACACACACACGCAGGTGACAACACCAGAGAGAGACAAAGGCTCCAGGGGACCCAGCCAGGAGGGAAAAACATGCCCACCAAACAGATAGGTGTCGATAAAAGATACACAAACAGACACAGACACGAGACAACACCAGAGAGAGGCAAGGCTCTGAGGGACCCAGCTACGAGGGAGGCACCGTGCCCACCAAACAGAGCGGTATCTATAAAGATACACACATAGGGTATGTCTAGACTACATGGCTCCGTTGACGGAGCCATGTAGATGAGTTTACTAGACATAGGAAAATGAAGCAGCGATTTAAATAATCGCTGCTTCATTTACATCAGAATGGCTGCCACGCTGTGCCGATCAGCTATTTGTCACAGTACAGCACAGTACAGCACAGCACAGCACAGTAGTCTGGACACGCTGCGGTTGACAAGGGAAGTCTTTGTCAACTGTTCCGGTAAACCTCATTTCACGGGGCATAATGGTGTGGTCGACAGAGGCTTCCCTTGTCGACCACGGCCCGTCCAGACTGCCCTGCTGTGCCGCCAAATAGCTGATCGGCACAGCGCGGCAGCCATTTTGACGTAAATGAAGCGGCGATTATTTAAATCATCGCTTCATTTTCCTATGTCTCGTAAACTCATCTAATGGCTCCATCAACGGAGCCATGTAGTCTAGACGTACCCCTGGACACACAGACAAGGAGGCCTTGCGAGATGGCCCCTTCCCCCAAAGCACAAACGCACCCACCAGAAAGGTAGCATGCAAGAGGTGCACAAGCAAGGGAAGAGAATGCCGGGAACACAGACTAGCCCTAGCGTGGGACATGGAAGGAGGTGGCGCACAGGAGCGAGCATTTGGGGAAGCACCGACAGTGGAAAGTACTTAGATTGGTCCGCTATGTCTCCGTCAATACGACAGAACTAACTCCACTTCCATCAACTCTGCTTCTACTGCTTCACCCAGACCGAGGCGACATTGGTACCCATGCTGCTTTCTCTCCATCCGTTCATCCCCATGGACACCCGGTTGTGTCCGTGCCGTTGTCGGCGTCTCTCAAGGCTGGCAGCTCAACAGAAGCATGGGCGGTGGCTATTGCCAAGATCGTGCTCGGCTGGTGTAATTCTTCAGATGCCACGGGGCCACCAGGAGCTATTCCTATGCAAATTGGGGACTTTTTCAGCTTCTGACCTGGCCAATGTCCTAGTTTCACTCAGGAGGCCAATGTCCTTGTTTCCTGGGAAAGGCCTTCGCTCCTTCAGCTTCGTCCACTTTGCATCGTCAGCTCAGCTTCTTATTTCCGCTGGGGCGTGGGGACCAAAACAGAAGTGGGGCTCAGGCCTGGGTTCCCTTCCTGGCTCTGAGAGGGTAGGGGGTGAAGAGTTTTGAGCTGGGTCCTATTTCCGGAGGAGGAAGTGATTGTGGAATCATCGTTCTCTGAAAACGCTGCATGTGGCGTGGCTGTCAAAAGCGTTAGCTGTGTGTTGGGAGCCATTAGGGAAGGGACAGGTTATCAGACAAAGATTGCATCATGCCATGCCATAAATCCACAGGGTGTCCGCACCTGGGATACTTCTTACTACTCTGGTCGCCATTGATCAACAAAGCTATATTAGATGCAGAAAAGTACAGAGAGGGCCAACAAAAGGTGTTAGGGGCTTCCAGTGTGCAGTCAGTCAAAAGTCTGGGACTACGCGACTTGGAAAAGAGTGGACGGAGGAGTGAGTGACTGAGAATGGTGAATGGCGGGCAGAAAGTGGATAGGGAAGTGTGATTTACCTCTTCTCATAACACAAGAACCAGGGTCACCCAGTGAAATGAAGAGGTAGCAGGTTGAAAATGAAAGGAAACACTTCTTCAGTCAAAGCACAGTCAACGTGAGGATCATAAGAACATAGGAACGGTCAGACTGGGTCAGACCAAGGGTGCGCCTACACTGCACCTGTAACTCGAAATAAGCCATGCAATTTGAGCTAGGCAAATTGTGTAGTTTATTTTGAGTCAATTTCGAAATACTTATTTTGTAAATTGGTTCCAAATTTCTAAATAACTCGCTATTCTGAAACGTCCCTTACTCCTTGTAGAACGAGGTTTACAGGGACGTAGGAATAGCAAGCCCATTATATTTCTAAATAACGGGCGCACCGTAAAGATAGCTATTTTGGGGTACCGGAGGAATCCCCAAATAGCATCGCAGTGTAGATGTAGCCCAAAGGTCCATCTAGCTCTTCTGACAGTGGCCAATGGCACAGTCGTGTTCCTAGAACTTTCCGTGAAGACGAGAAGTGAAAATTGGGTTCAGAAAGATAATTTCGTGGCGGATAGGTCCGCCCGTGCTTGGTAGCCAAGATGACTGGTGGTGCCACCTCCTTAGTTGCCCCTAAGCCGCTGGCTGCCAGAAATAGGAATGGGCCCCAAGGGACTGGAGCCCTTGAGAATTGTCCTCGTGTGTTTATTCCCTCTGAAGCCCCTGGCTCCAGTGGCTGTGGGAAGACAGGACGTTGGGACTGACAGACTGATGGCCTGTCTGGGCTGTTCCCCACTCTGGCACTTGGAGTGCAGAACGTGAGAGCCTGCAAGGGACCTTCAAAATACCTTCTTTGTGTGCTTAACCCCCGCTCCCCCAAGGTTGCAGATTCTCTGGCGTTGGGAGGGACCTGCCACCACCCGAGTGCAAACCCCCTTCTTCTTCACCCGAGGAAGATTCACTTGGGAACCTCTTCTTGTGGGGTTACACAAGCTCTTCTACCGCAAGGGGGCATGGGAAAAACCCCAAACAACCTGCAATCTCCGATCGCTGAGCTCTCAGTCTCTGGCCTGCGCACACAGACCTCCTGCACCTTCCCGCACACGAGGGTCAGACCGCAGCCCCAGGACACATGGACTCCTGGAACGGCAACGCTGTTACCACAGGAAGGGTATGTCAACACTACAGCACTAATTCGAACTAACTTAATTCGAATTAGTTAATTCGAACTAAGCTAATTCGAATTAGCGCATCTAGACCTAAAAACTAGTTCGAATTAGCGTTTTGCTAATTCCAACTAGCATGTCCACATTGAGTGGACCCTGAACCGAAGTTAAGGCTGGCCGGAACCAGTGCCGGCAGGGCATCAGGTTAGGACTTAGAGCGTGGAGCTGCTGCCTCAGGCTAGCCGAGGGCTGTGCTTAAAGGGACCCGACCCCCGCCCCGGACAGACAGTTCTCAGGGTTCCCCGCTTGCTTGTCTAACTCGATGAGGGACAGCAAAGCAGTCCTGTCTTGGAGTGCCCTGAGTGCCCACCCTCGGCACATCACAGCACTCGGCCATCAGCCCGGCTGCACTTGCCGCAGGCTGCAATCCGGGGGTGTCAATCGGGGGGCTGTCAGGATCCAGGAGGCCCTGCAGGAGAGCTTCCACCCCGAGGAGCCCGCAGAGCCACCCCAGTCCTCCCCATCGGGGGCTCGTGCCCCATTCCTCCCTCACCTCCTTCCACTTACCCCTCCCTAGCCCCCCTTCCTGATGTAAAAAATAAAGGACACGTGTTCAAAAATAGAAACTCTCTTTATTTAACAAAACTGGGGGGGGGGGATTAACCTCTGGGGAGACTGGGAAAAGGAGGTGGGAGAGGGGAAGAGAGAGGGTGGGAGAGGGGAGGTGGAAACCTGGGAGGAGGGAGCTGGAAGGGGGAAGCCAGGGGAAGAAGGAGGAGGGGAAGTATCAAACTATGGTACGCCATATCTTCAGTACTGTGTCCAGATGTGATCTCCTCACCCCAGAAAAGATATTTTGGCCTTGGAAAGGGTTCAAAAAAGGGCAACTAAAAGGATTAGGGGTTTGGAACAGGTCCCATATGAAGAGAGGCAAAAGAGACTGGGACTTTTCAGTTTGGAAAAGAGGAGACTGAGGGGGGGTATGATAGAGGTCTATAAAATCATGAGTGGTGTGGAGAGGGTGAATAAAGAAACGTTCTTCATTAGTTCCCATAATATAAGGACTAGAGCCATGGAGGTTGGGTCCATGGAGTGCTATTAGCCAGGGGGTAGGAACGGTGTCCCTGGCCTCTGTTTGTGGAAGGCTGGAGATGGATGGCACGAGACAAATGGCTTGGTCATTGTCTTCGGTCCATCCCCTCTGGGGTACCTGGTGTTGGTCGCTGTTGGCAGACAGGCTACTGGGCTAGATGGACCTTTGGTCTGACCCAGTACGGCCGTTCTTATGTTCTTATGTTCTAAGCTCAGGGTCGGGCGTCTCACTGGACCACCTTGATTTTCATGCAAACCTGCTCCTGGGTCTGCATGTGGCCTTTGGTGGCCAGGCTGGCAGCTATCCTGCCCTAGACGGCCACTTTCCTGTGCCTAGTGCGGAGGTCGTGGACGTTGGAGGCCTCCCCCCAAACCTGGATGAGGTCCACGATCTCCACACTAGACCAGGCGGGCGCCTGCCTTTTGAGGGCCCGGGCAGGCTCCTGGAAGCCGCCAGCCTGGTCCTGGGAAGAGGGGGAGGGCTGGGTGGCGGCGGGTGGCTGGCTCGTGCCGTGCCAGGTGCAGGGTCTGCTGGCTGGGTGCTGGCAGGCTTGCAACTGGCACAAGCACTGTAGCCAGACCGTGGCCCTTTAAGGGCTCCGGGGCCGGGAGGGGGGCAGAAGAGTTTCCCTGGTTGTGCCCAGAGTGGCCATCAGGGCAAGCTGGGAAGGGCTAGCCTCCCACTAGTTCGAATTAAGTGGCTACACAGCCCTTAATCTGAACTACTTAATTCGAACTAGGTGTTAGTCCTCGTAGAATGAGGTTTACCTAGTTCGAATTAAGCGCTCCGCTAGTTCGAATTAAGTTCGAACTAGCGGTTTGCATGTGTAGCGCCTATGAAAGTTAATTCGAACTAACGGCTGTTAGTTTGAATTAACTTTGTAGTGTAGACATACCCGAGGAGACGGGATTACCAATTTTTTTTTTGAGATTAAACTTCCCCTACACATAGGAAAGTCTTATTTACCCCTTCACGTGACCAAGGAACCAGGGGTCATCCACTGAGATTAATGCTCCACACACGTGAAACAAAGACAGCGCTGCCCCAACCAACACACAGCCAAGGGGTGCAACTTGTAACCGGAGGATGTTGTGGATACCAAAACCTCCGTTTGAGTGTCCCTGAAGGGCTCAGTGCAAGACGATGGGACTGGGTGAGAGGGGATGGATCTTTCGCTGGGTGCCCCGTTCAGAAGCGCCTGGCATCGGCCACGCTTAGAAGACGGGTGAGTGAGCTAGAGGGACCCAGAGCTGGACCCCACGAACGGGCGACCTGAGCACAGGAAGACGCCAGCTGCCCACACCCGACGGGAAGGACTGGAGCTCTGCCCGCTGGACCGGATCTTACTGCTCACGTAGTCCTCACGCTGGCAGCTAAGCCAGGCATTAGTCTTTCCCTGCCGGACGAACATGATTCCTTTGAAGGAAGGACTCCCATTGGCTGCTGTCGGGTGTCTCTCCTGGTTTGGAAGGGGAGAGACGCGCCCTTGGACGGTTAATAAGGAAGGAAGAACGTAAGAGCATCAGAGCGGCCAGACTGGGTCAGAACAAAGGCCCCCCAGCCCAGGGTCCTGTCTGCGTCCAGGGAACGGGTCGGCCGACAGTGGCCAATGCCAGGTGCCCCGGAGGATGTGAACAAAACAGGGAATCATCCAGTGAGCCCTCCCCTGTCGCCCATTCCCAGCTTCTGACAAACAGAGGCCAGGGACACCTGGCTAATAGCCATTGATGGACCCAACCTCCGTGAATTTATCTAGTTCTTTTTTGAACTATGCCTAAGTCCTAGACTCTGCAACATCCTCTGGCGAGGAGTTCCGCAGATGTCTGCGCTGTGTGAAGAAGTACTTCCTTGTGTTTGTTTGAAACCTGCTCCTTACTGATTTCCTTTGAGAGAGACTGACTGATGTTTTAAACCTGCCACCTATTAATTTCATTCCCACAAGGGAGAGACTGACTGATGAGCATCCTAAATGATTTCCTCTAGGGACTAAAACCCAGGCTGGCTGTTCAGAAAGGGAACAGCTTGGGTCGGCAGATGAATCAGGCACGTTGGCTGGCTCCCTGCCTTGCTGGCTGGGCCGATTGATGGTGCTGATTAGAGCACATGACAAAGACAGAACAAAACAAAGAGCCAGGAGGTTAAACCGGACCCACTCTGGTTTGCTTGCGGCCATCAGTAGAATGGAAAATGTGCACTTCCGTTCCATAGGGTTAGATGAGTCCACACGGGTAGTTGTGCTGGAAACTTTTCTCTCTCTATCCAGCCATCCCCAGGCATGCAGTGAAAGAAATTGCATGTGATGGCAAAGGACAAGCGGTGTGTGTGTGTGTGTGTGTGTGTGTGTGAGAGAGAGAGAGACAGAGAGTGGCAGAGAGTGGTATACATTATTTCCTGTTGGGGTAGAGGCCAGGTTTGAGTTTTCAAAGGAAACAGCTCAGGTTGTGCTGGAGTTTTGCTTTCCTGCCCCGAGGCAAGGGAAGGAATGTGGGGTGTGGAAGGAGCCACTCAGAGAAATGCACCCAGACGTGCATACGCACACGAGACACAAGCACAGGAAACACCACCAGAAATGGACAGGACTCCGAGGCTACGTCTAGACTGCCACTTTCTGTCGGAAGCAGGTACCCAAATGGCACTCCACAATGTGCGTACCTTCTTCCAATCGCTTTGTTGGAAGAGGTTTTTCCAGTATTTGGCCTGTCTACACCGGGCACGAGGAAGACAGGGCTAGTTGTGACTGGTCCTGCCTTGGACAGAAGGCTGGACTTGATGACTCCTGAGGACTCTTCCATTTCCATGATTCTACGATTCCCTATCTGCTCTTCCCCAGAAAATGACGCATTCCCTGGACACAGCGGTGTCTAGACACAGCCTGAGTGTAGCATTAGAGCAGCCTGAGAGTGCAGGGCTGGAACTGCCCCACTTGTTGGTCCGGCTCTAGGAACCTTTCTGCCAGGGTGTAACGTCCTGGGTTCAAATCCCTGCTGGGCGCCATGTTCTCCAGAGAGCCATCTTGCACCTAGACGGGTCTGGAGACAGAGCAGCAGGGGGTTGTGGGCCAAGGAGGCCAGCCCGGGGGTGGACAACAAAGTCCTGCGGGGAGGAGCGCTAGACGTTGGGATGGAGAACGGGACTGAGATAGAGAAAAGGTTCTGGTTTGGGACAAAAGGAGTTGGGGGTGTAGTCCAGAGTCCAGTTGCCTCCCAAATGCTCCATTGCCCCCTTGGCACGCCACTCTAGTTGGGGAATTGGTTTGGAATCTCTGGCCCCACAGAAACTAGAGCCCCTGGTGTCACTGGATGACCCTGTTCTGAGCGGAGATTTGGGGGCTGGCACAGAGCTGGGGTCCCCCAGCTCAGTTTCTGACACAAGCCAGCCCCAGTTCCTGCAGGAGAAGGAATTCTTGCCCCCACCCCCAAAGGGAATTAGGGTAAAACTGGCTCGGAGGAATTTTCCTCCTGACCTTGCCCAGTTCACGACTGGTCCCTGCTCTGAAGCATGAAGGTTTATGGCTGTTGGGTGACGTCTGCTTTTGGGGAGCCTTTGCGGATTAGCACCAGTCTGTTTGGGGGTCCAGTGGACTAGTACAAGGGCATCTGGGAATCGGGCCCTTGTTGCTAGCAGAAGAGAGGGGCCAAGTGGGTTCAAAGAGGCCAATACATTTCAGGACACGATATTCTGATTTCAGCTCTAGTGGGCGAGAGGGGTCTGGTAGGTGTGAGCAGGGCCGGAGAGAAGCCAAAACTCCTGCGTTGTGTCCCTAGTAGGAGGCAAAGACAGAAAGCAAAGAGAACCGCTCTGGAAAAGCCGCCCAGCATTCCCAGCGCGCCGGTGACTCATCCCCTTTCTCTGCCCAGAATAACACAAGGGCTCTGTGCCAGGGATCGGGTTTTATTGAGTGCTGAGAACACCTGGAATTGCAGGACATGGGGGGATGGAGGAAAGGTGCATAAATAACGACCGATGAGGAATAACACTGACTCGTGGTAAATGTGAGGCCAATTCGGGATCAGGCTCGACACCAGAAGGGCAAAACTGGCGGGGTCAATAAATTAATGAAGGGACAGGTGTTTCAATGGCCACTAAGTGGCAGGTGAGACGCTGGGAGCGTGGCTGGCGGGGGAAAGGACGAGGGGGCAGGAGGAAGCTGCCGTGTCCCCTCCTGCCCGGCACCGGGCCCTAGATGTGCTTCACATAGTCCACGGGGAGCCCCTTCCAGCAGGCGAGGATGACCCTGCGGAGGTAGCGCGTCTCGGCATAGGTGTGGCTGGTGGCATTGAGGGCGCAGAGTGTAAGGTGGAAGGGTGCCACGCTGTGGCGCTGGTTGGGCAGGCCGGGCGTCCCGCCCAGGCTGCAAATGCTGTTGATGGAGCCCACGGGTGCGTGGATGAAGGTGTTGGAGTCCTGGCCAGACAGGTCCCGGCGCTGCATCATGGCCTGGCAGTAGGTGCCGTTGGGGGCCTCGCTCCTGGGGTAGTTCCAGTGCCGCAGGAGGAATCTGTCGTTCTGCTCGTTCCAGGGATGCTTGTTGGCCAGGGCCAGCCCAGCCCCCAGCAGGATGAGGGGCAGCAGGAGCGTGGACCAGGGACCTTTCAGAGCCATGGCTGTGTCTGGATGGGCCTGCAGTGGGGAGGGGGGGTAGATGGACGGAGACAGCACCAGAGAGGTTGTGAAGACCAGGAGTGGAACAGGGTTCAGAAAAGACCCAGCGAAATTCATGGAGGTTGGGTCCATCAATGGCTGGGCAGGGAGGGTCCCTGGTCTCTGAGTGTCAGGGCTGGGAATGGGCGAGAAGGGAGGGGTCACTGGATGGTTCCCTGGTCTGTTCCCTCCTTCTGGGCACCCGGCACTGGCCACTATGGGCCGACAGGACCCTGGGCTGGATGGGCCTTGGGTCTGATCCGCTCTGGCCACTCTTATGAAACAGGGCAGGGGGTGGATCTGCTTTCTCCATGGTAACTCCTTGGCCCAAACCCATCCCTACAGCCCATCAACCCCTCCCACCCCCCTCTGCCCGCAGAGCCCCTCCCCTCTCCATCATCCCCTCCATTCTCTGTAAGACAATAGTCCTGGGATGTCCCAGCTGCCTTCAGGACCCCCTGAAGCCCGGCACCGCTGGGACCCCAGCTCAGATCAGGGCAGTGTCTCCTCCAACCTATTCCTCCCGCTTTGTTCCCAGAGCTGGGAAAGGAACCCAGGAGTCCTGACCCCTCGCCAATCCCATCCCCGAGGTGCATGGAGCCCCTGCCCACCCGGACTCCCCACCCCCCTGCAGCCCCTGTAACTCTGTTCTCCCCTCTCCCCCGGCGGGTGGTATCTCATGCCACTCACCTAGCGCTGGTTCCTTTGCTGGGGTTGAAGTGACAGGTCTCAGTCTCTGTGGAGCTGCACCTGGATACTCCTTCCCTGCCTGGAGCAGGCTATATAGAGCCCAGCCGGATGCAGAGGGGGTGGAGTGGGAGGGGAAATCTAGGCGAGAAGTGGGCCAGCAGCATTTCCCAACCTCGGGAGGTTCAGAGCCGTGGCCCAGTGGGCAGGGCAGCTGTGGGAATCAAGCAGCCAGTTTCCTTGGGAACAGCTCAGGGTGTGTCCAGCCAGCCAGCAAAGCTGCCATTCTGGGGCAGGCCAGCAGAGCCATGCCCACTTTGTGGGCACGGCTCGCAGGTGGCACAGACCTCACAGCCGTGGCCCCGTGGCTCTCCTCAGCCACACCAGCCACGTTGGAGCCGGCGCAGCAAAGCCGACGCACCCGACAGACACACCACTGTGTGCCGTGCAGACGGACCACTCCTGACCCCCCGGCTCTTTCCTAATCCAGAGCCAACCACAGCTCGGCCGGTGCTCCTCAGTCCTTGTCTGCAGCCACCGGCTCCCCCATCCCCGCGCTCCGCTCCTCCCATAGCTCTGCTGGGACCCCTCAGCCCTTACCAGCAGTCCCCGTCCCCTGCCGCCTCCTGCAGACGCCCCTTTTTAAAGAGGGGGGCCCTGGCAAATTGACAGTCCCTTTGGGTCAGTGTCACAGTCATCGTATTTTAAAAATTGGAAATGTCCTGATTTCCAATAGTTACATGTGAAATTTCACCATGTAGTGACTGGGGGGTCCTTGCCCAACTTAGAAGGCAGCAGCGCAGCCAGACGGATGACATGGCCTGGCATGGTCCTGCCACCATTACTTCTGCCTTGCTGTGGGCGGGTGCTGCTGTCCTTGCAGGGGGCCTGGCCAGCAGCCACTGCTCTCCAGCCTCCCAGCTCGGAAGGCAGCACAGGAGGAAGTGTGTTGATACTGGGACCTCACATCAGTCACTTTGTGGCAGCCCCCACAGTCCTTTTTGGGGTGGGACCCCCCGTTTGGGAAACATGGCTCTCCCTGGTGAAAGCGATATAACATGCAGGAAAAGCTACAAAAGACCGGATTTCACGGTCCGTGACCCATTTTGGATGCCTGTGAATTTGGTGGGGACTGATAATGAGCTATGAAACCTGTGTATCCCCCTCTCTCTGGTCATTATATTTTTGCCAACATGGGGCAGAGAGAGAGGTGCACCCACGCACATCATAGGCTGAATTTTTGCAAGCCCTCCCCCAAGGGATTTCGATGCAGCTCAGCTCTGGGGAAAAGGAGGTGTCTAAATCCCTGTGGCAATGTAAAGGTGAAGCCTATGTGCTCCCAGGGCTGCAGCGCTGTTAATACGAGAAGAGAGGAGATGAGCTGGTTACTTCTAGACCCAGCTGTCCCGCTCCCTGACCCACAATGCCTGGTTCCCAGTCTTGGCGCGCTGACCCCCGGAGAACTAGAGTCATGGCGCAGCGCGGCCGGGAGTCGGCGTGAAACTTTGTTCCTCCCTGCCGGATCCGAGCAATTCGCTGAAGGAGGAAGGACACCCTCTGGGAGCCCCTTAACGAGAAGCAGCCCTCAGACATTCAATAACGAGAGGGCAGCAAGACTGGGAAGGACACAGCACGTGTGAGCTACCCTGGGAGCCCGATGGGGAAATGTGGGGTTGGTGATTTCCTCTTGTGCCCGAAGCCAGGGTTGGGTTTTATTAGAACCACCTTCCTCCCGCAGTGAGTCCAGGCAAGTGAAGGCGGGGTGTGAGTGTGGAAAGAAACCAGCCTGGGAATGCTGCTGCTCACACAGCACACACAGGAAACAACGCCGAGATGGACAAAGGCCTCGTTCACACCGGCAGGGGAGCAAACACCGTCCCGAGACAGCTCCCGGGAGTCACCCGGCTCTGACGCACAAGAGCAGTAGGCTGAGACACATCAACCACAGAGACAAACTCCAGGGGGGAGAGGAGACGGGTAGGATGCCCCCAACCAAGCAGTATGTGCCCACAACACACACAGACACACAACACACGAAGCACACAAGACTCACACAAGCAAGAGATTCAAATACACAAAACACAGCCGAGGCCAAACATGAAACACCTAAGACTGGCTCCCGGAAACTCACCCGCCAGCCCAGAGAGGAGCAAAAGTTGGTGTTTTCCTTTCTGGACCGCGAGTAGCAGTAGAAAGGGGGTTATACTGCTGTAACGTGCGGGTGCCACCAGAGAGGGCTGTGTTACACTGCTCTGAAACCTGGCCATGCGGGTTCCCGGCCTTGACGCCAAGGGTGGAACGGAGACAGATGCTAACGCGATACAAAAGCTGCCCTCAATCTGTCCCCCATCCCTACATACCGGTGTGTCTCTCGAGCCAGCCCTCCCCACACACCCCACTTCCACGCTTTGCTAGGTCTTGGTGTACCCACGTCTGACGTGACTTTTCCCAGCAAGCTCTCTGGGCCGCCTTCCGTCCCACTTGGCTGTTTCTGGCTCTGTGGGATTTTTGCACTTTTGACGGAGATTGGCACATCCTTCCCCCAAACAGCTGTCTAGATTGGGGGCAGCCGCTTGCGATGGACTTGGGGGGTGGCAGTAAATCCGACAGCTGTAAGGCAGCTGCAGGTCTCTCCAAATGACGCTGCCACACGCCTGCGTGACATCACCGAAGCAGACAAAATTCTGGAGGTGCCCCTCAAGAATGAGGGGTGTCAATACGGGCCAGCTGCTAACACATCTGGCTGTTCTCCAGGGAAGAAGCAGAAAAGGCCATGAAATCAGGTGCCTCCCACCGTGGGAATCTATGAATTATGTCCCCTTGAGGCTCTGGCATGGTGTGGTTGAGGGGGCCCAGACCAACCTGGCCCTGGGAACCCAGGGGAGCCCACAGTGCCTCTGATGTTACAGAGGATGCTACACGAATGGGGCACAGCTGCAGTTTTCATATTGGGCTCCCCGTGTGCACCTCCCCGACACTCTCGTGTGTACACAGCCCATGCACATGTGTGTGTCTCTCTTCTCTGTCCCACCAGGCTCTCCAGGGACTAAATAATGTTCGTGGTTAATCACATTGCTCCTCTCCTGCCCACCGTAGCTGTTCTTGGCTTCCGCATTCGCTCTACAGCAACACTCCTCATACTGAAACTAAAGATCCCTGCAGTGCCCCCGAATCCTAGAATCGCAGAGCCCCAGGGCGGGCAGAGACCTCAGGAGTCACCAAGTCCAGCCCCCTGCCCAAAGCAGGACGGACCCCAACTCAATCAGCCCAGCCAGGGCTTGGTCAAGCCGGGACTGAAACACCCCTAGGGATGGAGATTCCACCCCCTCCCTAGGGAACTCATCCCAATTTACAGAGGGGTAGATGACTCTGGCTTTCAACTTCCACATCCCCTCTAGGCTCCAGCACTGTGTGGCTCCCTGGGACAAAACCAATTATGCCTCCGGCACCCAGGGAAGCCAAAAGTGCCTCTGCAATGCTGCAGAGGATGCTGCAGGAATGGGGTACAGTTTTCAAACTGGGCTCCCCGCGTGCACCTGTCCCCCACACCCTTGTGTGTTTACAGCCCATGCACACACGTGTGTCTCTCTTGTCTGTCCCACTAGGCTCTCGAGGGACTACCGTTAGTGCACGCCCGACCTGAGGGCCAGCAAAGGCAGGTTGCATCACCGCAATATCCGGCGGCCTCCTTCCTACTAGAAAGCCAGAATTTCATCAGCTCGGCGCCTCCCTCGCTCGCACCTGCTGGGCCGTGGGAAGTTGTTACTCCAGGAGCATTCCCGGCAGGCGTGAGGGAGGGAGCTGCCCAGCTGATGAAATTCAGGCTTTCTAGTACAAAGGAGGCTGTCGGGAGGAACCGTGCGGCAATATGGGCATGGCCCAAAGTGCCTCTCACTTCCACTCCCCGGGGCTTCGCGTTCTAGGAGAACGCTGTTGGTAGCCGCGCTGTCCACCGAATTGTGGGTGCTCCCTGCCTTTGTGGTGGAAGGTCTGCAGCCTCACCACGGGAGAAACGGGGGTTCTCCCTATAGGAGACGCAAGTCATTTCCCTCATGTCTCTAATGATTGTTATTAGCACTCGGGAGGTGCACCGTCCTCCCATAACCCTGCCAAAATTTTAATTGCTAAGGGGGTTGCCCTTATTCCCATCTGCCTGCCTCTCTGGGCACCCTCCCTGCCCCCTCCGAGGCACCCGGCACCTATGGCCAGCGACAATGGGAAGTACATTTTCATATTCAGGCAACAGGGAAAGGAAATTAATGGAGGGATGTGAAACCAGCTTGGGAAAAGGCAGGAGACTGATCCGAAAGTGTGCAGCCTGACGCTGCAACCAAAGACAGTAGACTTGTTGAAGAGAGGGGAAAAGGAGCCTGTATTTTCATGGAGGGCTGTACCCGGTGGAGGGGAGTGATGGGAAAAACTCAGGATCCAGATTTAATGGAAAATCCACCAGCGGTGCTGAAAAAGATTTTGAGGGTGAGAAAACTGCTGCAACAGGCTCCAGTCCGTTTGGGGCACCTGAGAGCATATTGTCTGTAGCTATTTTCTGTTTCAATTAGTGCTGCACATCCATGGCCCTTTATTAAATAGCGTCTGCCAGCTCTTTGCTTCTGGTGGAGCCTGGAAGACTGAGCAAGGGGGCTTGGATTCCGGACTCCTGGGTGTCCTGGTTGCTAGTTCAGGTTTACCCCCATGTGTTAGGGTGTGTCAGGGAGGGGTAGCACCTCTGGTGGCTGAACATGTCGCGTCCTTTCAGGGCGGTTCGTCCACCTTTGGTCCCCACCTGGCACCCAGCTCTCACCTGTGGCTCCTCGTAGCTGTTTGCATGCGACAGTGGCCACACCCCGGGCAACGGCTTCGACTGGCCGGCCAAACCAGGTGAGGGTAGCCGACGGGCCCAAAACCCTCGGTGAGACAGGGAGTTGTCTATCCCAGCATGTGAAGACGGACTCCGGCGGAATGAGTGGATGAGACCAATGGCAGGTCCAACGGTCAGAAGGCGGTCTCCGCAAGTGTTGTGGAACGCGTAGAGCAGGACAAGACACAGAAGACACCCTGGTCATCCACTGCGCCCAGTCCCATCTCCAGCCGTCTTGACTTTTGTCTTGCTACTGGACCCAGATGGGAATTGGGAAGAGAGAGTGAGGTTGACGCTGCGCAACTTTTCCTCACTAAAATCCAAATCACGCGCAAGTCTCGACACCACATTTACCATCATCATTATCGCAACCTTCGAAGTCCTGTGGTGATGGGCGGGTGACGAAGCAGCAGGTGTGGACACACTGGGAGCTGTAGTCACGGACCTGCACACAGGCGGCTCAGGTTTAATGGTCGTTTCTCGCTGATCGAAGCAGCAGTGAAATCCGGCGTCTACCTGGGCGACTGAGCAATCCTCTTTAGGAACGCACTGCTCACCTCCGTAGAATTGGGGAAGGGGCTAGAAAAAGTGCCCTAAACATTGCCTGCTTCACTATATCCTGGCCAGTTTACCGTGGCTGGCGGGAATCCCATTATGGCGGTCGAACAAATACAAATAAACAGATTAAACGTATGGTGACATCGCTCACCATTGGAACTTGGAACGTGCACATGCTTTTCGACAATCCTATAACAGACAGACCAGAGAGAAGAACAGCCTTGGTTGCTAGAGAGCTTGCAAGATACAACATTGATATTGCAGCCCTCAGTGAGACTCGTCTTGCTAATGAAGGTCAGCTAACTGAAACTGGAGGTGGATATACTTTTTTCTGGAGCGGTCGTGGCACCGATGAGCGTCGCGATGCTGGAGTTGGATTCGCCGTCAGGAATCACCTTGTTCGGCAATTTGCCAGTCTTCCCAAGGGTGTGAATGATCGGCTTATGACACTACAGTTTCTGCTACAGAATGGAAACCAAGCCACTCTGATCAGTGCCTATGCTCCCACAATGACTAACCCGAACGAGATGAAAGACAGGTTCTATGAAGAACTGGATTCCTTACTATCAGCTGTGAGTAGCACCGACAAGCTGATCCTGCTCGGTGATTTCAATGCAAGAGTAGGATGCAACTCAATAGCCTGGCATGGAGTCGTGGGTAGACATGGAGTGGGCAAATGTAACAACAACGGCCTACTCCTATTGAAGACCTGTGCAGCACACGACCTCCTTATCACCAACACAACGTTCCGCCTGCCTACCCGGAACAAGACCTCTTGGATGCATCCTCGCTCTAAGCATTGGCATCTTAGCGACTATGTTATTGTCAGGAGAAAAGACAGGCAAGATGTCAGAGGGTATGTCTACACTACAAAGTTAATTCGAACTCACAGCTGTTAGTTCGAATTAACTTTCATAGGCGCTACACACGCAAACCACTAGTTCGAACTTAATTCGAACTAGCGGAGTGCTTAATTCGAACTAGGTAAACCTCATTCTACGAGGACTAACGCCTAGTTCGAATTAAGTAGTTCGAATTAAGGACTGTGTAGCCACTTAATTCGAACTAGTGGGAGGCTAGCCCTTCCCAGCTTGCCCTGGTGGCCACTCTGGGCCAAGCCAGGGAAACTCATCTGCCCCCCTGCCAGCCCCGGAGCCCTTAAAGGGCCACGGTCTGGCAACGGTGCCCGTGCCAGGTGCATCCTGCCAGCACCCAGCCAGCAGACCCTGCACCTGGCACAGGATAAGCCAGCCACCCACTGCCACCCAGCCCTCTGCCTCTTCCCAGGACCAGGCTGGCGGCTTCCAGGAGCCTGCCCGGGGCCGCAAGAGGTGGGCGCCCGCCTGATCTAGTGCGGAGATCGTGGACCTCATCGAGGTTTGGGGGGAGACCTCCAACGTCCACAATCTCCGCACTAGGCACAGGAATGCGGCCGTCTAGGGCAGGATAGCTGCCAGCCTGGCCACCAAAGGCCACATGCGAACCCAGGAGCAGGTCTGCATGAAAATCAAGTTGGTCCAGTGAGACCCCCGACCCTGAGCTTAGAACATAAGAACATAAGAACGGCCGTACTGGGTCAGACCAAAGGTCCATCTCGCCCAGTAGCCTGTCTGCCGACAGCGGCCAACACCAGGTACCCCGGAGGGGATGGACCAAAGACAATGACCAAGCCATTTGTCTCGTGCCATCCATCTCCAGCCTTCCACAAACAGAGGCCAGGGACACCGTTCCTACCCCCTGGCTAATAGCACTCCATGGACCCAACCTCCATGACTTTATCTAACTTCTCTTTAAACTCTGTTCTAGTTCTCACCTTCACAGCCTCCTGTGGCAAGGAGTTCCACAGGTTGACTATTTGCTTTGTGAAGAAGAACTTTCTTTTATTAGTTTGAAGCCTGCTACCCATTCATTTCATTTGGTGTCCTCTAGTCCTTCTATTATGGGAACTAATGAAGAACTTTTCTTTATGCACCCTCTCTACACCACTCATGATTTTATAGACCTCTATCATATCCCCCCTCAGTCTCCTCTTTTCTAAGCTGAAAAGTCCCAGTCTCTTTAGCCTCTCTTCATATGGGACCTGTTCCAAACCCCTAATCATTGTAGTTGCCCTTTTCTGAACCCTTTCCAAGGCCAAAATATCTTTTCTGGGGTGAGGAGACCACATCTCTACACAGTACTGAAGATATGGCGTCCCATAGTTTTATACTTCCCCTCCTCCTTCTTCCCCTGGCTTCCCCCTTCCAGCTCCCTCCTCCCAGGTTTCCACCTCCCCTCTCCCACCCTCTCTCTTCCCCTCTCCCACCTCCTTTTCCCAGTCTCCCCAGAGGTTAATCCCCCCCCCCAGTTTTGTTAAATAAAGCGAGTTTCTATTTTTGAACACATGTGTCCTTTATTTTTTACATCAGGAAGGGGGGGCTAGGGAAGGGTAAGTGGAAGGAGGTGAGGGAGGAATGGGGCACGAGCCCCGAATGGGGAGGACTGGGGTGGCTCTGCGGCCTCCTCAGGGTGGAAGCTCTCCTGCAGGGCCTCCTGGATCCTGACAGCCCCCCGATTGACCCCCCCGGAAGGCAGCCTGCAGCAAGTGCAGCCGGGCTGATGGCCGAGTGCTGTGATGTGCCGAGGGTGGGCACTCAGGGCACTCCAAGACAGGACTGCTTTGCTGTCCCTCATCGAGGTAGACAAGCAAGCGGGGTACCCTGAGAACTGTCTGTCCGGGGTGGGGGTCGGGTCCCTTTAAGCACAGCCCTCGGCTAGCCTGAGGCAGCAGCTCCACGCTCTAAGCCCTAACCTGATGCCCTGCCGGCACTGGTTCCGGCCAGCCTTAACTTCGGTTCAGGGTCCACTCAGTGTGGACATGCTAGTTCGAATTAGCAAAACGCTAATTCGAATTAGTTTTTAGGTCTAGATGCACTAGTTTGAATTAGCTTCGTTCGAATTAACTAATTCGAATTAAGTTAGTTCGAATTAGTGCTGTAGTGTAGACATACCCAGAGTGACTAAGGCCATGTGTGGTGCTGATTGTTGGACAGATCACAGGCTCATTGTCTCCAAAATGAATCTCCGAATTAGAATGAAGAGGCGGCCACAAGGTAGCAAGCCCATAAAAAGAGTTAATGTGGCCAGGCTAAAGAACCCGAGCATAGCCTCAGCATTGACTGAGGATCTAGAAAGCAGGCTTTCCGACCTGCACCTTGTAGGCAGTGCTGCGGACGACTGGGAACTTTTCCGGAATGCTATCTACTCATCTGCACTGAAGATTTTGGGACCCTCTTCGCGCAAGCAGCCCGACTGGTTCGATGAGAATGATGGGGAGATATTGTCTCTACTTGCTGAAAAGCACCGCCTTCATCGTGCACATCAGAACGATCCATCATCAGCGGCCAAGAAGAACACCTTTGCAAATGCTCGCAGGACAGTCCAGAACAAACTGCGTAAAATGCAGGATGCTTGGTTAAGTGACCTGGCAGCTGAAATTCAGGGGCATGCTGACAGGAATGACCTGAAACGGTTCTATGCAGCCCTTAACACTCTCTATGGTCCTCAGTCTCTCGGGAGCTTCCCCCTTATTAGTACAGATGGTTCAACTCTGATTACAGAGAAGGCTCAGATCCTGCAGAGATGGGCTGAACATTTTGAAGACGTCCTCAACCGACCGTCATTTATCAACGACGAGGCGATTGAGAGGATTCCCCAGGTTGACATCAATGGCGCCATGGATGATCCACCGGTAGTAGCCGAAGTTTCACAAGCTGTTAGCCAGCTATCCAGCGGCAAAGCTCCAGGGGCAGATGCTATACCTGCAGAGGTCTATAAAGCCGGCGGTGACGTACTCACAGAGAAGCTCACCGAGCTGTTCCAGTCTTTTTGGGAGCAAGGATCCATTCCTCAGGAACTCAAGGATGCATCCATTGTACACCTCTATAAGAGGAAGGGCAATCGACAGGTATGTGACAATCATCGGGGAATTTCGCTGCTTTCCATCGCAGGTAAAATCCTTGCAAGAGTGATGTTAAATCGTTTGGTCACTCATCTGGAGCGTGGCCTCCTGCCGGAGTCACAATGTGGCTTTCGTAAGGGCCGCGGGACTGTTGACACGATCTTTGCCGCGCGCCAACTTCAGGAAAAGTGTCAGGAGCAGAATCATGAACTTTACACAACTTTTGTTGATCTCACGAAAGCCTTCGACACTGTCAGCCGACAAGGTCTGTGGAGGATCATGTCAAAGTTTGGCTGCCCCCCTAAATTTATTCAGATGGTACGCCAGTTTCATGATGGCGTGATGGCCAGAGTGCTAGATGGTGGAGAATCTTCTGAGGCATTCCCAGTCACCAATGGCGTCAAACAGGGCTGTGTACTCACACCTACACTGTTCAGCATCATGTTTACTGCTATGTTGAATGATGCCTTCCAGGACAGTGCTGCCGGAATCAGCCTTAAGTACAGAATGGACGGGAATCTTTTCAACCTGAGGAGACTTCAGGCAATCACCAAAGTAAAAGAGACTGTTCTGAGAGACTTCTTGTTTGCCGATGATTGCGCCTTGTATGCTGGCTCTGAAGCAGAGATGCAAGTCAGTGTGGACAAGTTCTGCACAGCTTGTGACAACTTTGGACCCACCATCAACAGCAGAAAGACCGAAGTCATGTATCAGCCTGTCCCTTATGCACCATACACAAAACCCACAATCACAGTCACAGGGCGGATGCTACAGGCAGCGGACCAGTTCACTTACCTCGGCAGTACTCTTTCCCATACAGCTAACATTGACATAGAAGTCACATGCAGAATAGCGAAGGCAAGTTCTGCTTTTGGTAGACTGCGCCCCACTGTATGGGGACGTCGAGGAATCAGCCAAGCAACAAAACTGAAGGTCTACAGAGCCGTGGTACTTACCACCCTCCTGTATGCCTGTGAAACGTGGACTGTGTATCGAAGGCACGCAAGACAGCTTAATCACTTCCACATGACTTGTCTTCGCAGAATATTACGCATCGGATGGCAAGACAAAATACCAGACACTGAGGTTCTCTCTAGAGCAAGTTTACCGTCAGTCCACACCCTGCTGATGAGTGCACAGATTAGATGGACAGGTCATGTCATTCGTATGCCGGACGAACGTATACCTAAGCAGCTCCTTTTTGGGGAAAACTCTACTGGCAAACACTCGCATGGTAGACAGAGGAAACGTTACAAAGACACACTCAAGGTCTCCCTGAAGTCGCTCGGAATTGATACAACCACCTGGGAATCGCTGGCACACAACCGCCCTGCCTAGTGCAGTCTCATTCACAAGGGATGCCAAGTTCTCGAAACAAGGCGCATCTCTGAAGCACAACACAAGCGCGTGCTGCGCAAGTCCAAAGCTACCAGCGCAACGATTGCAATGCCTACACGTCTGCCCAACATGTCCCAGGACATTTGGTGCCCGAATTGGCCTGATAAGTCATCTTCGGACACACTGTATCCAGTCTCAAAGCACCTAGTGGTGTTGAGGTCTTCATCGACCACGGTGGACGAACGAACGAACGAACCCCCATGTGTGATCAAGTGCGACTATTTTGAAATAATATTTTATGCATGTTCTATGTGCCTCAGTTTCCCCCTGTGCTCCATTGTTCCCCAGTGGATGGATGGAAAGGTACTGCTTGCTCTCAGCACAGGCTAAGAGACCTAGCTGTGGGCATCACCCGGGACTTGGTCCCCATATTGGTGGGGCATATGAGAAGACAAAGGCAAATCCGTTTGACACCTAAGCAAACAAGGACCTGGAGGGAAAGGAGTCTCCTTGCCTCTTAGCAAGGAGTCTGGATGGGGAAGGGATGAGGTGAGGGGCTGAGACAGGGATGGGCAATAAGCAGCCAACAGGCCGGATGCGGTTTGCCAGGATTAGCCCTTGGGGGGGCCACCAGCCCCATATTTACCTGTGTGGCCACAGGTACAGTTGCTCACAGCTCCCGTTGGCAGCGGATCGCTGTTCCCGGCCAACTGGAGCTATGGGAAGCGGTGTACGGGTCCATGATGTCGATCTGCAGCCAATGGGAGCTGCGGGAAGCAGTGTACAGGTCCGTGATGTCAATCCATGCCCAATGGGAGCTGTGGGAAGGGGTGTACGGGTGCGTGATGTCGATCTGCAGCCAATGGGAGCTGCGGGAAGCGGTGTATGGGTCTGTGATGTCAATCCGCAGCCAATGGGAGCTGTGGGAAGCAGTGTACAGGTCTGTGATTTCGATCCGTGGCCAACGGGAGCTGTGGGAAGCGGTGTACGGGTCCGTGATGTCAATCTGCAGCCAATGGAAGCTGCGAGCAGCCGTTCCTGCAGATGTGCAGGTGAATATATCTCCCATGACCTGCCAGGGACTAAAGTTGAAGAACCGTGTCCGGCTTATGGGCTGCTTCTTGCCCTGCCTCCCCCAGCCCTGGGCTAAGAGACGTGTGCTGGAGAGGATCAGAGCTCTCTCTGGGAGGCCAACAAAGGCAGTCAGATGGAAAGTGAGGCAGGCTTTGAACAAAGGGGTTCACTCTGGCCCCGGTACACATGCCCCATTGGACTTTCGTTGGTTCAGACTCGTCCGAGCCCCAGTGCAAGTGGCAGTGCATAGGGAGATCCCCACGGGGTACAGAGATTTGGGGAGGGGGACCCCTTTTTGTGGTGCAACCCCTTCGGACACTGGTGGCCTGCACGGCCTAGGCTAAGTTTCCACCAGGGAAGCTGTTTGCTCTGCTTAAGGCTAGGACCCGGAAGTGGAGCCAGGAAGGGACAGAGTGGCTGGGAGTGGGGATCTCAGGGATGGCAGCTGGGACCTCCCTGGGGCAATTGTGCTCACGCCAAGACAAAAGCAGTCCCTGTGTCGGCCCCAGGCCTGGAGCCGCGCCCGCCTGCTGCCTGGGCTGAAAGCAGATGCCAGGGAACATGCAAATAGAGGAGCTGGCAGGGAGGAGAAGGGTTTTCCCCTCGGCTGGCAACACAAAGGAAGGGCTGTTAAGCTCCAGACACTTTTCTGTCTCACCAGATGCCGGTATGTGAGTGGGGTTCCCACGTGCCTCCACCCAGGGATGTGAGTCACACGGGAAGCCCCGCTGCCCAGGGAACCAGCTCACACCTGCCCTCACTGAGAAGCAGAGGCAGAGGTGAGCCCGGTAGTAGCTGGGACCCAGCTGACACGAGGAGTCTCAGGCAGGAATGGATGCTGGCCGAGCTGGTTTGGCCTCTCCGGAGGAAGCGATAGAGAAGGGTGAAACAGCCGGAAGGACGCTGCTGTTAACAGAGATGCCTAGTCAGAGGATAGCCAGGCCCTTGTGGACTCTCTTGAACAAGACTGTGCTGAAATTCTTACAAGGGCCCAGTCATATGGGGATCAGGGGGACGGGGAAGGCTCTGCCGCCAGTAGGGATAACATTGGCGCGTTCGAACTTCACCAGGCCCTGGTTAAAGTGACCCTGCTCAGTTTGAAGGGAAGAGCTGTGATGCAGTGGAAATATATTGTCATATTTCTATAAGTCATCTTTGTGCCTCAGTTTCTCTTCTAGGCTTCCCAGGTACCAGGGGATGGAAAAGGATGGTTTTCTCTCAGGACGGGCTAAGAGTGGGCATCACCCAGCTGTCTGCACCTCACAGTGCCCCTTTCTGGGTAGTTCAGTCCCCCATCACCACCGAACAATCAAGTGATGGCGGTGGCTTTCTGGCCACGTGCAGATTATGCCTGTGCATACTGGTCAGACGCTGCTAGAACTTTTCCAACTCTTTCTTCTGTCCCCGTCTAAATACAAGAAATCAATGCATGCCAGTGTGGTGTAAGCCATATGTTGGCCTGCAGGGGTTAAATCTGTATTCCTCTTGGCCAGCCATGAACCCTGCCAGTGAAAACACCAGGTGTTCTCTATCAGCCGCAGCCCTATGCTTCCTAGCTGCGACCTGAGTATGGAATAAATAACATGACCTCAGCTCTCAGCTCTGTGGGAATGTTGAATGGCATTGAGCCAGCATGCACACACTCGGTAAACAACTAAGGTGTAAGATCACTGGAAGTTCCACCCCTGGTGAGTCTCACCACGGACCTAGACCTTGGAGGGTGCCCTGGATTCCCCCAGCTGGAGCTACATCCACCGCGGCCTAGTGCAAGATGACAGGAATGGGACTCCCCGCAGACTGAAGGGGCGTAAGCATTTCTAAGTGCCTGTTACTCTTTTATGCATTGCTCTGCCTGTGCTTATTGATGTGTCACTTTGCAGTAGCTGTGTAACCATTTGGCAGTATTAACCCTGTAATAGTAGTGACATAGTGAGATTAATAAAAACAACTATCCCTAATAGACTCTGTGTTGAAGCAAATCCATAATCCTGATTGGCCATGGCCCTGTGAGTTGACAACCAGCTCTAAAGGGGAATCCATGTCCGGTGCAGAGGGGTATTTTTGGCTGCAGAAAACACGTGGCAGGAGAAGCGCTGCAGTTCTGCCTTTGGGCCAGGAGAGGCTGCTGTGGGGCTGTTCTGGTGCCACAGTGACCTCTGGTGGGCAAAAGGTGCCACTGCAGCACTTTGCTGGGACAATGTATTTTCTCTAGGAAAACATTTCTGCGCACACCCAGTGATGCAGAATTCCCCTGGGACCGGAAGTTTATTGCAGCATCCTGCCCATGATGCTCGGTTAGCAGAAACTGGCCTGAGGGTGGGGGACACAGATTGGTCTTCAGAATGGCTAGTGGGGGAGGAAGACCAGGATAAGGGCTGGGGAGCTAATGGAATGCCAGCGTTCAACCGGAGTAGGTGGGAAGTGGTGGTGCACGGCCGCTTGGGGATGGTGGAGCGGGGCTGCAGGGACACATGGGGAAGCAAGGGAGTAAGCAGCAGAGATAGACAGGGAGGAAGTGTGAGGACAATAGCACATGCACCTGAGTGAATGGGAGAGGGTTAGGGTCAGGCAAGGTCTGCATGGAGGAATCACCCCCCCCCCCAACTCCTTAACAATCCTTCCCTTCCCCCAAAAACTTGTTCCAATACTTTTTTCCATCCACATCCAACAACCCTACAGGTTCACTCCAGGCTCCATTACCCCAGACTCCCCCAGCCTTTTGTACTGCTTCTGAGGGGTGTGGGAACACACTTCTGTATAGGAGCTTAAGTGTATTATTCAACGTTCTGTGTTAATGTGCCTTGTAAGGAATTTGTTTGCCAAAATATTTGTCAACATTGGTCAAACCAGAATGTTTTTGTCTTTATTGTTACAGACATACCCTTGGCAGGCATTTTGAAATACATGACCTAAACAATTGACACTGGTAGGGTTATATTGTGGTATTTTGGCAACTAACACAGGCAGAATTTTCAAATATTGTGTGCATGCTATTGAAATGTTTGGTGCAGAATTTGCTCAGGAATAAGATTTGCAGCTTTGGTAGGTAGAAAAAACTTCAAAAAAACCCCCAATACTCCTGCAGCATCCTACAGATGTCACAAAAATGTGTAGACAGTATCATGAGCTGTCTTGGGCACACCCCACTTCTTCAGATGAATGGAGCGAAGGGGTCCAGGTTGCAGATAAATAGCAGAGAAAAAGAGGGGATGGGGAGGGAAAGAAAAAAATTGGGAAAAAATGGTCAATTAGAGTGTCCATGCTAAATGAAGCTGATAGAGTGGGTTCTAAATACTTTCAAGTACCCCGTGCTTGGCTTTTTATGTCATTAGGATGTGGAACGTAGCGGGTCATCCAGTTACGGTCTTTGTTGAAGCCTCTCTTGCAAGTGTCAAACTTGCAAATGAAATCAAGTTCTGCAGCCCCTCTTTTGAGGTGGGGAGGTAGAGTTTTCCACTGAAGACATGAAGCACATCTCACCTCTCCTCTGATCATTCTCAGCCTCCCGGACCCAACAGAACCTTCTTATACGCAAGTTCCAAAAGCGTCCCTCCATCCCCCAATTCGCAACGTCCTCTTCCCCCGCTCGGTGTGCGGTCAGCAGGATGAGTCGCAGACGCTGCCTTTAGGAAAGGGCCAGCTGTGATTTGGAGCAGCACTCCGCGAATCAGGGGACGTTTGCTCCAGTCTCTCATTCGTAACTTGATAGATAGACAGCTCCTTCTTGTGCACAAGCCCCTTCTGCATAAATGGGGGCTCATTAGGTATGCAAATGAGGCACAGTGATATTCATCGCTGCACCTCATTTGCATATCTTCTTGCACAATAATGCGCAGTATAGACGTAGCCCTGGAGTATCAACACCTCTTTTTTTAACAAAAAAAAGCTCTGCATCTATCTATCTATCCCCATGCACCCCATCTGTCTATTTATCTATCTATCCCCACACACCCCCTCTATCTATCTATCTATCTATCCCCACACACCCCCTCTATCTATCTATCTATCTATCTATCCCCACACACCCCCTCTATCTATCTATCTATCTATCCCCACACACCCCCTCTATCTATCTATCTATCCCCACACACCCCCTCTATCTATCTATCTATCCCCACACACCCCCTCTATCTATCTATCTATCTATCCATCCCCATACACCTCATCTGTCTATCTATCTATCTATCCCCACACACCCCCTCTATCAATCTATCTATCTATCCCCATACACCCCCTCTATCTATCTATCTATCTATCTATCTATCCCCATACACCCCCTCTATCTATCTATCTATCTATCTATCTATCCCCACACACCCCATCTGTCTATCTATCTATCTATCCCCACACACCCCCTCTATCAATCTATCTATCCCCATACACCCCCTCTATCTATCTATCTATCTATCCCCACACACCCCCTCTATCTATCTATCTATCCCCACACCCCCTCTATCTATCTATCTATCCATCCCCACACACCCCATCTGTCTATTTATCTATCTATCCCCACACACACCCTCTATCTATCTATCTATCTATCCATCCCCACACACCTCCTCTATCTATCTATCCCCACACACCCCCTCTATCTATCTATCTATCTATCCCCACACACCCCCTCTATCTATCTATCTATCCATCCCCACACACCCCATCTGTCTATCTATCTATCCATCCCCATACACCCCCTCTATCTATCTATCTATCTATCTATCCATCCCCATACACCCCATCTGTCTATCTATCTATCTATCCCCACACACCCCCTCTATCAATCTATCTATCTATCCCCATACACCCCCTCTATCTATCTATCTATCTATCCCCACACACCCCCTCTATCTATCTATCTATCCCCCACACCCCCTCTATCTATCTATCTATCCATCCCCACACACCCCATCTGTCTATTTATCTATCCATCCCCACACACCTCCTCTATCTATCTATCCCCACATACCCCATCTGTCTATCTATCTATCTATCCCCACACACCCCCTCTATCTATCTATCTATCTATCCCCACACACCCCCTCTATCTATCTATCTATCTATCCCCACATACCCCATCTGTCTATCTATCTATCTATCCCCACACACCCAGTCTCTCTCTCTCCAGGGAGCTGATCCAGGGATCTTCCTCATCTACTGATTCTCTTAGGGTATGTCTGCACTTGCGGCCTATTTCGGAATAGGGCTGCTAATGTAGGCATTCGGAATTGCAAATCAAGCCTGGGATTTAAATCGAACTACCTGTTAAACCTCATTGCCGGAGGAATAACAGGTAGTTCGATTTAGGGGCTTTATTTCGAACGCCTGTTTCCCTGCTGCGTGTAGACGCGGGCAGTTATTCCGGGCTTGTCAATTTCAAAAAATGGCGTCCGGCCAGGAAGATGCAAATCAAGCGCGGGATATTTAAATCCCGGGCTTGATTTGCACTTCCGAATGCCTACATTAGCAGCCCTATTCCGGAATAGGCCACAAGTGCAGACGTACCCTAAGTAAAACATCGTCCCTCTGAGGCAGAAGCTGGTGCCTTCCCCAGTTGCTGGTTTTCGGGCAGTCCCAGCAGGTCCCAAGCCCCGGCAGAAGAGCTAGGGGGAGTTTGCCTGCAGGAGCCAGGAGGGACATGGCCTAAATCCATCAGCCAGTCTCTGTGTGTCTCCATCCACAGCCCCCTGTCAGTCTCACTCCCCCCGGCCTCTCAAACTCAGTGCACCGTAGGGCTGGCTCCGGGGGGGGGGGCATCTCCCGGCCCCAATCGCTGCCCCCAGGGGATTTTGAACCCATTGACAGCCCCTGCAGCCACCCCCGGCCACCCAGCGATTCCTGATGCCGGCTCCACGCCCCTGTGATCACGACCCGGTGGCCCGGGGGAGGTGTGAGCAGAGCCCCCCGTCCAGTGAAACTGGGAACTCCTTTTGTGAAACTGACTAGTTCTCCGGGACGCCAGCAGGAGCCTCCGCAGTGTTGGGGCTTTTTCTTCTGGAAAGCCCCAGCCCTGGAACCAGAACTGCACCAGAACTTCTCCGCCTGACGCCTCCCCCCCCGTCAGCCGCGATGGCTCTGAGGGAGGCAATCAGGCTGGGTCGTCGGTGTTGGGGTGACAGGAGGCTGCCGACCACCTTTTTCTTCTTCCGGTCTCAGGGTGAGTGGGGGAAAGCTGGGAGACTTGCCCTGAGTTCAGCCAAAGGGCCCACACGCCAGGTGCCGAATCGAAAGCTCCCCCAGGGAATTTTTATCTGCCATGGCAAGAAGGGCTTCTCGTTTGGGGGCGGGGGACTCTCTTTGGGGTGAGTTTTGAGCCCTAGGGGTTGGCCACACAGGACATGCAAGTTGATGGGGTCTCCGCCTGTGTCCAGGAGCAAAGACAGAGACCAGGGTCCTCCAAAAGACCTGACATTGAGATCCCACCCTGACACTCCTGTGTCCTCATGCTGGGACGTCCTCCCTCCCCCGCTGACATCCGCGTCCTCACACGGGGATCCTGCCATGCCCTTGGTGACATGTGTGTCCTCGGACAGGGATCTCGCCGTGCTCCTACTGACATCCGCGCCCTTGCACGGGGATCCTGCCGTGCCCCTGGTGACATGTGTGTCCTCGCACGGGGATCCCGCCGTGCTCGTACTGACATCCGCGTCCTTGCACGGGGATCCTGCCGTGCCCCTGGTGACATGTGTGTCCTCGCACGGGGATCCCGCCATGCTCCTACTGACATCCGCGTCCTTGCACGGGGATCCTGCCGTGCCCCTGGTGACATGTGTGTCCTTGCACGGGGATCCTGCCATGCCCCTGGTGACATGTGTGTCCTCGGACAGGGATCCCGCCGTGCTCCTACTGACATCCGCGTCCTTGCACGGGGATCCTGCCATGCCCCTGGTGACGTGTGTCCTCGCACGGGGATCCCGCCGTGCTCCTACTGACATCCGCGTCCTCGCACGGGGATCCTGCCATGCCCCTGGTGACATGTGTGTCCTCGCACGGGGATCCCTAACCCTCACCCGGGACAATGGAAAGTGAAACCCGCTGGCTCCACCCCGCTGGGTGCAGAAGCACACCAGCTTGGGCAGCACCCTGGCCGGCATGGGTTGCCTCACAGCAGAGGCAGCGGGCGTGGCTTCCCGGACCGAGCGACGCCCTCTGCAGCCAGGTCTATATGGACGGGGTGGCTGGGTGCTGCTGGGAGCCACGTGCATGGGTGAGTCCCCACGTGCCACCCACCCCTCTCCTGCACCCAGGTCGTGAGCTGTACAGACCTAGTTAAATAACTTTTTCAAAATATTTGGCAAAGCGGGCTAGATTGGGCGGCAAATGGCCCCGGGTGGGAGTTTGAGACCCCTGCTCCGTCTCAGCTTGTCTCCCTTTCCCACCACTCCACTAGAAACCTCCGTCCCTATTATCGTCCCTCCCCATCTAGGGACGCTGCTCTCGACTCCTGGGCTTTGGTCCTGGGCAGGTTGCCACGCTGGAGTAACGTGAGAGCACACGTGGCCTGGGAACACGCCAGGCCCGTGTGCTCAGACAATCCACGCCAGAAGAAAGTGCAGGGACTCCCCCAGCCTGCAGGTCTGGAACCCCTTTTGCCCTGAGGGGGTGGGATGCGCCCCTAGTTCCTGTGACTTGCTGAAGAAGCAAGGCGGGATTAGACTGCTTCTGTCCCGTGTCTGCATTTTAACCTCGCTCGGGAAGAGGGAAAGTGCCAAAGCCTTTCCCAGAACTGGGGTGCGAGGGGAACACACATCGGCTCTGGGAAAGGCCACGCCAATGAGAGGTGCAGCGGGAGATTTCTCAGACGGGGAGCCGTGTTAGTCTGTAACTTTAAAACCAATGAGCGGTCCTGTGGCCCTGCAGAGGCTAACCACAATCGCTAGAATCACGAGCTTTGGTGGGCAAAACCCACTTCCTCAGATGTGTTGGAGTGGGAATAACAAAGGCCAAGAGATCTATAGAACAGCAGGAGATGTCCCTGTCAGCCTGTATTAATGAGGCTAATTCAGTGGGCTGGATGTGTCCGCTGCATCGCTCTAGATACGGAAATGCAGATGTTACAGGCAGGGGAAAGTGGCTTCATAATGCACCAGCCAGTTAAGGTCTGTGTTCAAGCCCAGGGTAACGGTGTCACGGCTGTCGGTGAACTCCAGCTCTGCAGCCTCTCTGGGTCACTGGTGAGTGAAATTCCTTGGCAGAAGAACGGGGCTGCTCTTAAATTGGGATTGGAGACCAGACAGGCTGGCTTCCCTGCTACCGCTTGGAGCCAGAAGAGCCTGTGGCTGATGCAGCGTCGGTCAGATCAGCTCTCTGATCGGTGAAAGTTACGTTGCACTTGGGGTGGCTTTTCCACACCCCGCCACTCCCCCCGAGCAGCGTGGAGGGTGAGCGTGGGACTTACAAACCCGACGCAGCCTGCGAGGAGGCGCGTCGTGCATGTGTGACTGCAGAGTGACTTATCGGGGGCAGAGACCACAGAGAAGTCCTGCTGTCAAGTGCATTGGTCTTTAGGAATACGGAGCCCACTTCTAGAGCGTATGTGCCAGTCCCTGGGGAATGCACGTATTTATGGTACAGAAGCGTGGAGCCAATGGCATGTAGGGAAGGGTTACTTTGGGGGGCCAAAGGGGTGCAGAGCTGCAGTGAGGGGAGAGGCCAAGAGGCAGGTCAGGATTGGGTGTTGAAAGTAACCAGAGTTGTTCCCCAGGCTCCCCGCACACAAACACCCTATAAACTGCCCCATCCCTATTAATCAGCTCAGCCCCCAAACCAGCTGGAGCCCTCCCCACCTCCCTGTGGGTCTAAAGGGGGCAGTCTCACCCAGGGAGCATGCAAGCAGCAGTTCAGACACTGAGGGCTGGGCACAGCCGCTCAGCAGAGGGTGAAGGATGTGGCCACTGACACCATATGTCTGCAGCCAGCCGGCCACAACTGAGCACCAAACCCGTCCTTCAACTAGGGGGTCACCAAATGAAATGAATAGGTAGCAGGTTTTAAACAAACACAAGGAAGTTTTTCTTCATGCAGTGCACAGTCAACCTGTGGAACTCCTCGCCAGAGGATGTGGTGAAAACCAGGAATTGAACAGGGTTCAAAAAAGAGCTGGATAAATTCCTGGAGGACAGGTCCATCAGTGGCTATTAGCCAGGATGGGCTGGGATGGTGTCCCTAGCCTCTGTCAGCGGCTGGGAATGGGTGTCAGGGGAGGGATCACTGGATGGTTCCCTCTTCTGTTCCCTCCCTCGGGGGCACCTGGCACTGGCCACTGTGGGCAGACAGGACACTGGGCTGGATGGGCCTTTGGTCTGACCCAGCCTGGCCGTTCCTACCTTCTCCTGTTATCCCCTCCCACCACACACTGCCCCTCCCATTAGCCCACCCGCCCACACGGCCTGGGGACAGGAGCCAGGGTTGTGTGTATCGCACGGCATGTCAACGAACCAAACAGGACCCCGTTGTGCTGGACACAGCACAGATCCCAGATGAGACCAGGGTCCTGAAAGCCAGCGACCTCCCTTCTCTCACCCCCTCCCCTCCCAAAGTTGGGGAAAGAACCCAGGAGTCCTGGCTCCGGGCCCCGGTCTCCACTCAAAGATGCTCCCCCCTTCCCAGAGGCAGGATGGAAACCGGGAGCCCCCGTCTAACCGGCTAGACCAGCCTCACTCCCAGCAGATCAGCGTGGGGGCCGAGGGGGCTGTCCGGACTCCCGGGTCCCGTTCCCATCACACAGAGACCCTCCCTGGAACCCACAACGCATCGCGCACACACACACCGGCGGCTGCTTGGCGGGGTCAGTTTATTGCGTTTAGGAAGCCCAGGAAGCCGCAGACAGAGGGGAACCGTCCCCCCACCGGGACACCGGGACGCGGCTAATGGCACACGACGGTGAGCGGGGATCAGCCGCGGTTAGGCGGAGCAGGGGATCTCAGGAGGGCCATGCTGGCGGGGCTTTCTGAAAGGCCTGGCTTCTGTGGGGCAGGGGGGCGATGGGGGCGGGGAAGGGGCGGCCCTGCTGCACAGCGGGCACTAGGGCAGCGGGGAGGAGGGAGCGTAGATGCTGTAGCGTTCCTGCAGCCCTCTAGTTCACGATCCCCACGAAGAGCACAGGGACCCGGCTCTTACATATCACGCGAATCCTTTTGAACAAGCTTTTGGCAGCGACTTTGGGTCCCTGGAATTTGCAGTCGGTGAGTCTGAAGCGGGCTTGGCTTGTCACCGGCCCGTCCTGCTTCCCAGCACAGACCCTGTTGATGGGCGCGATGGGGGCGTGGATGAAGGTGTTGTTCTGCGCGGAGATCCCCCGGCAGCGTGTCAGCAGGCGGCAGTAATTGATGTTGCTGGAGGCTGGCGTCTTCGGGTTGTCCCAGTGCTGCCGCAGGAAGAGGTCATTGGCAGGGGGTGGTGGTGGTGGCATGATCTGCCCGCTGGCCAGAGCCAGCCATGCGCCCAGCAGGACCAGGGGCAGCAGGAGCGCGGCGCAGGAACCTTTCAGAGCCATGGCTGGTCCGGGTGGAGCTGCAGTGGGGAGAGGGGGGACATGGATGGAGATTGTGTGGGGCTCGAACCCCACTCCTCATCCCATTAACCCCTTCTGCCCCCGGAGCCCACCCCCACCCCGCCCAGGCCCGCGCGCCTCAGATTTGCAGCGTGAGAACTCTTGTCGGGGAGGTGAGAACCGGCGGTGTGAGTCCAACGTGGCCGCCCTATGTGCTGTGAAATCTGGGGGGCTACTGGGATTGCCTTGAAATTTGCTGCACCCCAAGGGGGCTGCAGGGAGGTTCAGGGGTCCCAATTTGGAGGCCCGTGGCGGAGCTTTTCCCCAGATACAGCGCCCCCCAACCCCCCACATTTCTGACAGTCGCTGCATTCTGGTCACGTCGTTTTGCTCCGAGACGGAGCCCAAACCCGCCCTGGGCAGCAGGGTCTCTCGCCCTGCAGGGCTCCAACATCTGAGGGCTTCACGCCCTGGGCGGGGGGATACGGAATTGCAGCCTAGCATTGCATGGAGGGGCATTGCACGGAGCTGTGAGGCGGTTCACGCACTTGTGGTGCCCCCCGCCGCCACCCAGTGCCTGGGCAGAGACAGAGGCTAACAGTCGGGAGTTCTCAGCTCAGGGTGTCTGTCATGCTCCCCCCTCCATGGTGCTCAATTCCTCCGGGCACCCAAAGCCGCCCAGGCTGTGTCTAGACTACATGGCTCCATCCACGGAGCCATGTAGATTAGGGTTGTAGGCAAAGGGAAATGAAGCGGCGATTTAAATAATCGCCGCTTCATTTAAATTTAAATGGCTGCCGCGCTGAGCCTACAAAGAGCTGATCAGCTGTTTGTCGGCTCAGCCAGCTAGTCTGGACGCTCCACAGTCGACATCAAAGCCCTTTGTCGACCTTCCCCTTATGCCTCGTAGGATGAGGTTTACCGGGGAGGTGACAAAGGGCTTTCAGGTCGACAGGGGAGCGTCCAGACTGCCCCGATCAGCGGACAAACAGCTGGTCGGCAGAGCGCGGCAGCCATTTAAATTTAAATGAAGCCGCGATTATTTAAATCGCGGCTTCATTTCCCTTTGCCGAACAAACAAATCTACATGGCTCCCTCGATGGAGCCATGTAGTCTAGACGTACCCCCAGAAAGGCCAGGGTGCAGGATTCCGCTCTCCAGGGCTATGTCTACACTCGTGGCTTCTTGCGCAAGTAATATGCAAATGAGGCTAAGCGTGGAATATCCCGGAGCCTCATTTGCATACCTAATGAGCCACCATATTTCTTAGAAGAGGCTCTTGCGCAAGAAGGAGCGTCTACACTGCCCCTTCTTGGGCAATGCCCTACACCGATTACTTTTCAGGAAGAACAGCATTGTGCAAGAGGGTGTTTCTTGTGCAAGAAGGGGCAGTGTAGACAGCTCCTTCTTGCTCAAGAGCCTCTTCTAAAAAAAATGGTGGCTCATTAGGTATGCAAATGAGGCTCCGCAATATTCCACACTTAGCCTCATTTCCATATTACTCGGGCAAGAAGCTGCGAGTGTAGACATAGCCCAGGTGTCCGCGGCATTTCTTGTTGGAGGGGAACGTGACTGGAGCCCATCCGGGCATTCACATGGCATTGGTTCAGCAGAAAAGGCCTGGGGGTTGCAGAGGGTGAGAAGCTGGAGATGAGTCAACAGGCGCCCTTGTAGCCAAGAAGGCTAAAGGCAAATTGGGCGGCACTAGGAGGAGCGTTGCCAGCAGATCCAGAGAAGTGATTATTCCCCTTTATTCAGCTCTGGGGAGGCCACATCTGGAGTGTTGTGTCCAGTTCTGGGCCCCCCCCCCCCCACTACAGAAGGGATGTGGGTGCATTGGAGAGGGTCCAGCAGAGGGCCATCAAAATGATTAGGGGGCTGGAGCACAGGACCTACGAGGAGGGGCTGAGGGATTGGGGCTTGTTCAGTCTGCAGAAGAGAAGAGCGAGGGGGGATTTGAGAGCAGCCTTCAGCTTCTTGCAGGGCGGCTCCAAAGAGGCTGGAGAGAGGCTGTTCTCAGTGGGGGCAGGTGGCAGAACGAGGAGCAATGGGCTCACGTTGTCAGTGGGGGGGGTCTAGGTTGGAGATTAGGAAAAGCCCTTTCCCTAGGAGGGTGGGGAAGCACTGGGCTGGGTTCCCTAGGGAGGGGGTGGGATCTCCATCCCTAGGGGTGTTTCAGTCCCAGCTTGACCAAGCCCTGGCTGGGATGGTTGAGTTGGGGTCCGTCCTGCTTTGGGCAGGGGGCTGGACTCGGTGACTCCTGAGGTCTCTGCCCGCCCTGGGGCTCTGGGATTAGACGGACGTCTGACAGGGATGCTCTACATGGTACTTGGCGCTGCTGGGAGGGCAGCGGAGCGAGCGGCTACCTTTGGGGAACAAACAAAGAGCAAATCATTGGGATGCTCCTGTTCTGCCCGGCTAGGAACCCAGCGGCGGGCTGGCTGCTGCCGCCGGGGGCGGGCTGGAGAGGCGGCCGTGCTGCTTGGACATTCCTCAGCACCGAGCGCTCCCGGAGCCCCCAGGGAATCCAAGAAGTGCAAGGGTCAGCTCAGCTTTCCCACCATGCTGCCCTCGGGATGCTCACCCACAATGCTCTGCTCTGTGGGATTCTTCCCCACACTGCTTTGCTCTGTCTGTCCCCAGGGGAGTGAGCCATGTGGCCAGGAAATGTCGACAACAGGAGGCAGAAAAACCGTTTTGACGGGTTTTCCTGTTTGGCCACGGTTGCGGGTTTTGTCGCTAAACCCTCCTGGTGTGGACGCAGCCTAAGAACGGGGAAGTGGGGCCGGGGGACTGCCCACAGCATGAGCTCATGGCAGCTGAGGCCCAGGTGGCCACGGTGGGTAATGAGGGGAGCCCCCAGGCAAACGTGGGGGGTGCCCCGCCCTGCCGGTAACACGCCCAGGCCGCATCTGCCTTCTCCACATGCCTGCCCTTCCCTCTAGCCCTGCGCCTGGCTGGCCGGTCCCCTCTGGCATTCAGCCACCGCTTTATCCCCCTGCTACCATCCCCTCAACACGCCACTTACCTCTGCCGCTCCTTAACGCCCAGCCCATCTCCCGACCAACAGGCCCCCAGGCCGGGCACTGCATAGGCCCCCAACCCAAGTCAACCCAGGAATCTTGACTCCCAACCTCCTCCCCCCCCCCCAGCTCTAACCACTAGACCATACTGCCACCCCTGCCGGTTCAGCCCCGTGTGACACTGTTCTCCCCTCCCTCCTGCACGCCGGTGGGGTCTCCGGCAACTCACCTGAGTCCTTGTTCCTTCGCGGGCGTCGGAGCGATGAATCCCAGCCTCTGTGGAGCTGAATCCCGTCCTGGTCCTTCTACCCATCTTGGTGCTAGTTATATAGAGCCCAGGAGGTCGCCGAGGCGGGAGGCATGGGAGGGAAAATCCAGGAACCAGTTGGGTTGGTGTGATTTCCCAGTCTCCAGCAATTCGAAGCAGCAGCCCTGCAGGCAAGGCGCGGGCGGGGAGGGTGCAGTACAGGTCCGACCGGAGCTGTGGGCTCCGCCGCAGTGTCTCGGAGTGTGCCTGCCCCCCGAGGGACGGTGCGATTGCAGGGCAGGGGGGCAGAGCCGAGCCAGCCTCTTTCCAGAGACTGCACTGTGCCCCAGTGCCCACCTGCCAGGGACCCTGGGGACCCGCTCTGCGGGCCCAGCCGACGGGTCCCCACTGCTGTTGTGACCTGCGTTAGCCAGGCAGAAGCTGGCCAAAGGATGCCCACCTGGGCTGCAAACCCATCTTGAACTACCCTCTCCCCTTCCTAGCCCGGAGACTCACAGCTCTGCCGGTGCCGTCGCCCCACAGCCTCCTGCTCATTCGGCCTTTAGCACCCCCAACTCTGCCAGGGTGTGTCTACACTAGCCCCCCAGTTCGAACTAGGGAGGCTAATGTAGGCATTCGAAGTTGCAAATCTCCAGGAGGAATAACAGGTAGTTCAAACTAGGGCTTTATTTCCAACTACCGGGTCCCTGCTGCGTGTAGCCGCGGGCAGTTAGTCCGGACTTGTACATTTCAAAAATGGCGACCGGCCGGGAATATGCAAATAAAGCGTGGGATATTTAAATCCCGGGCTTCATTTGCAACTTCGAATGCCGACATTAGCCTCCCTAGTTCGAACTAGGGGGCTAGTGTAGACATACCCCCATTGGCCCCACCCCAAAGCCTCCTGCTTGTTGGGCCTTCAGCACCCCCAACTCTGCCAGTGCCCCCACCCCACAGCCTCCTGCTTGTTGGGCCTTCAGCACCCCCAACTCTGCCAGTGCCCCCAACCCCACAGCCTCCTCCTCCTTGGGCCTTCAGCACCCCCAACTCTGCCAGTGCCCCCAACCCCACAGCCTCCTCCTCCTTGGGCCTTCAGCACCCCCAACTCTGCCAGTGCCCCCACCCCACAGCCTCCTCCTCCTTCGGCCTTCAGCACCCCCAACTCTGCCAGTGCCCCCACCCCACAGCCTCCTCCTCCTTCGGCCTTCAGCACCCCCAACTCTGCCAGTGCCCCCACCCCACAGCCTCCTCCTCCTTCGGCCTTCAGCACCCCCAACTCTGCCAGTGCCCCCACCCCACAGCCTCCTCCTCCTTGGGCCTTCAACGACCCCCCCAACTTTCTGCGAAGACGCCCAGGTGCAGAAAGCGGAGGGGGAGAAACGCAGGAGGCTTGCAAGCCCTAGGCACATCCCCACGGGACACAGACTTGCCCAGAATAAACACAGCCAGAGACGCCCCAGACCCCATGAGCTGGGTGCTCCTCCACACACACACACACACACACACACACACACACACAGCACACACACACACAGACGCGCGCGCGCACACACACACACACACACACACAGACACACGCACACACACACAACACACACACAGAGCACACACACACACACACACACACAGACACACACACACACACACACAGCACACACACAGACGCGCGCACACACACACAACACACACGCACACAGCACACGCACACAGCACACAGCACACACACAGACGTGCACACACACACATACATGCACGCACACACACACACACACACGCACGCAGCACACACACAGACGTGCACACACACACACAGCGCACGCACACACACACACACACACAGAGCACACATACACGCATGCACACACACACACAGCACACACACAGATGCGCGCGCACACACACGCACACAGCACACGCACATGCACACAGCACACACACAGACATGCACACACACACACACGCACACGCACGCACACACACACGCAGAGGACACGACAGACCCATGCCAACACGCCCCCCCCAGGGCCCACATGGGATAGGGGGCCGTGACTCGCACAGGTAGGAATGGTGGCGTTCCCGTGGGGGGTGGCAGAGAGGAGGCGAAAGGGCAATTGGCTGCCGGTGGAGCTGGGTAGGTCTCACCGGGGTCGGGCCGGACTCTAAGCGCCATGTCGGCAGGAGAGCGCCCGTCTCTCTGACCCACATCTCTACTTGTGCCCAGCCCTTGGTGGGGGTGTTTGGCAGCTGGCGCACAAACGGGCGGGGGTAATTAATGCCAGGATCATTCGCAGCAGGGCTGATGGATGCAGCCTCCAAGCGGGGGGGGGGGGGGGGGGGGGAGGGGTCCATCAGGTGTTATCATCATGCAAATTGGGCCTCTCCAGCCCTCATTTCCTTAGATATTACAAGCTTCTGCAATCAGGGCTGTGCTGCTGTCATCTGGGTGCCTGGGACAGTCCCTCCCTCCCTGTTTCATCACCTCGGCATGGGACAGCTCCTTGCTTCCCCTGGGGCTTTGGGAAGAGTCGAGGGGGTTGGAGCCAGGGGGCTACACCCTTCCCTGTTCTTAGAACAAAAGAACAGAAGAAGGGCCAGCCTGGGTCAGAGCAAAGGCCCATCCAGCCTAGGGTCCTGTCTGCCCACAGCGGGCAATGCCAGGTGCCCCAGAGGGAGCGAACAGAACAGGGAACCATCAAGTGATCCCTCCCCTGTCACCCATTCCCAGTGTCTGACACACATAGGCCAGGGACACCAGCCCTGCCCACCCTGGCTAATAGCCATTGATGGACCTGTCCTCCATGAATGTATCCATGTCTTTTATGTACACTGTTAAAGTCCTGGTCTTCACCACATCCTCTGGCAAGGAGTTCCACAGGTTGACTGTGCGCTGTGTGAAGAAAAAGTCCCTTTGGCTACCTGTTTATTTCATGTGGTGACCCCAAGTTCTTTTGTGATGGGAACAAGTAAATAACTTGATTCACATTTTCCACATCAGCCATGATTTTATAGATTTCTCTCCTATCCCCCCTTATTCTCCTTTTTTTTAAGCTGAAAAGTCCCAGTTTTTATCATCTCTGCATATGGCGTGGAAGAGGGAGTCTATGAAGGAAGAATAAAACCCATTGGATGCCACGGGGTGTCTGCCCTTGGGATTTTAATAATTAGGGAAGATGCAACAAACCCTGTTGCCAACTTTGTCCACATATTTACTCTGGTGACACCATCGCTGGACCGAACCATGTCAGTTATATGATCAAGGACACATATTCCTGTTCATCCAGAAATATAATTTATGCCATGTGAAAGTAGAAGGAATTATATTGTAAGAGAAAGATGAATTATAATGTACTAATAGAATAAGTTGAAGGCATACTGTTTGTCCCTGAACAGGAAAGAGAAGATTATGTTAATGTTGTTTGTAGGCATGCAGGATGGATCAGAGTGGAGTCAGGTGTGTCTGGGATCTCAGCAAACTGAGTGATTGGGCAGCAAATGGCAAATGAAATTTAATGTGGGTAAGTGTAAGGTAATGCATGTTGGAAAAAATAACCCAAATTACACGTACTACATGATGGGGTCAAATTTAGCTACGACAGATCAGGAAAGGGATCTTGGAGTTATAGTGGATAGTTCTATGAAGACATCCACGCAGTGTGCAGCGGCAGTTAGTAAGGCAAATAGGATGTTAGGAATTATTAAAAAAGGGATAGATAATAAGACAAAAGATATCATACTTCCCCTATATAAAACTATGGTACGCCCACATCTCGAGTACTGCGTGCAGATGTGGTCTCCTCACCTCAAAAAAGATATATTGGCATTAGAAAAGGTTCAGAAAAGGGCGACTAAGATGATTAGGGGCTTGGAAAGGGTCCCATATGGGGAGAGGCTAGAGAGACTGGGACTTTTCAGTTTGGAAAAAAGGCGATTGAGGGGCGATATGATAGAGGTATATAAAATCATGAATGGTGTGGAGAAAGTGATTATAGAAAAATTATTTACCTTTTCCCATAATACAAGAACTAGGGGACACCAAATGAAATTGATGGGTAGTAGGTTCAAAACTAATAAAAGGAAATTTTTCTTCACACAGCGCACAGTCAACCTGTGGAACTCCTTGCCCGAGGAGGCTGTGAAGGCCAGGACTCTATTAGGGTTTAAAAAAGAGCTTGATAAATTTTTGCAGGTTAGGTCCATAAATGGCTATTAGCCAGGGATAAAGTATGGTGCCCTAGCCTTCATAACAAGGGCAGGAGATGGATGGCAGGAGATAAATCACTTGATCATTGTCTTCTGTTCTCCTTCTCTGGGGCACCTGGCATTGGCCACCGTCGGCAGATGGGATGCTGGGCTCGATGGACCTTTGGTCTGACCCAGTATGGCCATTCTTATGTTCTTATGTTCTTATGGGATAACAGGAAAAGGAACATTAGGTGTTAGACAGAAAGTAATTGAGATAACCAGCGAGATATGGACAGGAGATTGCTGACGGTTGATATGGAAATGAAGATACGTAACTAGTCTCATGGGAATCATGTGAGTTTTGCCCTTTTGTAATCTTGTTAATTTGGCTTTCTTTTGTCTGTATAAATCAGGGGGTTTGAGCCTTGTGTGGGACTCACATTTTCTGGGCGTATTAGCAGAGCGGCTTTGCTAATAAACAGAGCGGTCTGACAAATTTGTGAGTCCTGTGTCTGACTCTGACAGCCATCATGTGCCAACAGTGTCCTTCTGCTATCTATATTTGACAGACTTCTCAGACACGTCATCAAAGAATTAATGCCCACAAATCAGACATCAGACATCTTCACAAGGAAAAACCAGTTGGGTTGCATTTCAGCCTACCTGGACATAGTCTTAACGACCTTGCTACATGCATTTTACTTCAGAGACTTTAACACCAGATTACAGAGGGAAACTTCAAAACTTTCATTCATGCTTAAATGTGACACTTTACGAATGGGCCTTAACAAAGATGCTAATTACCTTAACCATTACGAAGATAGCTTCCCCACTTATCACCCCTGATTAGCCATTCATTGACTCATAAATAGCTAGTCCCTCCCTCCCTCACCCCACCTTCTGTACTAAATCTGATTTGTCAGTTTAATAATGTGTTCACTTTTTTCATTGTATTCCTCTGGTGTATATGGCCATGCCAGTTCTCTTCCAGAATATGATCTGAGGAAGTGGGTCTGGCCCACAAAAGCTCATCACCTAGTAAACCATCTTGTTAGTCTTTAAAGTGCTGCATCGTTTTTCCTTTTGTTTTAGCAAGATCAGACTAACACGGCTACCTCTCTATTACTAGGGAAGATGGAGAGAGAGATGGCACAGTGAAACCAGAAAGAGAACGAGAAGAGAGATGTGAGGGGAGATTTCAAAGGGAGCAAGTTGGGTTGAGCTGGAGTCTTGGCATGAGCTCGTATTGCCTCTAGACAAGGAATCACAGAACACCAGAATGGGAAGGGCCCTGAAGAGGCATTGAGTCCTGTCCTCTGCCCTCCCGGCAGGACCAAGCCCCATCTAGACCATCCCTGACAGGTGTCTGCCAACCTGGGTGAGGGGATGGATTGCACCCTCAGCAAGTTTGCAGATGACATTAAGCTAGGGGACGAGGTAGATATGCAGGGATAGGGTCCAGAGTGACTTAGACAAATAGGAGGACTGGGCCACAAGAAATCTGATGAGGTTCAACAAGGACAAGTGCAGAGTCCTGCCCTTGGGACGGAAGAATCCCAAGCATTGGTACAGGCTGGGGACCAACTGGCTAAGCAGCAGTTCTGCAGAAAAGGACCTGGGGGTTACAGTGGATGAGAAGCTGGATATGAGTCAACAGGGCGCCCTTGTAGCCAAGAAGGCTAATGGCATATTAGGGTGCATTAAGAGGAGCGTTGCCAGCAGCTCCAGAGAAGTGATTATTCCCCTTTATTCGGCTCTGGTGAGGCCACATCTGGAGTATTGTGTCCAGTTCTGGGCCCCCCATTACAGAAAGGATGTGGGCGCATTGGAGAGGGTCCAGCGGAGCGCGACCAAAATGATTCGGGGGCTGGAGCATACGACCTACGAGGAGAGGCTGAGGGAGTTGGGTCTGTTTAGTCTGCAGAAGAGAAGAGTGAGGGGGGATTTGAGAGCAGCCTTCAACTTCGTTAAGGGAGGTTCCAAAGAGGATGGAGAGAGGCTGTTCTCAGTAGTGACGGATGACAGAACAAGGAGCAATGGTCTCAAGTTTCAGTGGGAGAGGTCCAGGTTGGATATTAGGAAAAACTATTTCACTAGGCGGGTGGGGAAGCACTGGGATGGGTTCCCTAGGAAGTAGTGGAGTCTCCATCCCTAGAGGTGTTTAAGTCTCCGCTTGACAAAGCCCTGGCTGGGTTGGTTTAGTAGGGGTTGGTCCTGCCTTGGGCAGGGGGCTGGACTTGATGACTCCTGAGGTCTCTTCCAGCTCTATGGTTCTATGATTCCAACCTGCTCTTCAATATCTCCAGGGATGGAGATTCCACAACCCCCCGAGGCAATTTATTCCAGTGTTTCACCCCCCTGACAGTGAGGAAGTTTTTCCTAATGTCCAACCTAAACCTCCCTTGCTGCAGTTTAAGCCCCTTGCTTCTTGTTCTATCCTCAGAGGCCAAGGAGAACAATTTCCCCACCTCCTCCCTGTGACACCCTTTTAGCTACTTGAAATCTCCTACCACGTCCCCTCTCGGTCTTCTCCTTTCCCAACTAAACAAGCCCAATTCCTTCAGTCTGCCCTTGCAGCTCATGTTCTCCAGGCCTTTCAGGTCTGCGTGGCTCTGCTCTGGAAGGAAGGGGTGTGCGGGAAAAGACCCTGGGAGGGATGAAGGCAGAAAGGCAAAACAGAGAGGGAGACCGGGAAGGCCTTTTTCTGCCCTGACGTGAGGGCTGGTCGACCCTGGGAACAAGCATCGTCCACAGGAAAGTCCACCCCGATGAGGGACGTGGCCATGCCCACCTCGCTCCGGAGCAGAGCGTTCGAGAGCGACAGAAGGGCTCTGCATTCGGCCTGGCTGCCAGCTCCCTGCCAGGGGCACTCTCTCTGTGCCGGGAGGGCTGCCCCACTGACCAAGGGGAGTGCACGCCGGCACCGTGAGACACGCCACAGTTAGCGCTAGGCAGTGCTGCCCAGCCTGCAGACACAGAGCAGCCTGCAAGCAGGAGGGGGGTGACGCCAGGGACGGGTGACAGGGGAGCGACTCATCGGGGAGCAGAAAGACCCCAGGGACCCCACTCAAGCCGATTTCTCTCTAGGAGGAAGAACCTCCCGCCTGGAGCCAGAGGAATGGGGGTGGCAAGTCCCCGGCGGATGGCATTTGTGTTATAGGGTGGAACAGCCATGTCAGTTACCGGTAGGCCGTGGCTGGCAACAGATCCGGGATTGGGGCTGGCGGGGAAAGGTGCCCATCAGGACAGTGATGTGCAGAGCCCGCCGAGGGATGTTAGTGTCTGGGCGGCAGAGCGAGGGTGAGATAAAGGGGGTGTTGAGGACGGGGGGTCCAATGGCAAGAGGAATTGGGGTGCATCCGTGCCCCCTGCTGTATTTGTGATGGTCAGTGAGCGGTTAAGGGGGGTTGCCGGGCTCTGGATGGAAACTTGCCCCTAGGGAGGCTAGAACCAGCCGCGTTCCTGTGGATCATCTCAGGCCCCTGACCAGTGAGGGCCACCCCCTCCTCGCACCCGGCGGGACCCCAGCTGGGACTCTCGCCTGGATGAGCGCAGGCACTGTCCAAACACGGACTCCGGCACTGCCAGGCAGCGGGGGGTGGGGCGCAGACACCGTATCTCTGTGGCCAGCGGCGGGTGGGAGACAGGTGGGCGCCAACCTCTTCCCCTCCTGTGGTCCCCTCCCGCCCCACTCTGCCCCCAGAGACACTCATAAGAACATAGGAATGGCCACAGTGGCCAATGCCAGGTGCCCCAGAGGGAGGGAACAGAACAGGGAATCCTCCCGTGATCCCTGTCCTGTCACCCATTCCCAGCCTCTGATACACTGAGGCCAGGGACACCTGTCCTGGCTAGTAGCCATTGATGGACCCAACCTCCATGAATCTATCTAGGTCTTTTCTGAGCCCTGTTAAAGTTCTAGCCTTCACCGCATCCTCTGGCGAGGAGTTCCACAGGTTGACTGTGCGCTGAGTGAAGAAAAACATCTGTGTTTGTTTTACACCTGCTGCCAATTAATTTCATTTGGTGACCCCTAGATGGAACCAAAGAGTCCTGGCACCGAACCTATGACCCTTGCCGAAGTGGCTAGACCCGTCTAAAATGATTCGGGGGCTGGAGCACAGGACCTACGAGGAGAGGCTGAGGGATTGGGGCTTGTTCAGTCTGCAGAAGAGAAGAGTGAGGGGGGATTTGAGAGCAGCCTGCAACTTCCTGCAGGGGGGCTCCAAAGAGGCTGGAGAGAGGCTGTTCTCATTTGGGGCAGGTGGCAGAACGAGGAGCAATGGGCTCAAGTTGCAGTGGGGGAGGTCTAGGTTGGAGATTAGGAAAAACTATTTCCCTAGGAGGGCGGGGAAACACTGGGCTGGGTTCCCTGCGGGGGGGCGGGGGGGGCGAATCTCCATCCCTAGAGGTGCTTAAGTCCAAGCTTGACCAAGCCCTGGCTGGGATGATTGAGTGGGGCTGGTCCTGCTTTGGGCAGGGGGCTGGACTCGATGACTCCTGAGGGCTCTGCCCGCCCTGGGATTCTAGGATTGTATGAACTCCTAGCCATGATAGAAGGAGCTGTCCTGACTCCCAGCTTCCCTTCCCGTCGCACGGAGACCCTCCCCGGAAACCAGAACGCGTCCCCCACACACACTGGCAGCTGCTTGGCGGGACCACTTTATTGAGTTTAGGAAGCCCAGGAAATTGCCCAGAGAGGGGAACAGTCCCCACCCCAGGACGAGGCTAATGGGATCAGTCAACGGATTAGCCACGGTCAGACAGAGCATGCGCACACCCAAGGGCCACACTGGCGGGGCTTTCTTAGCGGCCCTGTGTCCGTGGGGCCGAGGGGCAATGGGGGCGGGGAAGGGGCGGCCCTACTGCCCAGCAGGCGGCAGAGGGCGGAGGGAGGAGATGCCGGAGCGGACAGAGCCGTGTTCAGAGGCGGGGGGCGGGAGGAGAGGAGGATTCAGGCAAGCGCCCGTCCCCGGCTCTCTACACCCAGGGCAGGGAACTAATGGTTCTCACAAGGCGCACGGGGCGCTTGTTCCTGCAGACGACGACGATGCGGCGGGACGCCTTCCTCTCCATGTAGCCGCCTCCCATCAGGAAACTCTTGCAGAGGGTGAGGCTGAGGCGGCGTCTGCTGATGCGGCGGCCGCGGCGGAAGGGCCTGCCCCCCTTCTTGCAGACGCTGTTGATGACGGCGATGCGCTCGTGGATGAAGGTGTTGCTGCCCCGGATGCCCCGGGCCCGGGTTTGCAGGTCGCAGTACGCGGAGGAGACAGATGGCGGGAAAGGTAGAGTCATGATTAGCGAGTTGCTGCCGTTCACTGGCGTCTTGGGGTTGTCCCAGTGCCGCCTCAGGAACATGTCGTTCGTCAGCTTTGGTCGCTGCCCGCTGGCCATCCAGGCCCCCAGCAGGACCAGGGGCAGCAGCAGTGTGGAGCGGGAGCCTTTCAGAGCCATGGCTGCCTCTGGGTCCTCCTGCAGTGGGGAGAGGAGGGAGATGTGGGGCAGGGATTCGCCTCGTCCATGGCTCCTCCTGGGGCCTGAATCCCTCCCCACATCCTCATGCTGCCCTCAGGGCCCACCGCTTCCCATTACCCCTGCCCACCCCACCCACATGCCTCCAAATCAGTCATTCACAGAAGGGCGAGCACTCAGCTGCCATGAAAATTAATAACCAGCTTTTCGGAGCCAAGTGCTGCGCAATCCAAGTCATTACAGGCTGAACCTCTCTGGGCTGGCAACACCCACAGTCCGCAAACACCCGCAGTCCAGCATGATGTGAGTTAGCCAGGTGTCCACCTAGCATGGCTGTGGCCAAATTTCCCGCAGTCCCATAAATTTTTTTACAGCCACCAGTCCCGCCTCTGAGTTCTCTGTGAGGTTAGCTATCAGCTCAAATTTACCCCCAACAACTTCTCAGAGCCCATCAAGCCATGGAAGTGTAGGTAATACTACTAGACAATTTCAACCTCCCATGGTCTGGCACAGTCGTTGGTTCGCTGCCCGTCTGCTGCCGAGGGTGCTAGACTGAAGAGGTTCAGCCTGTTCTTGGATTGCCTTGATATTTGGCATGTGGCATGGTGCTCGGGGGGACGGTCCCCAGGAGACGCAGCGACGAGCCGTGGGAACGACGGATGTGAGGGGGCAATGCTGAGCAACCGGGGGCACCATGACACGGCCTGGGGGCCGCATTCGGTTCACATGCAAACAAGCATCCCTGGAGTCCATTAGACAGGGGGGTTTCCTCTCTCCGAACGGGCGGGAAGGCTGGTTAGCCCTCGCCCAAACCGCATGGGCCTGGTCAACGCCACATGGGTCAAATTTAACCATCACATTATCCCCGGTTACAACCCCTCAACCCAGGCACCCAAGAACTGCCCCCCCACACCTTTTTCTGCCCCCTAACCCTCGTTAAACCCCCAGCTGCAGAGATCCCGACTGATCCAGGAGTCCTGACTCGCAGCCTCCCCCCTCCCCAGCTCTACCCACTAGCTCACATTGCCTCTCAGAACCCCGTCTCCGCCCCATGGGACACTGTTTTCTCCTCTGTCCCAGCTGCTGGTGGAAGCTCCCACAACTCACCCAAGTCCTTTGTGTTCTGGCTGCAAGGCTGAGGGATCCCGAGCTACGCGGAGCTGATCCTCACCCCGACTCTCCCGCTGGGCTTGGCAGGCCTTATATAGGGCCCAGCCGGAGACGGAGAGGGTGGCGTGGGAGGGCGCATCCAGTAAACACTTGGTGCAGCAGGATTGTCACAGCCCTGTCGATGCAAATCAGACGCCCGGCAAAGAGGGTGTGGTGGAAACCAGGGATCACCTGTCCTGTTGACACCCGGGCTCCACCGTACCGGCTCCAGGTGCATCCACCTGGGAGGGGCAGGTGCAGTTTTAGCGCAGATGAGCAAAGCCGGGCCGGTTAGTCCAGCAGGTTCAGGTATCAGCCGTGGGCAGCCCAGACTTTGCCATGGAGTCATGTCTCCCGACAGCACCCTGGAAAGCGCTCGGTTCCTGTCCCTGGGGTCCGCCCTGATGGAACAGTGGGACCCCTGGGGGTCCGGTTCCTCCTCTGGGGGCCTGTTCCCACGCTGGGGCTTAGCCCTGGCCCTGTGAATCCGTGACGATCCAGTGGGCACCGAGGCTCTGCCTACACGGGACGCTTATTTCGAAATAACAGAGTGGACGTCTACACAGCAAGCCTGTAATTTTGAAATAATTTGGCAGTAATGGGCTTCTTGCCCCGACTCCTGTAACTCTCCTTTCCCGGGGACTAACGGAAGCTGGGGGAAGAGCATTGTTCCTTCTGTTTCCTGCCGTGTGGGCAGCGCCCAAAGCCAGGTTAAGCTACTTTGACTTCCACCACGCAATTGACGTCACTAAAGTTGCGTCACTTCCTTCGACTCTTGCCCTGCGGTAGAGATGTGCCCTGAATGGACCAGCACTCGAAGGGTACGTCTAGACTACACGCTTCTTTCAAAAGAAGCCACCACGTTTTAGAAAAAGCCATCCGAGTGAGCGCCTTTTTGAGAGTGAGCACCCAGGCAATCTGGATGCTCTCTTTCGAAAACACCTGTCGGCGGTCAAGAACGCCTTTTTTTCGAAAGAGCTCCTCCTCCTGAAATCAGCTTTCCTGTGGTCGGGAAAACTGCCACATTTTTTAACGTCGAAAGAACGCGGCAGCAGTCTAGATGCCAGTGAAGTTTTTTCAAAAAAGAGGAGAGGCGCAAGGGGGCCAATGAACACCATCGCGTGGCTGGAGATGGACCAGGGGAGCAGATTGCAGGGCACAGGTGAGCCTGAGAATGGCAGCAGGCCACCCACCACATCTGCTGGTTAGAAGGGCAGGAAGTGGAGCAGGAAAAGAGTGAGGATTCCCCAGGGGGAAAGAGGCCAGAGAGCAAAGCAAGTGCCTGAGTGCTCAAGAGGGAGAGTGACCGCCGGCGGGAAAGCCGTGCAGCACCAGGCAGAGGAGTGGGAGAGGCAAAGAGCCGGTGGGGATGCAAGAGGCCCAGGTGGAGAGCCCACGGGAAGCCAGTTCTACGGGGATCCCGGCTCTTCCGTCCCGGCGGGGGGCAGAGCGAGGTCTGCCTCAGGGCTGTGCGATGGTCGGGGTAAGCCAGCTCCGCTCTCCCGTCCCTCTCGTGGTCCCGGAGCGATGCTGGCATGGGCGCCGGAGAGCGTGAAGCGTTCCCACAGGTGTGGCGCCCTCTGTTTGTACCGCACGGGAGGTTTCTGGGGGCACAAAGACCAGGGATGTGGTGCAGGCGGGTTCTCCCCTCCTGGCTGGATGCGCTCTGGGTGCAGGCACCTCCATGCTGGGCAGTTTATGGGGTCTGTGTGGGCTGAAGCAGCGATGGGAAACCCCGGTGAGCGAATGGGCCGCAGGCCGCCCGCCACTGAGCTAGAGCAACTCGGGGAGATCTGGTCGCACGCGCTCCACGTGGGCGAGGTGGGCTAGGGTCCTACGGCTCAGCAATGGGCAGGCGGGTTTGCGGCCAGTAAGTGGTAAGAACACAGCACAGGTCCATCTCAGGGACCCAGAACAGGGGGCTACAGAGGACGCCCCTGAAGTGCGATCCAAGGAAATCCAGGCCAAGCCTCACGGCTGATGTGAGCAGGGAGCGGAGCAGCCTGGAGAAGCCCCACTCAGAGGGAGAGACACATGTCTGTGCCGATGTCCCTGCCGTGTGCGGAATGAATTCTGTTATGCGCATCACTAGGGAGGGGATGCATGGCAGGGTGGGGCTGAGAGGACTCGGGGCGGGGGCAGAGGTTTGGGATACGGGGGTGGGGTTACAGCCTCTTGGATGGGGCATAGAAGAAACGACATGAGACATCGCAACCCCCCCACGTTGCTAACTATCAAATACACAAAACCAAGCACCGGACAAAGCAGGAAGTGCCCAGGACAGACACACACACAAATAGGAGCCACACAAAATGACGTGACTCACAAAAGCGAGAGTTGGGGGGTTCCTTTGGGGCCAGCGGACGCCCTTAGAAGGCAGCTGGTGTTGCCAGAGCGTTTTGCTGCCAAGGGGGAGGAATTAGCCAGAGTGTTCTAGCTCAACGCGCAGGAGCCGTGATGTTGGTTTAGCTTGAGGGATGCCAAACCTGCCCTCCGTCCACCTTCTCGACACTGGTCCGTCTCCCTGTACACACCCAGCACGCGCTGTACTTCCCTTTGAGCCTGTCCCACCGGTGCAGGGCCGTGGGAGGCTGGGATTGCCACAAACGTTCCCGTCAGGGCTAATTAATAAAGTCCTCAGGCCTGGGACGAGGCCACCAGGCATAATTACCATGGAGATTGGGAGTCGAAGGCCCCTACTTCCTTGTGTTCCTGCTGAAGAACTCCTGACCGAGCGGATGTCCTTGTTTCGCTGCGAGGGCGCTTTGGTGCCTAATTCCCTTGGGAGGAAGCAGCGGGCAGCAGCCCTCTGGAGGGACGTCCTCGGGAGTCTGCAGGGGGAAGGTGGCTTGGGGCCGAGCGCCCACGGAGCGCTGGATTTGGTGGCTCTGAGGAAAGGTGAGAGGGACCCGGCAGGCTGAGGACAACGGACGCCAAATAAGCAGGCGCTGAACGACCTGGTGGACTGGCAGCCAAGGCTGCATGGGGAGCCAGCTGAGAACGGAAGGAAGTGTGTAGTGCGTGTAGTGGAGAAGAGGGTACAAGGGGGCCATGTGAGGTGTGAAACGAAAGCTTCCCTTCTACTGGTTCTGTATGTGCTCTCCATAGACTTGTATCATGTCTGGGTGTGGAGTTACAAATAGGTACTCTGTCTTAATACTGGAAACTTCGCGGTGTGTGGCCGAGCAGTGGGCGAGGAATGCTCAGCCAGTGGATGTGCTGATGAGCAAGGCTCCAGGGACAATGATCTCTAAGTACCAGAGACACACCTCAAGAACGGGCACTGATACCTAAGGGCTACCAGCAGGGAACACAGGGACAGGCCACTGGCCAGGTGACCTGCTGCAGCCAAGAAGAGGCCAGAGGGGTATATAAGTGCCATGTGGCACCCTCCATTTTGGTCTTCAGCTCAGCTCTTGATCCTAGAGGCAGCCTTGCAAGGAAACAGGAGCCTTGAAGAACTGTGGACCCATCCTGACATAGGATGTGCACCAAGGACTTTTAAGACAGCAGTTATAACATCTCTGGGTACGTCTACACCAGCCCCCTAGTTGGAACTAGGGAGGCTAATGAGGGCGACCGAAATTGCAAATGAAGTGTGGGATGTAAATATCCCGCACTTCATTAGCATGTTGCCGGGCGGTCGCCATTTTGGAAATTGACTAGCCCGGAAGAACTGCCCGCGTCTACATGCAGCAGAGAAGGGCGATTCCGAAATAAACCCCTTACTTCGAATTAACACTTAAACCTCATTCCATTAATTCGAAGTAAGGGATTTATTTCAGAATCGACCTTCTCTACCGCGTGCAGACGCGGGCAGTTCTTCCGGGCTAGTCAATTTCCAAAATGGCGACCGCCCGGGAACATGCTAATGAAGCGCGGGATATTTAAATCCCACACTTCATTTGCAATTTCGGTCGCCCTCACTAGCCTCCCTAGTTCGAACTAGGGGGCTAGTGTAGACGTACCCTCTGCTACAAGCCTGCATCGAGAACTGGGAGATTCGATGCATGTAATGTATGATACTTTAACAACCTCACTCTCATGCTTTTCATTCTTTTAATAATAAACCTTTAGATTGTCAATTCTAAAGGATCGGCTCAGCGTGGTTTGTGGGTAAGATCCAGAGTGTAAATTGACCTGGGATCTGTGGCTGGTTTCCTGGAACTGGAGAACCCATTCGGGGTAGGTGAGATCGGGTCCTATAGCCCCTCACCTGTGTGCAGGCCTGGGACTGTCTGGGGCACAGAGAGAGCTGGGGTGTTGGAGGGGTTTTGCTCGTGAGGCTTCTGGTTGGCCAGGTGGCAGCTGAAGCACTCAGTGTGACTGGTCTGTGGCCTATTTGGGAAGGTCTCCAGTCAGGGGCTGTAAGGAGCCCCGAGTTTGAGCAATTCGCCCTGAGCGGACGCCCTCAGCTGTGCCCAGACCTGGCCCGGTCCATCACAGGGGCGGTGTGGGCGCGTTGCTATGGAGGGGGCGTACGGAAGGCGGGCGCGGGGGCAGAGAACTGAGCAAGGCTGAGGCCAGATGAGTTGCAGCTGGTACGAGGAGTTTCTTGCAACACGTCAAGAAGACGAGCGAGGTGAAGGGCAGCGAACACCCCCCTGCCCAGCAGCGAAGGAGGGCCGGCAGCTGCTGACACCCACACGGGTGAGGTGCTTCGTGCCTGTTTGGCTCCCAATATCACTGAAAAACCATTGATGGAGACCAGACACTCAGCAGAGTTACCCCCAAGACGACCGGCACATACACCCCACAGCTGCAGCTCGACAGGTCTCTGGATGTGCCAGGTGCACCCACAGTGGCCAGGCCAGATGAAACCTGCAGCTTTCTCCACTCCACCACTCGCAACATCAGAACCAAAGAGCGGCCAGACTGGGTCAGACTGAAGGTCCATCAGCCTGGTGTCCTGTCTGCCCATAGTGCCCAGTGCCAGGTGCCCCCGAGGGAATGAACAGACCAGGGAAAAATGCAGTGATCCATCCCCTGTTACCAGCTTCTGAAAAACAGAGACTAGGTTCACCATCCCTGCCCATCCCGGCTAATAGCCATTGATGGACCCAACCTCCGCGAATTTGTCTCGTTCTTTATTTGAACCCTGTTAAAATCCTGGACTTTATAACATCCGCTGGCAAGGAGTTCCACAGGTTGACTATGTGCTGCATGAAGAAAAACTTCCTTTGGTTTGTTGTAAACCTGCTGCCTGTTCATGTCCTTTGGTGACCCCTAGTTCTTGTGTTATGGGAACAAGTGAAATAACTTTCTTCACTTTCTCCACCCCAGTCATGATGTTATAGACCTCTCTCCTATCCCCCCTTAGTCTCCTCTTTTTTCAGCTGGAACATCCCAGTCTTTATAATCTCTCTGCACATGGCATGGAAGAGGGAGTCTCTGAAGGAAGAAGAAAACCATTGGATGCCATGGGGTGTCTGCCCTTGGGATTTTAATAAGGGGAGATGGAGAGCGAGATGGCAGAGGGAAACGTGAAAGAGAGCGAGATGAGAGGTGTGAGTGGAGATTCCAAAGGGAGCAAGCTGAGCTGAGCTGGAGTCTTGGCTTGATCTCCTGTTGCCTCTAGACAAGGAATCACAGAACACCAGAACAGGAAAGGACCTTGCGAGGGCAGCAAGTCCAGTCCCTGCCCTCATGGCAAGACCATCAAACATCTAGACCATCCCTGGCAGGTGTCTGTCCAAGCTGCTCCTCAATATCTCCAGGGAGAGAGATTCTGCAACCCCCCAGGCAATGTATGCCAGTGTTTCACCACCCTGACAGGCAGGACATCTCATTGCTCCTTGTCCTGTCCTCAGAGGCCAAGGAGAACAATTTCCTCCTTCCTCCTTGTGACCCCCTTTTAGATACTTGAAAACTGCTATCATGTCCGCCCTCAGTCTTCTCCTTTCCAAACTAAACAAGAGTGAGGGGGGATTTGAGAGCAGCCTTCAACTTCCTGAAGGGGGGTCCAAAGAGGCTGGAGAGAGGCTGTTCTCAGTGGGGGCAGGTGGCAGAACGAGGAGCAATGGGCTCACGTTGCAGTGGGGGAGGTCTAGGTTGGAGATTATGAAAAACTCTTTCCCTAGGCGGGTGGGGAAGCGCTGGGATGGGTTCCCTGGGGGGGAGGAGGGGGAATCTCCATCCCTAGGGGTGTTTCAGTCCCAGCTTGACCGAGCCCTGGCTGGGATGATTGAGTTGGGCTGGTCCTGCCTTGGGCAGGGGGCTGAACTCGGTGCCGCCTGAGGACTCTGCCAGCTCTGTGATTCTAAGCCCAATTCCTTCAGTCTCCCCCCGTAGCTCTTGGTCTCTAGACCTATCAGGGTCTGCGTGGCTCTGCTCTGGAAGGAAGGGGTGTGCGGGAAAAGACCCTGGGAGGGATGAAGGCAGAAAGGCAGAACAGAGAGGGAGACCGGGAAGGCCTTTTTCTGCCCTGGTGTGAGGGCTGGTCGACCCTGGGAACAAGCATCGTCCTTGGGAAAGGCTGCCCCAATGAGAGACGTGGGCACACCCACCTCGCTCTGGGGCAGAGCGTTCGAGAGCGACAGAAGGACTCTGCCTTCCACCTGGCTGCCAGCTCCCTGCCAGGGGCACTCTCTCTGTGCCGGGAGGGCCGCCCCACTGGCCTCGAGGAGTGCACGCCGGCGCCGTGAGACACGCCACAGATAGCGCTAGGCAGCGCTGCCCGGCCCGCAGGCACAGAGCAGCCTGCAAGGAGGAGGGGGGTGATGCCAGGGACGGGTGACAGGGGAGCGACTCATCGGGGAGCAGAAAGACCCCACCCCACTCACGATGATCCCTCTCTAGGAGGACAAACCTCCCGCCTGGAGCCAGAGAGACCGGGGGCAAGTCCCCGGTGGATGCCATGTGTGTTACAGGGTGGGACGTGGCTGGTGACTGAGCTGGGATCGGGGGCGGCGGGGAAAGGCGCCCAGCAGGACAGTGACGTACAGAGCCCACTGAGGGACCTTCCTTTCTGGGCAGCAGAACGAGGGCGAGGTACAGGGGGTGTTGAGGATGGCGGGGAGCTGGGGGACTCCAAAGGCAAGAGGACTCAGGGTGCATCCGTGGGCCCTGCTGTATCTGTGACGCACGCCTCGCCATCAGTGAGTGGTTAAGGGGGGTTGCCGGGCTCTGGATGGAAACTTGCCCCAGAGTGGCTAGAATCAGCCGTTTTCCTCTCGATCTTCTCAGGCCCCTGCCCAGCGAGGGCCACCCCCTCCTCGCGCCCGGCGGGACCCCAGCTGGGACTCTCGCCTGGATGAGCGCAGGCACTGTCCAAACACGGACTCCGGCACTGCCGGGCAGCGGGGGGTGGGGCGCAGACACCGTATCTCTGTGGCCAGCGGCGGGTGGGAGACAGGTGGGTGCCAACCTCTTCCCCTCCTGTGGTCCCCGCCCGCCCCACTCTGCCCCCACAGACACTCATAAGAACATAGGAATGGCCAGACGGGGTCAGACCAAAGGCCCATCCAGCCCAGTGTCCTGTCGGCCCACAGTGGCCAATGCCAGGTGCCCTAGACGGAGTGAACAGAACAGGGGATCTACCCCGTCACCCATTCCCAGCCCCGACAAACAGAGGCTAGGGATACCGTCCTGGGTAATAGCCACTGATGGACCCAACCTCCATGAATTTATCTGGCTCTTTTCTGAACCCTGTGAAAGTCCTGGTCTTCACAACATCCTCCAGCGAGGAGTTCCACAGGTTGACTGTGTGCTGAGTGAAGAAAAACTTCTTGTGTTTCTTCTCAACCTGCTGCTTATTAATTACCTTTGGTGACCCCTAGAAGTAACTGAGAAGTCCTGGCAGCCAGGTTCTGGAGGTGGATACCTTGTCCACTGTGCCACTGGAGGAGCTCACCAGCCTCCCGGGCCCCCCCATCTGTCCTCTGTCCCAAGGGTGCCAGCTCTGTCCCTTGAGAGCCTGCATTGGCTGTCTCTGGTGGGGGGAGTGGAGCGTGAGCCCTTGACCTCTGTCTTCTGAGGAATGTATCTTACCCACTCCACCACTGGAGGAGCCCTCCAGCTGCCCCCATTCTGGACCCCACTTATCCATCCTATGTCCCAAGGGTGCTTGGTCCATCCATCACCAAGTTGTCTAACTAGCTAGACCAGGCTAACTAAAATGATGGGGGGTGGGTGGCTGGAGCACAGGACCTACGAGGAGAGGCTGAGGGATTTGGGTTTGTCCAGTCTGCAGAGGAGAAGAGCGAGGGGGGATTTGGGAGCAGCCTGCAACTCCCTGACGGGGGGTTGCAAAGAGGCTGGAGAGAGGCTGTTCTCAGTGGGGGCAGATGGCAGAACAAGGAGCAATGGGCTCACGTTGCAGTGGGGGAGGTCCAGGTTGGATATTAGGAAAAACTATTTCCCGAGGCGGGTGGGGAAGCACTGGGCTGGGTTCCCTAAGGAGGGGGTGGAATCTCCATCCCTAGAGGTGTTTAAGTCCCGGCTTGACAAAGCCCTGGCTGGGCTGATGGAGTCGGGGTTGGTCCTGCCTTGGGCAGGGGGCTGGACTCGATGACTCCTGAGGGCTCTTCCCGCCCAAGGATTCTAGGATTCTAGGAACTCCCAGCAGATCAGGGCCGGGGCCGAGGGGGCTGTCCGGACTCCCAGGTCCCCTTTCCGTCGCACAGAGACCCTCCCTGGAACCCACAACATGTCCCCCACACACACTGGCAGCTGCTTGGCGGGGTCAGTTTATTGAGTTTAGGAAGCCCAGGAAATCGCAGACAGAGGGGAACCGTCCCCCCACCAGGACGAGGGTAACGGCACATGACGGTGAGCGGGGATCAGCCACGTCAGGCTCAGGAGGGCCACGCTGGCGGGGCTTTCTGAAGGGCCTTGTTTGTGTGGGGCAGAGGGGCGCTGGGGGCGGAGCGAGGAGAGACCTACGCAGGCAGAGCCGTGCTCAGAGGCAGGCGAGAAGTGGGGCGGGAGGGGGAGGATTCAGGGCTCTCTACGCCCAGGATGAGGGTCTGACGGTTCTCACAAGGCGCACGGGGCGCTTGTTCCTGCAGACGACAATGATGCGGCGGGACGCCTTCCTCTCCATGTAGCTGCCTCCCATCGGGAAACTCTTGCAGAGGGTGAGGCTGAGGGGCCGTTTGCTGATGCGGCGGCCGCGGCGGAGGCGCCTGCCCCCCTTCTTGCAGACGCTGTTGATGACGGCGATGCACTCGTGGATGAAGGTGTTGCTGCCCCGGATGCCCCGGGCCCGGGTCTGCAGGTCGCAGTACCGGGATGGGAAAGGGAAAATACCCATCGCACTTCTGGGTTCCACAATGCTGACGTTCACTGGCGTCTTCGGGTTGTCCCAGTGCCGCCTCAGGAACATGTCGTACGTCAGCTTCGGTCGCTGCCCACTGGCCAGGGCCAGCCAGGCCCCCAGCAGGACCAGGGGCAGCAGCAGTGTGGAGCGGGCGCCTTTCAGAGCCATGGCTGCGTCCAGGTCCTCCTGCAGTGGGGAGAGCGGGGAGATGTGGGGCAGGGATTCGCCTCCTCCTGGGGCCTGAATCCCTCCCCACATCCCATGAACCCTCCCCGCCCCATGCTGCCCCCAGAGCCCACCCCTTCCTGCTACCCCTGCCCACCCCGCCCACACGCCTCCAAATCATTCGCAGCAGGGGGAGCGCTCAGCTGCCATGAATGTGAACGACCAGCTTTTCGGAGCCAAGTGCTGCGCAATCCAAGGCATTGCAGGCCGAACCTCGCTGGTCCAGCAACACCCCTGGTCCGGCAGGATGTGAGTTAGCCGGGTGTTCACATAGCATGGCTGTGGCCAAATTTCCCACGGTCCCATAAAGTTTGTTTACGGCCACCAGTCCCGCCTCTCCATGCTCTGCGCGCTTATCTAGCTCAAATTTACCCTTCAACATCTCAGGGTATGTCTACACTACAGCACTAATTCCAACTAATTCAAATTAGTGCATCTAGACCGAAAAACTAATTCGAATTAGCGTTTTGCTAATTTGAACTAGCATGTCCACACTGAGCGGACCCTGAACCGAAGTTAAGGCTGGCCGGAACCAGGACTTAGAGCGTGGAGCTGCTGCCTCAGGCTAGCCGAGGGCTGTGCTTAAAGGGACCCGACCCCCACCCCGGACAGACAGTTCTCAGGGTTCCCCGCTTGCTTGTCTACCTCGATGAGGGACAGCAAAGCAGCCCTGTCTTGGAGTGCCCTGAGTGCCCACACTCGGCACATCACAGCACTCGGCCATCAGCCCGGCTGCACTTGCTGCAGGCTGCCATCCGGGGGGGTCAATCGGGGGGCTGTCAGGATCCAAGAGGCCCTGCAGGAGAGCTTCCACCCCGAGGAGCCCGCAGAGCCACCCCAGTCCTCCCCATCGGGGGCTCGTGCCCCATTCCTCCCTCACCTCCTTCCACTTACCCCTCCCCAGCCCCCCTTCCTGATGTAAAAAATAAAAGACACGTGTGTTCAAAAATAGAAACTCTCTTTATTTAACAAAACTGGGGGGGGGGGATTAACCTCTGGGGAGACTGGGAAAAGGTGGGAGAGGGGAAGAGAGAGGGTGGGAGAGGGGAGGTGGAAACCTGGGAGGAGGGAGCTGGAAGGGGGAAGCCAGGGGAAGAAGGAGGAGGGGAAGTATCAAACTATGGTACGCCATATCTTCAGTACTGTGTACAGATGTGATCTCCTCACCCCAGAAAAGATATTTTGGCCTTGGAAATGGTTCAGAAAAGGGCAACTAAAATGATTAGGGGTTTGGAACAGGTCCCATATGAAGAGAGGCGAAAGAGACTGGGACTTTTCAGTTTAGAAAAGAGGAGACTGAGAGGGGATATGATAGAGGTATATAAAATCATGAGTGGTGTGGAGAGGGTGAATAAAGAAAAGTTCTTCATTAGTTCCCATAATAGAAGGACTAGAGGACACCAAATGAAATGAATGGGTAGCAGGTTTAAAACTAATAAGCGAAAGTTCTTCTTCACACAGCACATAGTCAACCTGTGGAACTCCTTGCCACAGGAGGCTGTGAAGGCTAGGACTATAACAGAGTTTAAAGAGAAGTTAGATAAAGTCATGGAGGTTGGGTCCATGGAGTGCTATTAGCCAGGGGGTAGGAACGGTGTCCCTGGCCTCTGTTTGTGGAAGGCTGGAGATGGATGGCACGAGACAAATGGTTTGGTCATGGTCTTCGGTCCATCCCCTCCGGGGTACCTGGTGTTGGCCGCTGTCGGCAGACAGGCTACTGGTCTAGATGGACCTTTGGTCTGACCCAGTACGGCCGTTCTTATGTTCTTCTGTTCTAAGCTCAGGGCTCAGGGTCGGGGGTCTCACTGGACCCCCTTGATTTTCATGCAAACCTGCTCCTGGGTTCGCATGTGGCCTTTGGTGGCCAGGCTGGCAGCTATCCTGCCCTAGACAGCCGCTTTCCTGTGCCTAGTGCGGAGGTCGTGGACGTTGGAGGCCTCCCCCCAAACCTGGATGAGGTCCACGATCTCCGCACTAGACCAGGCGGGCGTCCGCCTCTTGCGGCCCTGGGCAGGCTCCTGGGAGCCGCCAGCCTGGTCCTGGGAAGAGGGGGAGGGCTGGGTGGCCGCGGGTGGCTGGCTCGTGCCGTGCCAGGTGCAGGGTCTGCTGGCTGGGTGCTGGCAGGCTTGTAACTGGCACGGGCACCGTAGCCAGACCGTGGCCCTTTAAGGGCTCCAGGGCCGGGAGCGGGGCAGACGAGTTTCCCTGGTTGTGCCCAGAGTGGCCACCAGGGCAAGCTGGGAAGGGCTAGCCTCCAACTAGTTCGAATTAAGTGGCTACACAGTCCTTAATTCGAACTACTTAATTCGAACTAGGCGTTAGTCCTTGTAGAATGAGGTTTACCTAGTTCGAATTAAGCGCTCCGTTAGTTCGAATGAAGTTCGAACTAGCGGTTTGCGTGTGTAGCGCCTATGAAAGTTAATTCGAACTAACAGCTGTGAGTTTGAATTAACTTTGTAGTGTAGACATACCCTCAGAGCCCAGCAAGCCATGGCAGTGCTGGTCATGCTGCTTGACAATATTGACCTGGCACATTTGTTGGTTCCCGAGGGTGCCCGACTGGAGAGGTTCCGCCTGTACCTGAATTGCCTTGATATTTGGCATGTGGCAGAGGGCTCGGGGGACGGCCCCCAGGAAATGCAGCAATGAGCCATTGGCCTCTCATGAGCCATTGTGTGGGAACGACGGATGTGACGGGGGGAAACGCTGCGCGAGCCAGGGCACCGTGACATGGCCTGGGGGCCGCGTTCAGTCCGTGTGCAGACAAGCGTCCTTGGAGTCCATTAGACATGGTGTTTCCTCTCTCCGAGAGGGCGGGAAGGCTGGGTTAGCCCTCGCCCAAACCGCATGGGCCTGGTCAACGCCACATGGGTCAAATTTAACCATCACATTATCCCCGGTTACAACCCCTCAACCCAGGCAAGCAGGAAACCAACTCTTTACTGTCCCCTAACCCTCGTTAAACCCCCAGCTGCAGAGATCCCGACTGATCCAGGAGTCCTGACTCGCAGCCTCCCCGCTCCCCAGCTCTACCCACTAGCTCACATTGCCTCTCAGAACCCCGTCTCCGCCCCATGGGACACTGTTTTCTCCTCTGTCCCAGCTGCTGGTGGAAGCTCCCACAACTCACCCAAGTCCTTTGTGTTCTGGCTGCAAGGCTGAGGGATCCCGAGCTACGTGGAGCTGATCCTCACCCCTACTCTCCCGCTGGGCTTGGCAGGCCTTATATAGGGCCCAGCCGGAGACGGAGAGGGTGGCGTGGGAGGGCGCATCCAGTAAACACTTGGTGCAGCAGGATTGTCACAGCCCTGTCGATGCAAATCAGAGGCCCGGCAAAGAGGGTGCGGTGGAAACCAGGGATCACCTGTCCTGTTGACACCCGGGCTCCACCGAACCGGCTCTGGGTGCTTCCGCCCGGCAGGGCAGGTGCCGATTTAGTGTAGGTGGGAGAGCCGGGCTGGTTAGTCCAGCAGGTTCAGGTATCAGCCGTGGGCAGCCCAGACTTTGCCATGGAGTCATGTCTCCCAACAGCACCCTGGAAAGAGCTCGGTTCCTGTCCCTGGGGTCCGCCCTGATGGGAAAGCGGGACCCCTGGGGGTCCGGTTGCTCCTTTGGGGGCTGTTCCCACGCTGGGCCCTAGCCCCGGCTCTGTGAATCCATGACGATCCAGTGCGCACTGTGATCTGCCTACGTGGCACACTTATTTCTAAAGAACAGAGTGAGCGTCCACACAGCAAGCCTGTACATTTAAAATAAGGTGGCAGTGACGGGCTTCTTACCCGACACCTGTAACCCTCCTTTCCCGGGGAGGAAGGGCAGCCAGAGGGAGAGCGTTCTTCCTTCTGCTTCCTGCCGTGTCGGCAGCTCCAAAAGTCGGGGAAAGTGCCATTGATGTTGCCGGACTTCTGCCGTTTGCCTCGCCTCTTCCCTGCGGTGGAGACGCGCCCTGAACAGGCCAGCACTGCAAGTGACTTGTGTGAGGCAGTGGGGAGTTTGGAGGGTTCGGGGGGGGGGGTTACACACAGGGGGGCTCAGTGCCCAGCAGTTACTGGTCAACGTGACAAAGGGGGGGGAGTTTGATGTGGCAGAGAACAGCCCAGAGTTGGAGCCGCGGTGTCTGGCGCCCTGGTGCCCCCGGCCCTGCTCAGAGGACGCGGCCGGCTCTGGCCAGACGGCAGACAAGGGGCTGCAGAGGGGGGACCCGGCAACCGGCCCAGCTGGGGAGAACGTTGGACGGGGAGGGGGGCGGAGAAGAGGGGCCCAGGCGACCCTCTTACCTGGGGAGAAGACAATGGCCGGGGGAGGCGCTGTAGCGGGGGATATTGGAGGCTCTGCTGGGAGACGGGGGCTGTTTTTTGGGGGACAGAGCAGGGCAGGCAGGGCTCAACTGGCTGCAGGGGGAGGCTGACGTGGGGCTGAGGGCCCAAGCCGACTGGCCTGAGAGACCCGTTGCTGGTTTCAAAGCTCAATAACCCCTTCTTTTTGGTGCTGGCTGAGAGTCGCTCTGGTCTAGGGAACAGGGGGGCGCTGTTCCTTCTGGGAGGGGAGGCCCCGGGTGCCCAGAGGGAGTGGACCCCGCGAGGGGGCTCATGGAGGATGCAGGCGGCTGGAGGCCCTGAGAGGCACCGTCCTGGAGGCGGAGAGGCGGACCCCCCCAGGTGAGAGTGGGCCCCCCAAGAAAGGGTCGCCACACTGGAGTGGACTCCCTGTGAGCCGTGACAACTTGTAACGCTCCAAGCAAGGGAGCAGCAGGAACATGGCAGCACGGGGCGGCGCTGGCTGCCTGCGGAGGCGCAAGGGGGCCAATGAACACCCTCGCGTGGCTGGAGATGAACCGTGGGAGCAGATTGCAGGCCCCGGGCGAGGCTGAGAACGGCCCGCGGTGTCCCCGGCAGCAGGACACCCACCGCACCCCGGGAGTTAGAAGGGCGGGAAGTGGAGCAGAAAGGAGGGAGGGTTCCCCGGGTGGGGTTGGGGGAAGAGGCCGGAGGGCAATGCAAGGGGAGGATCAAGAGGCCCAGGTGGAGAGCCCACGGGAAGCCAGTTCTATGGGGATCCCGGCTCTTCCGTGCCGGCGGGGGGCAGAGCGAGGTCTGCCTCAGGGCTGTGCGATGGTCGGGGTGAGCCAGCTCCGCTCTCCCGTCCCTCTCGTGGTCCCAGAGCGATGCTGGCGTGGGTGCCGGAGAGCGTGAAGTGTTCCCACAGGCCTGAGACCCTCTGTTTGTGTCGCACGGGAGGCCTGGGGGGAAGGTTTCTGGGGGCACAAAGACCAGGGATGTGATGAATGCGGGTTCTCCCGTCCTGGCTGGATGCGCTCTGGGTGCAGGTGCCTCCACGCTGGCTGGTTTCTCGGGTCTGCACGGGCTGGAGCAGCGATGGGAAATCCCGGCGAGCGAGTGGGCCGCAGGCCGCCCGCCACTGAGCTAGAACGACTCAGGGAGATCGGGTCCCACGCGCTCCATGTGGGCGAGGTGGGAAAGGGTCCCACGGCTCAGTGACGGGCAGGCAGGTGGCAGGCGGGTTTGTGGCCGGTAAGTGGTGAGAACACAGCGCAGGTCCACCTCAGGGACCCAGGACGGGGGGCTACAGAGGACGCCTCTGAAGTGCGATTCAAGGAAATCCAGGCCAGGCCTCACGGCTGATGTGAGCAGGGAGCGGAGCAGCCTGGAGAAGCCCCACTCAGAGGGAGAGACACATGTCTGTGCCGATGTCCCTGCCGTGTGCGGAATGAATTCTGTTATGCTGCATCACTAGGGAGGGGATGCATGGCAGGGTGGGGCTGAGAGGACTCGGGGCAGGGGCAGAGATTTGGGATACGGGGGTGGGGTTACAGGCTTGCAGATGGGGCCGGGGATGAGGTCTCTGCCCAAGAGAGGTGGCAGAAGGCAAAGGTAAGAGCCGGGATTTGGGGAAAGGTGGGACGGAGAGAGGAACCCACCACAGTTCCAGCACAGCATGGCCCCTGGACGCTCCGGGAAGGGTTGTGGGATTGCGTGAGACACTTACCTGGTAAGTGAGAGAGAAGGATGTCGGGGGGGACAAAGTGAGCGAGAGAGGCTGAGGGATGGGGTTGTAAAGTTATTTCCTCGTGGGACCAAACTGAGAGCTGGCGATTCCAAAGAGAAGAGCGTGGGCTGGAGTTTTGGGTTGCTCTCCCATTGGCTGCAAGCAAGGGCAGGAGGCCGGTGTATGGCAAGAGACACTCGGAGGAATGCAGAGAGACACAATCACACACCGGCGGCTCCGACTGACACAAGAGGACTAACCTGACAAAGCACAACCCCCAGGTTTCTGCTCCAACGAGAGGTACAGGCACACGCCAGGTGGAAGAGGAAACCCAGCAAGAGACACGTACCCACCAAAAAAGCCCCCTACCCCATGTAGAAGAAACGACATGAGACATCGCAACACCCCCCACGTTGCTAACTACCAAATACACAAAACCAAGCACCGGACAAAGCAGGAAGTGCCCAAGACAGACACACACACACAAATAGGAGCCACACAAAATGACGTGACTCACAAAAGCGAGAGTTGGGGGGTTCCTTTGGGGCCAGCGGACGCCCTTAGAAGGCAGCTGGTGTTGCCAGAGCGTTTTGCTGCCAAGGGGGAGGAATTAGCCAGAGTGTTCTAGCTCAACGCGCAGGAGCCGTGATGTTGGTTTAGCTTGAGGGATGCCAAACCTGCCCTCCGTCCACCTTCTCGACACTGGTCCGTCTCCCTGTACACACCCAGCACGCGCTGTACTTCCCTTTGAGCCTGTCCCACCGGTGCAGGGCCGTGGGAGGCTGGGATTGCCACAAACGTTCCCGTCAGGGCTAATTAATAAAGTCCTCAGGCCTGGGATGAGGCCACCAGGCATAATTACCATGGAGATTGGGAGTCGAAGGCCCCTACTTCCTTGTGTTCCTGCTGAAGAACTCCTGACCGAGCGGATGTCCTTGTTTCGCTGCGAGGGCGCTTTGGTGCCTAATTCCCTTGGGAGGAAGCAGCAGGCAGCAGCCCTCTGGAGGGACGTCCTCGGGAGTCTGCAGGGGGAAGGTGGCTTGGGGCCGAGCGCCCATGGAGCGCTGGATTTGGTGGCTCTGAGGAAAGGTGAGAGGGACCCGGCAGGCTGAGGACAACGGACGCCAAATAAGCAGGCGCTGAACGACCTGGTGGACTGGCAGCCAAGGCTGCATGGGGAGCCAGCTGAGAACGGAAGGAGTTCAGCAGGGCCGGCAGCGTCTCGGGGGGACAGGGTTGCCAGGTGTCTGGTATTGAACCTAAAATGTCCGGTAGTTTCTGATTTTTTCCCGGCCAGGAGGCAAACCTGGTGTGGTTTTTTGTTGTTGTTCGGTAATTTTTCTGAAACCTTCTGGCTACCCTACGTGGGGACCGCGTTCAAGGCACCTCTCCCAGCACCCCCAATGCGAAGGAAAGTGACACAGAACAGCCAAGAGGATGGATCCCTCGGGAGCGCTGTAAGGACCTGGAAATGGAAAGGAGCCGACCCAAAGAGGGGCGGTGTGGGCGCGTTGCTAGGGAGGGGGCGTATGGAAGGCGGGCGCGGGGGCAGAGAACTGAGCAAGGCTGAGGCCAAATGAGTTGCAGCTGGTACGAGGAGTTTCTTGCAATACATTAGGAAGAAGAGTGAGGTGAAGGGCAGCGAACGCCCCCCTGCCCAGCAGCGAAGGAGGGCCGGCAGCTGCTGACACCCACACGGGTGAGGTGCTTCGTGCCTGTTTGGCTCCCAATGTCACTGAAAAACCATTGATGGAGACCAGACACTCAGCAGAGTTACCCACGAGAAAAGCAGCACACACGCCCCACAGGCAAACTGCGGCTGGACGGGTCTTTGGATACGCCAGGTGCACTCACAGTGGCCGAGCCAGATAAAACCTGCAGCTTCCTCCACACGACCACTCGCAACATCAGAACCAAAGAGCGGCCAGACTGGGTCAGACCGAAGGTCCGTCAGCCTGGTGTCCTGTCTGCCCACAGTGGCCAATGCCAGGCACCCCCGAGGGAGGGAACAGAAGAGGGAACCATCCAGTGATCCCTCCCCTGTCCCCCATTCCTAATTTCTTGCAAACAGAGACCAGGAACACCATCCCTGCCATTGAGGGATCGGTGATGTAGTGTCAGTACCTTGCTGGTTGTGGTGCTTGGGCTGTGGGTGACCCCTACTGGCCTCTGTCAGCACGGCCCGGCGGGGGGTGTCTTGAGGGCCCCCATGACAGTGACCAAACTGGTTCTACTAGGGAACAAAAGAAGGGAGTGTTGCGGGAAGGAGCAGTTTCTGGCTGGAATCATGAAGGAGAGAGACTCCGGAGGGGGACTGGGAGTCTAAGGCCCAGGCACCCCATATCAAGGGGTCTGAGGCATCCTGGCCCAGACTCCTGTAGCCACATCACGTCTAGGCTGCGCTGTATCCTGGAAAAGCAATAAACCCCCCTGTTCTACTGTCTGGCAGAGTCTGTTCTTGCTGCTACGGGGCTGCATAATCAGGGGGACCCCCAATTCACCATCACAGGTCCTAACCTCCATTAATGTATCTAGTGCTTTTCTGAACCCTATTAAAGTCCTGGTCTTCACAAAATCTTCTGGCAAGGAGTTCCACAGGTTGACTGTGCATGAAGAAAAACTTCCTTTGGTTTGTTTTAAACCTGTTACCTATTCATTTCATTTGGTGACTCCTAGTTTTTATGTTATGGGACCAAGTCAATAACTTTTCCTTATTCACCTTCTCCACACCAGTCACGATTTCATAGACCTCTATCCTATCCCCCCTTAGTGTCCTCTTTCCTAAGCTGAAGAGTCCCCGTCTTTTTAATCTCTCTTTGTACGGCACCTGTTCCAAACCCCTCAGCATTTTTGTTGCCCTTTTTGGAACCTTTTCCAATGCCAAGGGATCTTTTTGAGATGAGGTGACCCCATCTGTATGCATCTCCATGGTAGTTCATGCCTCCTCTGGAGCCTTGAATGTGTGCCAAGACCGACCATGCCTGGGATGCCCAGGGCAGCCCTCCCTCCCTCCATAGGTCTTCTCCCATGGACTCAAAGGCCCTTGACCGGCTCTGGACGATGTAGGTGGTTTCCAAATGGAGGCTACGTTTCTTGCCCCCACGCTACATTAGATTTGGACAATCTGCTTCTTCTCCGAGGACTTCCAGGCCAGCGCAGCCGAAAGAGACAGGGGGAGAGAGATGAAGAATCACAGAGGAGGAAAGCTCATGCTTTGCTAGGCTCCTATGGGGCTTGGCTAAGATATAAATCAGTGCTAACGTGGGTGCCTAAATCCCTTGGGCGGTTGGCCGCCAGCTTCCAGGAACCCAGCCCCGCCCCAGAACAAATTAAACCAGTGAAAAGGGGCCCCACAAGACTTGACCTGGCCACTCCTTGTCCTCTGAGGGCTAAGTGTTGGCACCATGCAGTTGCGTTCCTGTTGGAACAGCGGGACAAGGGCTGGGGTGAGGCCAAACTTCGGCAGCCTGGCATCCCGGTGACTGATTACCGTTTATTACCCCCAGGAGGAGAGCGGTTTAGCCCAGGTGGGTCCTGCTTTGGACTCAGTGACACCTGAGGTCTCTTCCGCCCTAAGGGTCTATGGTTCTCCAAAGGAAGACTTCCCATTGGGGACCTTTGGGGGCCCTTGGGTAGTTTGGAGGGGCAGAAACGTGCCCTTGGACTTGTACTAACCCAAGAGAGAAAGCGAGGGGCGTGGTGCTCTTGGGACCCACGCCAGATCTGGAGTTCCCATCAGGAACAGGCTGGGCTGGGAGCAGGGCTGGAGTTTAGGCTTGCTCTTCCGTCAGCTTCAGGCCAGGGGAGGAGGGCGGCGTGTGGATGACACACTCTATGGAGACACACACAAGGCACAAATACCGGAGACCAACAAGGCTCCAACTTTTGCACGTAGGAGGCCCAGCCACTCAAAATGCAAATGGACAGACAAAAGGTACAAAGGCACACCCGAGATAAAAGGGGAAGAGACTGTGTACGGTGCACCCACACAACTCACACCACTCACTACTCACAATGCACACACAACTCACACGACACTACTCACAACACTCACACAAATCGCATGAAAAATTCGAGAATGGCACCAAAAATTCTCAGAGTGGGGTCGCCGTGTTTGTCTGTATCTCTCCAGCCTCTTTGGAACCCCCCCTGAAGGGTCTCAACCCCCCCCCCCCGGCTCTTATCTTCTGCAGACTGAACAAGCCCAAATCCCTCAGTCGCTCCTCCTACAAGCCCCGTACCTCAGCCCCTGAATCATTTTTCTTGCCCTCTGCAGGATTGTCCCCAATGCACCCACATCCTTGCCCATTTCTGGAAGGGGTCCCAAAATGTAGCCCTACGTCCCCTCCAGCCGTGGGTATCTCGGGGTCTTTCCCCACCCATCATCATCCTCCTTCTGCTTCTCCTGCTGCTGATGGTTTCTGTGGTCGTCTTGTCCCTTGTGGCTAGTCACTGGGCCTCCATCTCCCTCCTCATGCTTCTGCCCCTCCAGGGTCCAGTCTATGCCACACACCGTGATGAGGGGGGTGGGAGCCAGCCCTGAGTGGGTGGCACCCCAGGGACCCATAGCCTCCAGGGCTCTGGAACTGGGCCTAGGCACACCAGCGACTCCCCTCTCTCTCTCCTCGTTGCCCAGCTGGCAGCAAAACCAGCGGAGCCAGATTCCGGTTGGCGCCTTGTGCGTCTGCCCTGCAGAGCACCAAGTTCCCCGGCAGCATTGGCACCGGCACCGGGCAGCTTTCCTCGAGCACCGCTTGCTCCCCTGGCTGCTGTGCCAGAAAGTCGGTCGCTGGGCACCGAGCGGCGGAGGGTTCCCTGAACTGAGCCTGGCCAGAGCCCCTCTTTCCATGTTCCTTTACCCCCAGGAAGTGTCACTTAACCCTGCCACTCTCCGCTGCTTCCCTGCCGAGGGGTGGGGAGGAGGGAATCGCCTGCCTCTCGCGTTGGCGGTGGCTCGGTGTGAACACACCAACCACTGGGCGTCCCGTTTTGTTCCTCGATCCCCGGCCAACATGGGCCAGTTACAGCCAGTTCTTCGGTAACCCGTCATGCCCCCGCCCCCAACACGATATCCTGGCAAACAGGCCTCACGTCCCCTTCTGGGCCCCCCCCCAGCAGCTGTTTAGCCCTTTACTTACTGGGGGGAGGGAGGGATGCGAAGCTCAGAAGGAAACCGAGGCAGGCATGCACAGTGTCAAATGGTTACCAAAAGCCAGACTTTGTCGCAACACCCGGACCAGGCGAGGTGGGTCCCCAAACACACCCCACCCAAGCGTGGGCCGGAGGAGTGTGGGGTGCCCTCTGGGGGCTGCGAATGCCAGCAGGGAGCTGTTGACCCGGGCAGAGTGAATCCCCAGCAATGGAGGGGAATGAGGTAGCCTGTTCTATAGCCTGCCCATCCATGCACCCGGACATCCCCAGCTCTTGCTGCACCCGCCTCCCCTCGGGCACACCCAGCTCTCTCCCCGGCTGCGCACGTCGGCGCCCATCCCAGCAGGCCTGGCCGAGGCCACGGGGCCGGGGGCAGGCGTGATTGCCAGGTGGATTCCTGGAAGGTTGGCCCAAAGGAGCTGCCGCGCTGGGGAGGCCAGGTGGAGTCACCAGCTAATTAAGAGGCCGGGGCCTCTGTTTCCTTAACAGCGTGGGGCCAAGCAGCCGTCCTAGTTTCACTCAGGGAAACTTGCTGATCCCGATGGCCAACTGCTCCACTTCCTCCATTCCAGCAACGGGAGACTGGCCGGTTCCCGCCCTGGCTTTGAGTGGGGATTTGGGCCCTGGGCAGGGCGGCTGGGGGCCAGGACTCCTGGGTTCTCTCCCGAGCTGTGGTAGAGGAGAGAGGCCCAAGGGTCAGAGCAGGGGTTTGTGGGAATCAGGAGGGGGCTGGTGCCATGCCGGAGCCAGGACGCCTGGGTTCTTGCTACAGCTCTCCAAGCCCCGAGGCTCCTCTTGACGGTTCCCTCCAGACTATCGATGTCAAGTGCTAAGCCTGCGGCCCCAGTCCAGGCGTTTGCAAAGGATGTCATGGCTGGGAGGCGGTATCAGTGTTTGGGGGCACACGGCTGAGCTGGTAACTAAGGCGTTATGGGTCCAAACCCCCCCTTCCGGGAGGGAGTTATTTCATACCGTCTTGCACCCAATCGCGCGTAGCGGGACGGAAGCAGCCTGCACCGTGGCAGGCAAGTTTTACGGCTCAGATCCAGCGTCCTGCCTTCCTGCATACAGTCCTCTGGTGCCCAGCTCCCTTCTGGCGCAGCCGCGGGCGGTGGAACCGTAGCAAACCAGACAGAGTCCCAACTGGCGTCTGTGGTCGGATGTTTGGCTGCGTGTGGGCTCGGCCGGTAGCAGAGAGAGCGGAGTTCGGTTGAAATTCTCCCTGCACCCACAGACTCGGTTTTCAGTAGAGGCGCCCAGGTAGGTTTATTGCCGACTGTGGTGGTGAGTCGGGGACCCCCCGATCCTGCACCCCGTAGCAGCGAGAACAGACGCCACAGCCAGTAGAACAGGGGGGTTTATTGCTCCTCCAGGGTACAGCCCAGCACAGACGTGATGAGGTTACAGGAGTCAGGGCCAGGATGCCTCAGACCCCTTGGGGTCGGAGTCCATCGCCCCCTCAACCCTCAGCTTAGTCTGTTCCCTTCATGTTTCCCAGCCAGGAACTGCCTCGCTGCCAGACCACGTCCCCCAGCCAGGTGTTCGTCTCCGCCTCCCTCCCTTTGTCTCCCCCCGGGAAGCGCCTTGGTATCTGCTCAGGCTGGGCCTGGGTGTCTGGGCCAATGCACACGTGGGTGAGTCAGTGGGGATCTCACAGCCCAGCGCAGGGGGACCCCGGGTCACAGAGCAGACAGCCCCCCCACTACGTCACACCGACGACATTTCATAATAGCACCATGGCAGACGCTCTGAGGATACTAAGGTGGGTGTGAGCGTGAGAGTGGACACAACTCAGTCATTGGCATGACTTTCCACTTGCGCTCTAGGCTAGTCAAAAACATTGCCTATTTATACACAAATACCAACAAGTTACACATCATTCCTGATTACTCCTGCACTGATTCGGCCTCAGCTGGAGGGTTGTGTCCAGTTCTGGGCACCACATCTCAGGAAAGAGGTAGAGAAATTGGAGAGGGTCCAGAGAAGAGCAACAAGAAAGCTGAAAGGTCTAGAGAACATAAGCTCTGAGGGAAGACTGAAAGAATTGGGCCTGTTTAGTTTGGAAAGGAGAAGACTGAGAGGAGACATGAGAGCGGTTTTCAAGTATCTAAAAGGGTGTCACAAGGAGGAGGGATAAAAATTGTTCTCCTTGGCCTCTGAGGACAGGACAGGAAGCAACGGGCTTAAACTGCAGCAAGGGAAGTTGAGGTTGGACATTAGGACCAGCTCTCAGGGTGGTTAAACACTGGAATAAGTTGCCCAGGGAGGTTGTGGAATCTCCATCCCTGGAGATATGTAGAGCAGGTTGGACAGACGCCTGTCAGGGATGATCTAGATGGTGCCATGAGGGCAGGGGACTGGACTCGATGACCTCTCAAGGTCCCTTCCAGTTCTAGCGTTCAATGACTCTGTGATTCTATCTGGGTGCCACTCTCTCATATAGTCTGTTGTCCTGTTACATTGGTTTAATTAAATATTTCTATCCATCATGCTGCTAGCCTGACCCTACCCTTAAGATGGGGCCAGAGTGGTTGTGGTCTATCTAGGGCATGGGTTCGGTATGGAGGTGTTCTAGACCCATCTTTCGGGAACGTGTTTGGCTAGATATCCAGCACTCCTGAGGAATGTGTGTTTCTGCCATGTCAGCCCTGACCTTGCTACAGCCTGAAGGCTAAGTCTCCACTGGCAGCTTCTTGTGCAAAAACTCTTCCAGAAGAGAGCGTCTACACTGGCATGTGCTTTTGCGCAAGAGATGTGCTTTTGCACAAGAGCATCCATGCCAGTGTAGACGCTCTCTTGCGCAAGAAAGCTCTGATGGCCATTTTAGCCATAGGGGCTTCTTGCGCAAAATCTCTTGTCTGCTTGTCTACACTGGCCTCTTCTGGAAGAGCTCTTGCGCAAAAGGGCTTCTTCCTGAGCGGGAGTGTCACAGTTCTTCTGCAAGAAGCTCTGATTTTCTACAGTGGAACGTCAGTTTACTTGCGCAAGAACAAGCAGCCAGTGTAGACAGGCAGCAAGTTTTTGCAGAAGAGCGGCCACTTTTGCGCAAGATTGCGCCAGTGTGGACACAGCCAGAGAGCCACGTCGGTCCTTTGCTCACAGCTTAACTTTGCTTTAGATCAAGCAAAGTTTTAACTACTCTAGCTCACGCCTCAGGCCTCACACCAGGCCTCTACCACTGCAGTGGGCAGTAAGCCCAACCCTGCTCTAATACAGGAGTCGATGTTTCAGGCCTGCTTCTTACTCCACTGTCAGCTGCACACAGCACCCCGTATTGGGGCCTGCACAAGGGGAGCTCCCCGTTCTGAGCCCTGGGCCCCGAGTAGCGGCCGTGGGAGAAGGGGGAAGGGACGGAAGGTGATTCAATCAGGCTGCGTCGGCACCGCACCGTTATTTCAAGAGAACTAGTGTTATTTTGAAATAACGTGTGCGTCTACACGGCCATTCCGTTATTTCAAGATCATTTCGAAATAACGGGCAGCTTATTCCAACTTCTGTAAACCTCCTTCTACGAGGAATAACGCCTCTTCCGAAATAGCTATATCAAAATAAGGCGTGTGTCGACGCTCCACTGCTGCTATTTCAAAAGAGCCCCTCCCCAGGGCCATTCTAAGTTCTTCCTCCCCAGTGCCTCCTGGGCTCTACATCAAGAGAGCACGTCTACACTGGGGGAGCCAGCCTCGGACTGATTTGGAGGCTTCCCTGCAGTGTAGTCGTGCTGTTTCGGAATAACTCTTCCGGACGAGCTTATTTCGAAATAGCCGTGCAGTGCAGACGTACCCTCGTAGACTCCATGGTGTTGGAAGCCAGACGGCTGTGTTAGATCATCTGACCCATCACAGAATTCACACCCTGATCCCTTCCTACCGGCCTTGTGAATTTGTGCGTGGCTAAATAATCCCTTCTAGAAGGACTAGCCTGGGCTGGAAGGGAGCCAAAGGTGGGGAATGCACAGCAAGCCTTGGGAACTTGGTGCAGGGTTCAAAAGGTGTGAGCGACTTCTCACTGGAGCGCCTCTGGCTTTGGCTTCCAGCCGTTCATTCTTGTTCCGCCTTGTGCTGCTTCATTAAAGAGCCCCCCGGGTCCCCGGAATGTCTCCCCGTAAAGGCTTGCGTACGCTGTAATAAGGCCTTCTCTCTGGAAAACTCTACCGGTTAGAAGTCGCTCTCGCCCAGGCCTTTTCTCCAGCCCTGGAATTACTTTTGGGGCTCTTTTCTGTCCTGTCTCCAGTTTTTCAACCTCCTTTCAAAACTGTGGAGACCAGAACCGGACGCTGTCATCCAGCGTCAGCCTCACTGAGGTGTTTTCATAGAACCACAGAACACCAGAATGAGAAGGGACCCCGAGAGGGCATCAAGTCCAGTCCCCTGCCCCCACGGCAGGGCCCAGCACCACTTAGACCAGGGGTTTCCAACCTTTTTAAGCAGGAGATCACTTTTGGAATGCTAAGGGCAATCCAGGAACTACCTCAAACCCAAATCCCCTGGCCCCGTCTCCTTTGTGCCCCTTCTCTGAGGCCCCTCCCTGGCTCCCTCCTCCGTTCTCCCTCCCTTTCACCAGGCAGCGGCAGAGAGTCGGGCGCAGGCTTTGGTCGTGGGCTAGGGGATTTGGAGTGAGAGGGGCTCTGAGCTGAGCCTGGGGCAGGGAGTTGGGGTGCAGGAGGGGGTTCAGGGTGCAGGCTCTGGGAGGGAGTTTATGTCCAGGAGGCTCAGGGCTAGGGCAGGGCTTGGGGTGTACCAGGGGGTTCATGACTGGGGCAGGAGTTCGGGATGTGGGCACCAGCTGGACCCTGCTGACCTCAGGTGGCTCCTGGGTGGTGGGGCAGTGGGGCTAAGGCAGGCTCCCCCCTGCCCTGGCCCTGCACCACTCCCAAAGGCAGCCAGCAAACTCCCTCTATCCCAAGCCCCGTTGGGGAGGCACATGTCTAACCAGGGATGGAGATTCCACAACCCCCTCGGCAATTTATTCCAGTGTTTAACCCCCCTGACAAGTAGGAAGTTTTTCCCAGTGCTGAGAGTTTTCGGCCGCTACATTGCAACACCCGAGCGATTTCGCCATCCGAAACCCAAGAGTTCCTGGATGGCCTCTTCCCATCTAGGCACAGAAACGGGAGAACAATCAGCCACCGCAGCCTGTTGGTGACAGGCCGGGAACACCTGCTGCCCGATTGGAGCAATAGGAGAAAAGAGAGAAACGCACCAATGCAATACGAGCTGGCAGCCCATGTTTGTCCGTCTCCAGGTGTAGCCTCTTGCCCCAAGCGTAGATTGAAACCTCCTTTGGCTCAGGGAGCAGCTGGCGGTGTGGCGTCTGCATAGCGCCTGCTGCAAGGTGGCTCGGAGACAGGCCCCGGGGCTCTGAGCTGTGGCCATAACGCACAGAATTAATGAGTCACTCTCAGAGCGCCCCAGGCAGACAAGCCCATCCCGGTCCTCAGACTGACACTGCCCAGATTCAGACGCAGCCGAGGAAGGTAGAAGAGCCTGCCTATTGGGCGCCCCTTGCTGGACACTGACTGACCTGCTGCCCCAAACCCATCGCTTAGCGCTTGCTTTGCAGGGTGGGGCACCTCTGGAGCCAGGGGGCTGGGGGCTCCCACCGCTGAGACGCCGCAAGCACCTGCGCAAGTGCTGAGAGACCATGAAAAATTCACACTTTGTACTTCGAACGGATCCAGTCCGGACTCCCACGGGGGAAGTGGGGCGCAGGCTCTGCTCTGCTAATTTCAAGAGCCCTTTATCACCCCAAGCCCCTTCCCCGTGTTGGTACCTACCCATCGCGACAGAGCCGCCTCGGGGCCCTCTCCTTGTGAGTGCCCACGGTTGGTGTGGCAGCCGCGCTGGCGAGATGTGGGGGGAGGGGGAAGGGAGCCCCCACCAGCCGGCCCCGGGTGTGCATGCGACGGCACTCCCATGAGAATGGCTCTGCCCACAGACGCAGCGCCGCCCAGGTGGTGGGGGCACTGTGCCCGCGGGACGCCGCCGCTCGCTCTAAGCTGGCTCTCCACTCGGAGGCGAGACCGGCATAGTGATAGCAGGCAGACTAGCATATGCAGCTTGTTAGTCTTACACTCAGAGAACCATACTTATTAGGGTGGGTAGAGACGCCAGGAGTTATTGCGCCCAGCCCCCAAAGCGGGACCAACCCCAACTCAATCATCCCAGCCAGGGCTTGGTCAAGCTGGGACTTAAACACCTCTAGGGATGGAGATTCCACCCCCACCCTAGGGAACCCAGCCAGGGCTTCCCCACCCGCCTCGGGAAAGAGTTTTTCCTAATATCCAACCTAGATCTGCCCCCCTGCAACATGAGACTGGACGCAGTGCTCTGGATGTGGCCTCACCAGCGCTGAATAAAGGGGAATAATCACTTCCCCAGAAAGTGAGAGCATAATTTCATTCCAAGGCAGTCTTAAAACTTAAATACCCACCTGGGGAAGTGAAGAAACAGATTGACAGACCCAGACGAGTACCCAGGAATCTGCTTCCTCCAGATAGATAGAGACATAGATAGATAGAGGGTGTGTGTGGGGATAGATAGATAGATAGATAGAGGGGGTGTATGGGGATAGATAGATAGATAGAGGGGGTGTGTGGGGATAGATAGATAGATAGATAGATAGAGGGTGTGTGTGGGGATAGATAGATAGATAGATAGATAGAGGGGTGTGTGGGGATAGATAGATAGATAGATAGATAGAGGGGTGTGTGGGGATAGATAGATAGATAGAGGGGGTGTGTGGGGATAGATAGATAGATAGATAGATAGAGGGTGTGTGTGGGGATAGATAGATAGATAGAGGGGGTGTGTGTGGGGATAGATAGATAGATAGAGGGGAGTGTGGGGGGATAGATAGATAGATAGAGGGCGTGTGTGGGGGGATAGATAGATAGATAGAGGGGGTGTGTGGGGATAGATAGATAGATAGATAGAGGGGGTGTGTGGGGATAGATAGATAGATAGATAGATAGATAGATAGAGGGGTGTGTGGGGATAGATAGATAGATAGAGGGGGTGTGGGGGGATAGATAGATAGATAGAGGGGGTGTGTGGGGATAGATAGATAGATAGAGGGTGTGTGTGTGGGGATAGATAGATAGATAGAGGGTGTGTGTGGGGATAGATAGATAGATAGAGGGGGTGTGTGTGGGGATAGATAGATAGAGGGGAGTGTGGGGGGATAGATAGATAGATAGAGGGTGTGTGTGGGGATAGATAGATAGAGGGGGTGTGTGGGGATAGATAGCTAGATAGAGGGGGTGTGTGTGGGGATAGATAGATAGAGGGGGTGTGTGTGGGGATAGATAGATAGAGGGGAGTGTGGGGGGATAGATAGATAGATAGAGGGGGTGTGTGGGGATAGATAGATAGATAGATAGATAGAGGGGGTGTGTGGGGATAGATAGATAGATAGAGGGGGTGTGTGGGGATAGATAGATAGATAGATAGAGGGGGTGTGTGGGGATAGATAGATAGATAGAGGGAGTGTGTGGGGATAGATAGATAGATAGATAGATAGAGGGGGTGTGTGGGGATAGATAGATAGATAGATAGATAGAGGGGGTGTGTGGGGATAGATAGATAGAGGGGAGTGTGGGGGGATAGATAGATAGATAGAGGGGAGTGTGGGGGGATAGATAGATAGATAGAGGGGAGTGTGGGGGGATAGATAGATAGATAGAGGGTGTGTGTGGGGATAGATAGATAGAGGGTGTGTGTGGGGATAGATAGCTAGATATAGGGGGTGTGTGTGGGGATAGATAGATAGAGGGGGTGTGTGGGGATAGATAGAGGGGAGTGTGGGGGGATAGATAGATAGATAGAGGGGGGGTGGGGATAGATAGATAGATAGAGGGGGTGTGTGGGGATAGATAGAGGGGGTGTGTGGGGGGATAGATAGATAGATAGAGGGGTGTATGGGGATAGATAGATAGGTAGAGGGGGTGTGTGGGGATAGATACATAGAGGGTGTGCGTGTGGGGAAAGATACATAGATAGAGGGGGTGTGTGGGGACAGATAGATAGATAGATAGATAGAGGGGGTGTGTGGGGATAGATAAATAGATAGATAGAGGGGGTGTGTGGGGATAGATAGATAGAGGGCGTGTGTGGGGATAGATGGATGGACAGACGGACAGATAGAGGAGGGGTGTGGGCATAGATAGATAGATAGAGGGGGGGTGTGGGGATAGATAGATAGATAGAGGGGGTGTGTGGGGATAGATAGATAGAGGGCGTGTGTGGGGATAGATGGATGGACAGACGGACAGATAGAGGAGGGGTGTGGGGATAGATAGTTAGATAGACAGATAGATAGATAGAGGGGGTGTGTGGAGATAGAGATATAGATAGATAGAGGGGGTGTGTGGGGGGATAGATAGATAGATAGAGGGGGTGTGTGGGGATAGATAGATAGATAGAGGGGGGGTGTGGGGATAGATAGATAGATAGATAGATAGAGGGGTGTGTGGGGATAGATAGATAGATAGAGGGTGTGTGTGTGGGGATAGATAGATAGATAGAGGGGAGTGTGGGGGATAGATAGATAGATAGAGGGCGTGTGTGGGGGGATAGATAGATAGATAGAGGGGGTGTGTGGGGATAGATAGATAGATAGATAGAGGGGGTGTGTGGGGATAGATAGATAGATAGATAGATAGAGGGGTGTGTGGGGATAGATAGATAGATAGAGGGGGTGTGTGGGGATAGATAGATAGATAGAGGGTGTGTGTGTGGGGATAGATAGATAGATAGAGGGTGTGTGTGGGGATAGATAGATAGATAGAGGGGGTGTGTGTGGGGATAGATAGATAGAGGGGAGTGTGGGGGGATAGATAGATAGATAGAGGGTGTGTGTGGGGATAGATAGATAGAGGGGGTGTGTGGGGATAGATAGATAGATAGAGGGGGTGTGTGTGGGGATAGATAGATAGTGGGGGTGTGTGGGGATAGATAGATAGAGGGGAGTGTGTGGGGATAGATAGATAGATAGAGGGGGTGTGTGGGGATAGATAGATAGATAGATAGATAGAGGGGGTGTGTGGGGATAGATAGATAGATAGAGGGTGTGTGTGGGGATAGATAGATAGATAGAGGGGGTGTGTGGGGATAGATAGATAGATAGATAGAGGGGGTGTGTGGGGATAGATAGATAGATAGAGGGAGTGTGTGGGGATAGATAGATAGATAGATAGATAGAGGGGGTGTGTGGGGATAGATAGATAGAGGGGAGTGTGGGGGGATAGATAGATAGATAGAGGGGAGTGTGGGGGGATAGATAGATAGATAGAGGGGAGTGTGGGGGGATAGATAGATAGATAGAGGGTGTGTGTGGGGATAGATAGCTAGATAGAGGGGGTGTGTGTGGGGATAGATAGATAGAGGGGGTGTGTGGGGATAGATAGAGGGGAGTGTGGGGGGATAGATAGATAGATAGAGGGGGGGTGGGGATAGATAGATAGATAGAGGGGGTGTGTGGGGATAGATAGAGGGGGTGTGTGGGGGGATAGATAGATAGATAGAGGGGTGTATGGGGATAGATAGATAGGTAGAGGGGGTGTGTGGGGATAGATACATAGAGGGTGTGCGTGTGGGGAAAGATAGATAGATAGAGGGGGTGTGTGGGGACAGATAGATAGATAGATAGATAGAGGGGGTGTGTGGGGATAGATAAATAGATAGATAGAGGGGGTGTGTGGGGGATAGATAGATAGAGGGCGTGTGTGGGGATAGATGGATGGACAGACGGACAGATAGAGGAGGGGTGTGGGCATAGATAGATAGATAGAGGGGGGGTGTGGGGATAGATAGATAGATAGAGGGGGTGTGTGGGGATAGATAGATAGAGGGCGTGTGTGGGGATAGATGGATGGACAGACGGACAGATAGAGGAGGGGTGTGGGGATAGATAGTTAGATAGACAGATAGATAGATAGAGGGGGTGTGTGGAGATAGAGATATAGATAGATAGAGGGGGTGTGTGGGGGGATAGATAGATAGATAGAGGGGGTGTGTGGGGATAGATAGATAGATAGAGGGGGGGTGTGGGGATAGATAGATAGAGGGCGTGTGTGGGGATAGATGGATGGACAGACGGACAGATAGAGGAGGGGTGTGGGGATAGATAGATAGATAGATAGAGGGGGTGTGTGTGGGGATAGATAGATAGAGGGGGTGTGTGGGGGGATAGATAGATAGATAGATAGATAGAGGGGAGTGTGGGAGGATAGATAGATAGATAGAGGGGGGGTGGGGATAGATAGATAGATAGATAGAGGGGGTGTGTGGGGATAGATAGAGGGGGTGTGTGGGGGGATAGATAGATAGATAGAGGGGTGTATGGGGATAGATAGATAGAGGGTGTGCGTGTGGGGATAGATAGATAGATAGAGGGGGTGTGTGGGGACAGATAGATAGATAGAGGGGGTGTGTGGAGATAGAGATATAGATAGATAGAGGAGGGGTGTGGGGATAGATAGTTAGATAGACAGATAGATAGATAGAGGGGGTGTGTGGGGGGATAGATAGATAGATAGAGGGGGTGTGTGGGGATAGATAGATAGATAGAGGGGGGGTGTGGGGATAGATAGATAGAGGGCGTGTGTGGGGATAGATGGATGGACAGACGGACAGATAGAGGAGGGGTGTGGGCATAGATAGATAGATAGAGGGGGGGTGTGGGGATAGATAGATAGATAGAGGGGGTGTGTGGGGATAGATAGATAGAGGGCGTGTGTGGGGATAGATGGATGGACAGACGGACAGATAGAGGAGGGGTGTGGGGATAGATAGATAGATAGATAGAGGGGGTGTGTGGGGATAGATAGATAGATGAGGTGTGTGGGGATAGATGGATAGACAGACGGACAGATAGAGGAGGGGTGTGGGGATAGATGGACAGACAGACGGATGGAGGGATGGATAGCAGGAGGACAAAAGAACACAGCTAGATTAGGAGACCAGATCCATAATCTGAAGCCCACCGACAGCTCTGCACCCCCTCGAGCAGGCCCTGGGGGCGCTTGGCAGGGAGACCGGCCACTCTGCAGCTCCCTGGCATCGCTGCAGAGGCAGACCAGGCCATCCTGGGTGCACCAGGTGTTTCTGTTTCACCAGCACAAGCCCCACCGCACCAGCCCCTCTCCTGCTGGCTGGGAAGACGGTGCGGTCCATGGGTGTGGTGAAAAGCCCCCTCCGTCAGGGAGGATGGGATAGCTGCTGGTGAGGATGGAGGGGAACAAGCCAATGGGGGGGGGGTCTAGGCCTCCTTTGGAAGGGGGCACAGGAGCCATTAGGGGGCAGTGGCAGGGGGACCCCAGGATCTGAGCAGCAGGGGTGTGGGTGACGAAGAGAGCTGGCAGAGCGATGAGCATCGGGGGGCAGTGGCAGGGGGACCCCAGGATCTGAGCGATGAGCATGAGAAAGCCGGGCGAGACCATTCCTCCGGGTTTATTTCAGAACCAGCGTTTCCACGTGTGCGTTGAGGGATTTTAGTCGATGTCTGGCGTGGGACAAACCTTTCCCCAGCACCCCGCTCATGTCTTTGCCTGGCTTCTCAACCGTGGCGCGAAGCAACTGCTTCTGTAGCCTGCGGGCCCACCCGTTCACGCTCCGCGGCACGTGATCGACGGCGGAACCGCTCGTGCGCCTTTTCTTTCGGACGACCCTCGTCTCGTGAGACGGACCAAAGGCATTCTGGGGCCTGTGGCAGGCGCGCTGCCGACTGCACATCCTCCTCGATTTCTTTGTGCCTGTTATCGCTCAATGGCAACACAGCCGCTCGACCCGTCCCCTGGGTGTAACAACGAGACGGTTGAAAGGGGACTTGGCCCTGGGCTGTAAGTACCTGCGTGCCACCTGGGAGAGCCATGGGTGATTGAGCTGGGGTTGGTCCTGCTTTGGGCAGAGGGTTGGACTTGGTGCCTCCTGTGGTCTCTTCAACTCTAGGAGTCGAGGGTTTCGCTCTTGGTGGGCACTAAAGATAAACTGTATAAAACTATGGTACGCCCACATCTTGAATACTGTGTACAGATGTGGTCTCCTCACCTCCAAAAAGATATTTTGGCCTTGGAAAGGGTTCAGAAAAGGGCAACTAAAATGATGAGGGGTTTGGAACGGGTCCCATATGAGGAGAGGCTAAAGCGACTGGGACTTTTCAGTTTAGAAAAGAGGAGACTGAGGGGGGATATGATAGAGGTGTATAAAATCATGAGTGGTGTGGAGAGGGCCGATAAAGAGAAGTTATTTATTAGTTCCCTAAACAGAAGAACGAGAGGACACCAAATGAAATTAATGGGTAGCAGGTTTAAAACTAATAAAAGAAAGTTCTTCTTCACACAGCGCGTAGTCAGCCTGTGGAACTCCTTGTCAGAGGAGGCTGTGAAGGCTAGGACTATAACAGAGTTTAAAGAGAAGCTAGATAATTTCATGGAGGTTAGATCCATAAAAGGCTATTAGCCAGGGGATAAAATGGTGTCCTTGGCCTCTGTTTGTCAGAGGCTGCAGAGGGATGGCAGGAGACAAATGGCTTGGTCATTGTCTTCGGTCCACCCTCTCTGGGGCACCTGGTGCTGGCCACTGTCGGCAGACAGGACACTGGGCTAGATGGACCTTTGGTCTGACCCAGTACGGCCGTTCTTATGTTCTAAAATGTACCTACCTCCCAACAGACACCAAAGGTTCTTGGGCTGAAGAGGGAATGAATCACTCAGCTCCCTGAGGGAGACTTGAACTCATGACACTGCAGTGACTCAACCCCTATTGAGCCCCACGCGCCATTCCACAAGGGCTCCACCCCTTCACCCTGCTGCCGGCTGGAGCTGGCCCACATGCTCAGTGCCAGGCACCAGGATTCGGGTGGGAACTGTCATTCTCCGCTCTCAGGGCCCAGGCGGCCGGAGTGCCGCAGAAAGAACCCAGGAGTCCTGACTCCCAGCCCCCCCGGCCAGGTCTCCAATCCCAGCTGGCAGTGAGACACTGCTCTAGGAAATTAGGGCATGCTGAAGCGCTTCGACAGACGATATTTCCTGGTGGCCTCACTCCCAGCTGGGAGGTTCCCTCGGGGATACATACCAAGGATGCCCAATACCAACCCCCCAAATTCCTGCGGCATCTGCAAGTCTTCAGCGAATCCCCCGGGGGCTGGGCCCCGCAGTGCTCGGAGAGGGAGAAAGATGTGTGTGTCTGGGGGGAGATGGACGGACAGAACAGGTTTGATCCTGACTTCCGAGATCCCCCTGGTGCAGGTTCACATGAAACCAGAGTTTGCACCAGTGCGGCTTCACCTTCACTACTGCCAGCAGCAAGCCCTGGCCTGCAGACACCGCTCCTGCAGCTCCCGTTGATCAATAATGGCGAACCGTGGCCAGTAGAAGCTGTGGGCTCAATGCCTGTAGATAGGGGCAGCACATGGAGCCGTGGCTGTCCATGCCAGCTGCTTTCAGGAGTGGGGCAGGGCCAGGGCCAGTGTAGCCCTGCCTTAACTCTTCGGATCCATCCCTGGGACAATTGTCCGACCACTCCTAGAAGCACCTTTCTAGGGAGATTCATTGACAAAATAGGGGAGCCCCCCAACTCTTGCTTTTCTGCGTCCCAGCCTGGCCGACCTCACGTCTGGGGCTGTGTGCGGGTCTGCCTTGCGTGGGCTTGATTCCCTGCCCTGCCAGCGTCTGGCCCCTCGCGTGTCACGTTTCTCGGGGGGATGTTTGTGGCTGCGCAGTGGGTCTCTCTGGCGCGTCCCCTCTTCCTCCTCCGGGGCGATCGGAGCTTTTCGGTCAAGTCCCTCGTTTCCGCCAGCCTCCGCCTGGCCCGTCCCCGGTGTGGTTCCCTGCATGGCGTGAGTATTTGAATACATTGCCCCCGGCGTCTCTGTCCCTTGCCACCTTCCTTCTCACGCCTAGTGCCAAGGGTGGAGGAAGGCAAAACCCCAGCCCAGCCTGTTCTCCCGAATCCCGGTAGGATCAGTCACACCACTCAGCAGATAATCTCTCTCTCCCCCGGTCCGCCCCGTCTCTCGTTATCACCCCCTCGGGGCACAGTCCTGCCTCCCAGCGACAGCACAGGCACCTGGGGGGGCAGGTTCCTCTTCCTGCAGGGACCTGCTTGTCTCCCGCCGGGAGAAAGGAATGACCCGCTGTGGTGTAGGGTGGGGGCCTTGCTGCTTGCTGGGCGTGGGCTGTGGGTGACCTCCACTGGCGGCTGTTTGTAGCACGGCCCAGCAGGCCAGTGGAAGAGTCACTAGGCAAGGGTCTCCCAACCTGTCCGACCGGTCGCCTCCCAGGGGGAGAGACAAAGGGAGGAAGGCGGGGTCCAACCCCTGGCTGGGGGGCAGGGCTGGAAGAGGGGCAGTTTCTGTCTGGAATCATGGAGGAGGCAGCCTAAGCAAGGGGGCCTGGGATTTAGGGGCCCAGTCTCCCCCATCTCAAGGGGGGCTGAGGCATCCTAGGCCTGCCCTGTAACCCGATTACATCTGTGCTGTGCTGTATCCTGGAGAAGCAATAAACTCCCTCTATTCTACTGGCTGGGGGAGTCTGTTCATGCCACTATGGGGGTGCAGGAGTCAGGGGAACCCCGATGCGTCGTCACACCCCCATAGACGCCAGGGTGGCCCCCTCGGCACATCTCCTTGTACACCTTGTGCAACGGCTGCAGGGGGCTCCGTGTCCCTGGGGCCCAGCGGGGTGAGGCCGCCTCTCGTGGGGGGCGGTAAATCTCCTGGGAGCTGGCCACTGCCCTCTCTTCTCACCATGACGAGCGGGTCCCATGGAGTCCGTGTGCTCTGACGGCAACGTTCACAGCACCAGCGCCAGGCCAATGCCCACGTTCTCCCTAACCTACGGCACCGTCCCTTTGGCACCTTGCCGGGGCTGTGGGTCAGAGTGGAGGGGCACTGCCAGCGCTGTGGGGTGGAGCTGGGGGTAGGATTGGGGGGCACTGGCAGAGCTGGGGGGTGGAGCGGGGGGCAGGATTGAGGGCACTGGCAAAGCTGGGGGGTATAGCACTGGAGGCAGAGTTCGGGGCACTGACAGAGCTGTGGGGTGGTATGGGGTCAATAACATAAGAACATAAGAACGGCCTCGGTCAGCCAAAGGTCCATCTAGCCCAGTACCTGTCTGCCGAACCTGCCCAATTAACTAGTCCGATTTGTCTCCTGCCATCCCTCTCCAGCCTCTGACTATATACAAGGCCAAGGCACCACCATGATTTTATATACTCTATTCAGTCCGTTTTGGGACACTAGCCAGCCTGTAGGGCTAACTGGGCCGTCCAAACCTAAGGTTTGTGCACTTTTCTGACCCTTTCCGGGGGAACTTTTGGGGGAGGACCCTGGTACACTATCAAGGGGCATCAGCTTTAGGGGTCAAGGTTGGGGGCACGAGCACTGTTGGGGGGAACTGGGGCAGGGTTGGGGGACGGCAGTGTGGGGGGGGCTGGGGGCAGGGGGGGCCACTGTGGGGTGTAGTGCTGGGGGCAGAGTTGGGGGGCACTGGCAGAGCTGTGGGGGCAGGGCTGGGGGCACCGGCAGCATGGTGAGTTTCTGGCCCAGGGAAAGATTGGGCAGGGGCCGGCAAGTCCAGACTCAGGGGGGGCAATGGTACAATTCCTACACCTCGCTGGCCTGGGAAACAACAACCGGGGGGGCATGGGGCCCTGGAATTCAGCCCAGGGTGGCAACCCGAGGAGCCTGGTCCCTGGCTGGGGAGAAGCACCCTGGGATGTTTCTGTGGGTCCCACTTCTCCCCTATAGCAGGTTCCCCAACCCAGGCACTGCCTGCTCAGTCACTGCCTCTAATTGCCAGGTTTGGGGAACTGGCCCTTACCCAAGAGGTGGCTGCTTTCCCCCACCCACTCCTCCTCCTGGCCAGGCTCTATACAAGCCCCTCGAGCACAGGACAGAGGATCACGGCAAGGCAACGCCTCCGAGAATGGGTCCATCACTCCTGTAGCAACCACCACAGAAGGACTTAGGGGAGTGGCACGGAGACCCCGCCAGTGGGGGGACAACTGCAGGGTTCCTTTCTGAAAGGCAGCATGACCTAGTGGGGAGGTGGGGAGGAACTGGGGAGTCGGCACTCCTGGGTTCAGTGGCGAGCAGTGTGGGGAATAATAGTTTGGAGGCTGGGGGCCCCCCTTGAATGAGGGGGTCTGTGCAGTGCCTGGCACAGCGGGATGGGGACAATGGGAGGGATGGAGGCTTTGGGGGGCAGAGTGGGATGCAAGGGGTTCATGAGCTGGAGGCAGAGTGGAGTGCGAAGGCAGGTCCCTGCCCTGCGCTGTCTCCATCCATCTCCCCCTCTTCCCCCAGCAGGTCGATCCAGGGACAGACATGGCCATGCCCCAGAGGACCCCACCCCACGCTCCTGCTCCCCCTCGCCCTGCTGGCTGCCTGCCTGGCTCTGGCCAGCGGGCAGATCCCGGTCGAGCTGAACAAAATATTCCAGCGCCACCACGTGACCTATCCATGGGCCCCGTTCAACGACACGGGTGCCTACTGCCAGGGGGCTGTACTGGACACGGGTGAACACCTTCATCCACCTGCCCAACCCCTCCATCAACCGCTTCTGCACCACGGCCTGCGCGAGAGCAACCGTTTCGTCACTGTCACCGTCACCGTCACCGTCTGCCGGTGGAACCCACGGAACAATTCCTATGGCGGGATGTACTACTCCCGCAAAATCACCATCGGCTGCTGGAACAGGCTGCCTGTCTACTACAAGGAGCCCTGAGCAGGGACCAGCCTCTGCTCCTTGTGCCCAGTGTGCAGGATAGCTGCAGCTTGCTCAGTGGCCACCTAGAAACCTCTCCTGTCCTTCAGAAATCTCCCTCGACGCTACCCTTGTCGTACGTGATTGTGAATTCTGTCTGATCCCGCATAGCCCTCATGTGCAGCCAGTTGCGTTTCTCATTGTTCTGCTGAGGCTGAACGTTTCCCCTCTGCGTCCTGCCCTGTGCTCCCTGCACTCCGTAAAGGTGTCCTACCCAGCAGTCACTGCGTTGTCATGTTTCTTTGGGAATGGCAAAACCTCAAGGCACTGAACACTTCACGGCTCCTCCAAGAGCCTGGGGAAAACCCTGGGAGGCCTGAATCTTCCTGCAGCCTCCTGCACGCCCCCACCCCCATTCCCCTCCTGGGTTCAGGGCAAGAACCAAGGGTCCTGATTTTCCTCTGTCATCGCGCTAGCCCACTAGACCCTGTCGCAGTAAGACAGCCTGAGACAGAGGCCTGAGGCCGGGCTGTGGTCAAAGCCTTCATACTACAGGTTGGATCACTCTAGTCCAGCTCCCTCGGGACCTGCCTGGTGCCGAACGAGAGAATTTGCTGGACCACGGGAGGTTGTTATGTTGTTTGGCAGCATGACCAACACTCCCACCGTTCGCTGGGCTCTTAGAACACGCTTAGGGGTACATTAGAGCTAAAGAACAGCACAGAACACTGAGAGCCAGGCCTGGGGGCTGCAAAGAAACTTTCTGGGACCCCAGAAAACTTGGCCACCCCCATGCTCAGTGAGTGTCCAGCTCACTCACATCATGCCAGACCACGGATGTTGCCAGACCAGAGAGTGCTGGGCTACAGAGATTCAACCTGTATAAACAAAGTCAGACCATGAGTGAGAGGCAGGCCCTGCTCACCGACTCTGCCAAGCACAGGGCTAGGAGGGCAGCCACACACACACACAGGTTGGACAGACACCTGTCAGGGATGGTCTAGACAGTACTGGGGGACTGGACTCGATGACTCTTGAGGTCCCTTCCAGTGCTAGTGTTCTGTGATTCTGTGACTCTAGGATGTCAGGGGGATACGATCCGGAGGCAGGACCAAAGACCCATGGCAGGGTCAGTTTCCTGTTGTCTACTCTGGGTTAAATTGGGATTGTGATCCCCTCCGGAGCCTTGACTCTCCCCCACAGCCAAAGCGTAGTGGCGGGACTTTTCCCCCAGCTGAGATTCAGGGATCCCAGTCCTAGCTGTTATTTCTGAGCCACGGGGTGGAGGATTGATGTACGGTGATTCCTAGGGCCCCACGGACCTCAATTTGAGACTTTCCGGGCTTGACACATGGGTAGTAAGAACACTGTAAATGGCCTTCAACACAACAAACAAGGCACAGATGATCCAATTCTACCCAGATTCACCACTGAGTTAAAGAACAATGAATTATCCTGCAGCACCTGAGAGAGACTAACGAAACATGCAGATGGGAACATGAGCTTTCATGGGCATAGCCCACTTTGGCTATATCTACACTACAGGGTTTTTGCGCAAAAACAGCCATTTTTGAGCAAAAATCTGAGAAGCGTCCACACCTCAAGCGCGTTTTTGCGCAAAAAACTTTACAGTACAATGGCAGAACAGAGGGCTTTTTGCAGTGTAAGTATACCTCCTTCTATGAGGAATAACTCCTTTATGCGCAAGAGTTCTTGCGCAAAAAGGTGTGTGTGGACGCTCAACAGGAGTTTCTTGTGCAAAAAAAGCCTATGAGAAAAAGCACAGGGGCTCTGATGGCCATTCTGTGAATGGCCATCAGAGCTTTCTTGCGCAAGAGCGTCCATGCAGTGTGGACACTCTTGTGCAAAAGCACATCGCTTTTGTGATGCGCTTTTGAGGTGTGGATGTGCTTTAGTACAAGAAGTTTTTGCGGAAGATCTCCTGCAGTGTAGACATAACCTTCTTCGGATGAATGGAGTTTGAGGGGTCCAAGTTCCAAATAAATAGCAGAGAAAGAAAGCAGATGGGGAGGGAAAGGAGAGGAGAAATGGGGAAAGAATAGTCAATTCGAGTTTCCATGCTAAATGAAGCTGATAGAGAGGGTTCTAAGCAGTGTTGTCTTCAAATCGTCATTGTCAAGTCCACGTCGAGTCTCAAGTCTTAATTTAAAAAATGTCAAGTCACTTTTGTACAAGCCATCAATATCGGCATTTTCGGACAATTTTTTCACCAAGTCGATTTAACACAATTAGCAAGTCTCAAGTCGAGTCTCAAGTCACAAACAATGAACCCGAGTCGAGTCTCAAGTTGAGTCAGCTAGGCGACTTAAGTCGGACTCAAGTTCAAGTCGTGGGACTCAAGTCAAGAACTCTGGTTCTAAGTACTCTTAAGAGCCTAGTGTTTGGCGCTGTATGTCATTGGGATGTGGGACGGAGCAGGTCATCCAGTTAAGGTATTTTTTCATTGTTTTTAAAGTTTTTTCTATTACAGACTAACCCAGCTACCCCTCTGAAACCACTGAGTTATGGGGTTTAGGGATAAACTCCCTTGTGGGCAGAATCCCCCACTAGAGGGCACGCTTGCCCCTTCCTGTGAAGCCGTCACACCAGGACATGGAGTGTCCCTAGGGCCATTCCACTTCGGCAACTCCTCTTATGTTCATCTCCTTGGCCAACCGCCAGTCCCAGCCTCTGGGAGCCAAGTCCCTGACTAGAGAAAGAGAAGCAGTCCCATGTTCAGTCCTTGTCTGGTGTCAGGGCTGTTTGCATGTAGGCAGGAAGAGAGCGACGAGTCAGAGTGAGCCAACTCTTCCAGTGCTGGCGGGGCAGATGCTAGTTTGGGGGCAGCCCCTCAGGCCACACATGGAGAGAGAATTCCAGGATCCAGAATCAGAGTGGGATTTTTTCAGGCTATAGCCTTTAAGTCGTGGCTGGGGTTAAGAAGCAACACTATGAAATAAGAGAAGAGACCACCCGAACAAGGCAGGGGTGTCCCCAGAAGGTTTTTAGATGGTACGGCAGGTCCTGAGACTCTGGCAGGGTGTGACGAAGCGGGGATCGAACTCGCTCTGTCACGGCTGCTCTCAGGGCCGTCTCCTGGGAGCATTCAGCACAACGCCCCTGCGCCTCCCTCCTCCTAATCGGGAGAGGCGTTGGGACCATGAGAGAGGGACCAAACCACTTCCACCAGCTCCAGCTAGATCCCAACCACTCTGCGGATAGGAGACTTTGTGTTCCTCACCACACCCTCGTGGGCCTTTTCCCTTCCCCGCTCATGTTCCCTCTTTCTTACCCGTCTCCTTTTCCCTTCTGTTTATCAAAAGCCTTGGCCAATCACCAGCCCTTCTGGCGGTGAAAGTGACTTAAAATATCTGACAGGTTCTGTCCTATTGCAACCCAGGTCCCTGCCAGTTCTTTATATTGTTCCTGCTGGCTTTTGCCGGAACTCAGCCTGCTCATGCTGGAACTGCGTGCCACTGCGCACCCGCTGACTTTCACCTCTGGTGCTGACCAAAGAGGCAGTTAAAAGCCATGCCCTGCACACGTGGGGCTAGTACCAGCTGCCAAGTCTCAGACAGGCTGCCAAGCTTGTGGGCCAGGCCTGGATCTTTCCAGCACGGAGGCTGCTAGGGAGAGTCGCTCCAGAGACAGAAGCAGACATTTCTCTCTTTGCCGTTCTTCTCTGTCCCCTCCCGTGTCTGTCACGTTTGTCTACTAGGGAACCAGTTTTGGAGTGTAATAATGACAACTGTGGCCCACTGCACCCAACGGCTTTTCTCTGTCCCCAAAGGACCGCTATTGCCGTCTTTAATACCGTATGTGACCCTGACAACCAGGGAGGGCTTCCGTCTAAACCAGGGGTGGCCAACGCATTCCAGGCACAGAGCCAAGATATCAGTGGATCTAACACAAAGAGCCGGGGCAAAGTTGTCGAGCAAAAAAAAAAAAAAGCTCTGCCCCTTTAAGAAAACTCCATCTTTAATGGCCATGCCAGACCGCTCCCCTGCCCCGGGGAGCACAGGGAACCGGGAGGAAAGGGCCATTTTCAGGGGCTTTACGAGCTGCGAGAGGGGCTTCACGAACCACACCCTGGGCTGTTCTAAACCCTCTCCCCGCCTAATGGGGAAGGGAGCGAGGGGGAGTTAAAATAAAGCCCTGCACACTTTACAGCTGAAATGCTTAAGCTGTCTCCACTTCTTGGCTATCTCATTAATAAAATGTTAAACGGATTGTTAACGATGTGTTGGATCTCGGCACTGAACCCCAACCCTTATTTAACACTGTCGGCTCTCGGACAGCAACAGCCACATTAACACCACTGGTAGTTTGGGTCTATATCTTATACCTAATGAACATCATATACATAGTAGCCCAGTGTCTGTGACTCTGTAACGCTGAAACGCTGGCTGTTCCCTCTGGGCAGCGCTGTTGCCTCCCGCCGTGGCGCTTGGCTGACTTCTGCGCCGCTCAGCCAGGCCGCTGCATGGGAGCAAGCAGCCATTTGGGGTCCGAGCTCCCCATGCAGCACAGGGGTGCTGAATGGGGAGCATGGGGCCCAAACGGCTGCTTGTGCTGCTTGCTCCCACGCGGCGGCCCAGCTGAGCGGCGCAGAAGTCAGCCAAGCGCCACGGCGGGAGGCAACAGCGCCGCCCAGAGGGAACAGCCAGGGCGTGGGGCCTGGACGAGCGTGCGTCTCTGACGTCAGGAAAGGGCGCCGGATTCAAAAGGAGGAAAGCGGAGCAGACACAGAGGATGCGGAGGAGACAGAGAGGAGAACGGGGGAGGCGGAGAGGAGGCGGAGGACAGCGAGAGAGAGAGTGAGAGAGGCGCAGCAGGAGGAGGAGAAGAGAAACACAGAGTGAGAGGCGGGAGGGGGAGAAGAGAAAGAGAGAGACGGAGAGAGAGGCAGAAGGCGGAGGAGAGCTTAGAGAGAGGGGGGGAGGCAGTAGGAGGAGGAGAGAGAGAGAGAGAGAGAGAGAGAGACGGAGACGGAGCGAGAGACCAGAGGCTCAGGAGAGAAGACCAACGTGGAGGAGAGACCTGAAAATCCCGTCTTATGACAGGCTAATTGGCTAGTAAGAACATAAGAGCTGCCCGGCTGGGTCAGACCAACGGTCCATCCAGCCCAGCATCCTGTCTGCCAACAGCGGCCAATGCCAGGTGCCCCAGAGGGAGGGGACACAACAGGGAATCCTCACATGATCCCTCCCCTGTCACCCAGAGGCCAGGGCCACCATCCCTACCCACCCTGGCTAACAGCCATTGATGGACCTAACCTCCAGGAATCTATCCAGCTCTTTTTGGAACCCTGTTAAAGTCCTGGCCTTCACCACCTCCTCTGGCGAGGAGTTCCACAGGTTGACTGTGCGCTGAGTGAAGAAAAGCTTCCTTTTGTTTGTTTTAAACCTGCTGCCTATTAACTTCATTTGGTGACCCCTAGTTCTTATATTGTGGGAACAAGTAAATAACTTTTCCTTATTCACTTTTTCCACACCGCTCTTGATTTTATAGACCTCTGTCCTATCCCCCCTTAGTCTCCTTGTTTCTAAGCTGAAAAGTCCCCGTCTTTTTAATCTCTCTTCATATGGGACCCGTTCCAAACCCCTCAGCATTTTTGTTGCTCTTTTCTGAACCTTTTCCAATGTCAATATCTCTTTTTTGAGATGAGGCGACCACATCTGTAGGCAGTATTCAAGACGCGGGCGTCCCATGGTTTTATACAGAGGCAATACGATATTCTCTGTCTTATTCTCAAACCCTTTTTTAATGATTCCTAGCATTCTATGACTGAAACAGAGGCCCAGGGCTGGGCTGTGGGGCAGGACTGGGGGCACCGGAAGAGCCGTGAGGTGCCAGGCCAGGACTGGATTGGGGAGTGCCAGTGGGTAGTCACAATACATTAACACATCCGAAATAGGATTGCAGCATAGCTGGGTGTTCTGAAGATCATGTTAATCTACGTAGCATGGGAAACAGGGTGGAGTCCAGGCCTGCTGATCCTGCTAACTCACACTTCCTAGGCTAAAGATGTGTGGACTGCACCCGCACATGCTATAATCACAGCACCACTCACTGGGCAAGCACTCCCTGAGATGTTTTTGTGGCGCTCACATCTCTGGCAGGACACATCCTCACTTTTCCCCACCCACCGGGCCTCAGCTTTTAATTGGCAGATACCAGGAGAGTCCTTACCCAGTAGCTGACTGGGTTGCCCCTCCCACGGCATATCTGGCTGGGCTCTATATAACCCACGCCAGGTTGGGCAGGAGGATCCGGGTGAGGTTCGGTTCCCCAGAGGCTGCGCTCCGTCGTTCCAATAACAGCAAAGACATAGGTAAGTTTCCAGAGATTCCCATGAGCTGGAAGGCAGGAGAGACGGGGTCATGTGGGGTGTAGGGGTTGTGTGGGGGAAGCAGTGGGAGTGAGCCGCAAGTGGGTTTTCAGTGTGTCTCCCACAGGTCTTGGTAGCACATGACATTTGTTATGATTGTTAACGTGTTTGCACTGAGAATTACTATAGATTGGAGAGTCTGTCTGTCTGTCTGAAGTGTGAAATGTGCATCTATCTGTCTGAGCCTGTTTGGTCAACAACTCCTCCCTCCTCCTAAATAGTACGAGTGAGGGCCACCAAATTAGGGCTGCAACTTCCTCTTCTCCTAACTTAAAGCAAGGTTGGGCTCACTTGTGCTAGGAAAACAGGAACTGCCTGGAATGGGAATGTTTTCCAGAACAATGAAGGGGAGGGGCACGGAGAGGAGGGATGCGATACTCACAATGGCCACTGGGGGGCAGCAAGCCCTGCCGACACTGATACTGGACCGCTGGAGGCAGTCTCAGCCGAAAGAGTGTGGCCAGCTGGGCTGGGGCTTGCCATCTTGCCTACCACCAGACCGGCTAAGTGGGACCCCCTGCCTGGGGGACACACCCTACCAGCCCCCTAGGAGGGACTGGGGGAGAGGTAAAACCCCTGCCAGCCCCACACCCACAGCCCTTTGTGCTGAAGGACCCAGGCAATGCCAGGTAATTCTTCTAGTATCTGTAGATCGATT